>CM050170.1:65880600-65938100 GCA_027410445.1 Discoglossus pictus
ATATTCTTCCCAAAGTCTCTGGAATATTGTATTATATATATATATATATATATATATATATATATATATATATATATATAAAAGCGATACTGAAATGTGATAAATGGATTTCATTGACCTTTTTGTTGATTATATTAACTTTACTGACTCTAAACTGCCTTTTTTTTGCATACAATTTTGTTTCATTATACTGAAATTTGAGTAAAGCTACAGTTGTAAAAAATGCATTTGACATTGCTTTGTTTGGTTTGTTATATTTTCTTTGATTTGGTATATGCTTTATTTGGTATATTTTATAGCATGTCTTGGCATTGAAACTAGATTGATTTGGGAGTTGTTTTTTTTAGCAAATATAGAATTGTTTGGAGAGAAACGCGTTGGAAATTTTGAGGCAATATATATTGTTTTTAACACAGCAACAATTTGTTGTGGTGTTTATTAATTGTTAAACTAGATTAGATCTGGAAACTAACTGGTGTGGTCTGGACTGTAAAATAAAAAGCTACTGTGGAAATGTAGGCGAAATGCGTTAGCGGTTTTATTGTGTTCAGTAAAAATTGGTTACTGATAACTGGTTTGGCAGCTTAAGACATTGCTTCAATGTGAAGTAAGTGTTAATAAGTGCATAGCTACTACTCTCCCACTCCTCAGGGAGTACCCTTGTTTGTGCAGAAACCAGATGCGAAACGCGACTGGTGAGCTGTTGTCTCGCCTAACTGGCGCACATTCTGGCCAGGTTTATTGATCATCAATTATCCGATCATCAAACTAGATATGTGCACAGAATGTCCTTGGGGGCAGTTCCTTGGCGCCACCATTAGGTTGACATATTTGCTTCCTCTCTTGGACCAAATTTGAACTTGATGTTGATTCATTTTAACATATTTGCTTTAAAGCACCATCTATTTTATAATAGAGCTGTTAAATAAAAATAAATAAACGAATACATAAAGAAATTGGATTGTATATGGAATTAAAATAGATTGAATATTGAGTGATGCTGATTAAAATCTGGAGTGAACCTAAATTGAATATCTGGTGAAACTGGATTGAAAGTGGAGTGAAAATGAATGAGTCGAGAGTGAAGTGAACCATAATTAAATCTTGATTGGAGTTAAACTGTATTACATCAGGAGTGAAACTGTATTAAATCTGGAGTGAAATAAGATTCAATGTGGAGTGAAATGGGAAGAAGTCTGGCGTTAAACGAACCATAACTAAATCCGAATTGTGGAGTGAAACTGTATTAAATTTGATTGAATTTGGAGTGAAATGAGCCTGGGGGTCAAGTGAACCATAACTAAACCCAGATTTATTGTGGAGTGAAACTGTATTAAATTAGGCGTTAAACAGTTTCAAATATGGAGGGAAGCTGAACAGAACCTGAAGTGAAGTTAATCATATTTAAAACTGGCTTGAATGTGAAGTGATACTATATTTAGTCTGGATTGAAATTCTTCTGAATCTGGAGTGATACTGTAGTAATGTTGTAATAAAACAGTTTTAAATCTGCAGTGTATTTGATAATGGGGTGAAACTGCATTGAACATGGATTAAAACGGAATGGAGTTACGAGTGAAGTGAACCATAATCTGGATTGGAGTTAGACTGTATTAAATTAGGAGTGAAACCTTATCCAATCTGGAGTGAAACTAGTTTGATCGTGGAGCGAAATAGCATGAAGTGGACGGTAATTAAATCTGGATTGTTTGTGGAGTGAAACTGAATGTAGTCTGCAGTGAAGTGAACAATAACTAAATCCAGATTGTTTGTGGAGTGAAACTGTATTAAATCAAGAGTGAAACTATATTAAATCTGAACTCAAACTGGATTTAATGTGGGGGTGAAACTGAAGGGAATCTAGACTGAGGGGAACAGTAATTAAATCTGAATGGGATTTGAACTGTATTAAAGCAGGAGTGAAACTATCAAATCTGGAGTGAAACTAGATTGAATGTGAAGTGAAACTGAAGGGAGTCTGGAGGGAAGTAAACTGTAAAAATATCTGGATTGATCATGAAGTGAAATTGTATTAAATCAGGAGTGAAACGGTATTAAATTTGGAGGGAAGCTGAATTGCATCTAGAGTGAAGTTAATAATATATAAAACTGTCTTAAAAGTGAAATTAAACTTTCTTAAATCTGAAGTTAAACTGGATTAAATTTGGAGTGAAGCTCAACTGAATCAGGAGTGAAACTCAACTGAATCAGAAGTGAAACTGGAGTAAATCTGGAGTGAAACTCAATTGAATCTGGAGTAAAACCGTATTCAATATAAAGTTAAATTATAATTAATTTGAATAGCAAGGCAGAGAGATTAAATTTGGTTTGATTGTATGACTGGATTAATAATGCGATAAATCAGACAAGTAAATTAAATGTATATGATCGTGAAACTGGTAGATTTCTAATAAATGTTTAAGTGATTGAAGTATAGCAAGGTGAAATTTTTTTTTTGTTTGGTTTAATTTTTTATCTAGATTGAAACTAGATTAAATTGATTAAGAAAATTACATTTATATGAAAGTGCATACTCAATGCTTGGAGTATAACAAGACAAGAGAAATTAATTTAGTTTGATTAATTCAATTAATTTATTAAATAAAGATATTATGGAAGGAGATTCAGAACTTGAGCAAAAACCACAGTGAAACTGTATTGAATCTGGAGTGAAATTATTAATATTTAATACCGGCTTAAACGTAAAGAGAAACTATATTAAATATGCAGTTAAACTCGATTAAATCTGGAATGAATCTCAACTGAATCTGGAGTGAAACTGGGGTAGATATGCAGTGCAGCCCTATTAAATTCCCTCAACATGTAAAACCGAAGCCCGTAACGGCTATTAAATTGGCCCCGTAAAGCAACCCGCTAATGATCTGCGGGTTACAGGCGGAAAAACCCTACGAGCTGTCGAAATCTGAACTCTGCGCCCGCAAATCCTTCGATCTTTCAAGCCTGTAACTGTTACGCTCGGAAAATTGCTCTTAAATTGCTACGAATCCTCTGCAAGGGGGTTAAAGTCCTATCAGTAGCACTGTAAATGCAAACTACTACATTCATAATTAAAGGGAAAGTGATGTTAGGTATTTAAATGAATAGCACAACATTCTCAAGCTCGCAAATCTGCAATATAAAATACTTTGATTTCTGTTTAATTTCCATAATATTGCATTATTTATGGAATGTGGGTCCGATCGAAACTTGTAATTGGGATTGAAATCTAACCACCATTTTTCAGTGACGTAATCATGACAATCTCATTGACCATTGGCCCGGTCTAAACCCGTAACTACGGGTTTGACTAATTGATCATGTTCACAGCCACACATCCAACATATGCAAGAATGGTTTACGGGTTTGCATCTCGGGCCCGTTGGTTGCGGCATTGTTCAATTTAATAGCTCTGTAACGCAGCCAAATTTCAAGCCCGCAGCCTTTGCGGGTGTACTGATGCTGCTACGGGCTTCGAATTTAATGGGGCTGATGGAGTGAAACTCAATTTAACCTGGAGTAAAACTGGATTGAACATAAAGTTGGGCTAAAACTGGGTTGAATTTGGATTGATGACGTGATGGAATTTGGAGTTAAACTAGATCAGATCTTGAGTGAAACTAGATTCAATCTACACTAAATCCAGAATCAAGCCTGAATTAAAATACCAGTTTTTATTTTTATATCTTTTTACAAATTTATTTTTAAATATCTAGATTGGAACTGTGATAAACCAAGTGAAGAAAATTATATAATTATCAATGTGAAATGCGTTAGGCCATTTTTAGTTTTTTTTGTAAGATGTTTCTTGAATTGATATGAGATTATTTCATGAATTTAATTAATAAATCAATTTATGATTCATTAATTGATGTGATTTAGAAATTGATTTAATATATTAATACATTTTAAATTAAGTTATTAATGTATTAATTAATTCATTTAATCTGTAGTAAAAATCGAATTCATTTTAAATGTTAAATGGGGGATTGGGATTTTTACTAAAGTTGTGAAACTTCTTCCTTAATATATTTATTTACCATATTAATACATTTTTTTATTAATATATGAATTAAGTAATTAATTAATTTATTGAATCTGTAGTAACAATCAAATTAATTTTAAATGTTAAATGTGGGATAGGGATTTTTGCTCAAGTCCTGCAACTCCTTCTTTAATATGTTTATTTAACATATTAATAACATTTTTTTCAATATATGAATTAATAAATTAATTAATTAATTGAATCTGTAGTAAAAAAATTATGAATTTTAAATGTTAAATGTGGGATTGAGATTTTTGCTCAATTTCTGTAACTCCTTTCTTAAAATATTTATTTGATATATTAATATATTTTTAATGAATTTATTAATTAACTTTAATGTTTTTTAAAATAATAGCTTCAAAATCTGGATTTACACAAGAAATAACAGTAAAATTACAAGGATTGCAATTTTTTTTAAAGATTAAAACATGCATAAAAAATAATTTGGGATCTCGGTGTACCTTTTTAACCTTTTTTTTATACACAGATAAACACATTTTAAGATAATAAAAAGCACGATACGTTTTTTATTAAGTATATTTAATTTGTACATAATTTAAAAAATGCATTTACAGTTTGATACTTCCTGTTTGTTTTTTTCTGTATAAATATTTACAAGATTTGAGGTTTGGGGACAAAACTGTTTGAATCATTGATTGTGATTGATTAAGGCCAGATGTGCAGCCCTCTGGCAGGGGAGGGGTTAATGCGGCCATGTTCTGTTATTACACAGACCCATCATACAAACATATGGATGTCATATGATACAAAGCGCTCGCTAATTATCTATAATTATCCCCCTCCCCTCCTGCTCTTTATCCTGCACTCCCCCTCCTCTCACTATCACCTGTCTTTGTTTATAACTTTTCTTTCTTTCTTTCTCCTTCCTTTTCTTTTGATCTGTTTTATTTTTACTTTTACGCCATTACTCTCCCCATCCATAATCTCCCCACCTTTTCTCTTGCCCATCTTTCTACTCTCTTCTTTCCATGCTCCTCTCTTCCCCTCTCTTGCTCTCATCTCTCACCATTCTTCTTTTAATCTCTTCCTCTCATCACTTTTCTTTCCTCTTCTTTCTTCAACTCCTCACTATACACTCCTCTCCTACCTTCTCTCTTACTCTTCTTACTGTTCTCCTCCTTCTCTCTTGATCTCCTCACTATACACTCCTCTCCTACCTTCTCTCTTACTCTTCTTACTGTTCTCCTCCTTCTCTCTTGATCTCCTCACTATACACTCCTCTCCTACCTTTCTCTTACTCTTCTTACTGTTCTCCTCCTTCTCTCTTGATCTCCTCACTATACACTCCTCTCCTACCTTCTCTCTTACTCATCTTACTGTTCTCCTCCTTCTCTCTTGATCTCCTCACTATACACTCCTCTCCTACCTTCTCTCTTACTCATCTTACTGTTCTCCTCCTTCTCTCTTGATCTCCTCACTATACACTCCTCTCCTACCTTCTCTCTTACTCTTCTTACTGTTCTCCTCCTTCTCTCTTGATCTCCTCACTATACACTCCTCTCCTACCTTCTCTCTTACTCTTCTTACTGTTCTCCTCCTTCTCTCTTGATTTCCTCACTATACACTCCTCTCCTACCTTCTCTCTTACTCTTCTTACTGTTCTCCTCCTTCTCTCTTGATCTCCTCACTATACACTCCTCTCCTACCTTCTCTCTTACTCTTCTTACTGTTCTCCTCCTTCTC
Organism: Discoglossus pictus; assembly: GCA_027410445.1. Taxonomy (NCBI): domain Eukaryota; kingdom Metazoa; phylum Chordata; class Amphibia; order Anura; family Alytidae; genus Discoglossus; species Discoglossus pictus. Next base: position 65,886,347 of record CM050170.1, read on the forward strand.
TCTTGATCTCCTCACTATACACTCCTCTCCTACCTTCTCTCTTACTCTTCTTACTGTTCTCCTCCTTCTCTCTTGATCTCCTCACTATACACTCCTCTCCTTCCTTCTCTCTTACTCTTCTTACTGTTCTCCTCCTTCTCTCTTGATCTCCTCACTATACACTCCTCTCCTACCTTCTCTCTTACTCTTCTTACTGTTCTCCTCCTTCTCTCTTGATCTCCTCACTATACACTCCTCTCCTACCTTCTCTCTTACTCTTCTTACTGTTCTCCTCCTTCTCTCTTGATCTCCTCACTATACACTCCTCTCCTACCTTCTCTCTTACTCATCTTACTGTTCTCCTCCTTCTCTCTTGATCTCCTCACTATACACTCCTCTCCTACCTTCTCTCTTACTCTTCTTACTGTTCTTCTCCTTCTCTCTTGCTCTCCTCTCTCCTCTCGCCCTTTTCTCTTGCTCTCTCCTCCTCCCCATCTCTATTATTCTCCCCTCTCCACCTCTCCTCTTGATCTCCTCTCCTCACTTCTCTCTCCCCTTCTCTCCTGCTCCTCTCTCCTCCTCCCCATCTCTCTTTCCCTTCTCCTTGCCCCTTCTCTCTTGCTCTCCTCACTTCTCTCTTCCCTTCTCTCTTTCTCCTCACTCCTCTACCCCATCTCTGGTATTCTCATCTCTCCTCATCTTCCCCCTTTCTCTTGCTCTCCCCTTCTCCTCACTTCTCTCTCCCCTTCTCTCTTGCTCTCTTCTCCTCACTCCTCTCGCCCTTCTCCCTTGCTCTCTCCTCCTCCCCATCTCTATTATTCTCCCCTCTCCACCTCTCCTCTCTTGATCTCCTCTGCTCACTTCTCTCTCCCCTTCTGTCCTGCTCCTCTCTCCTCCTCCCCATCTCTCTTGCACTTCTCCTCCCCCCTTCTCTCTTGCTCTACTCACTTCTATATCCCTTTCTCCCCTTCTCCTCACTCCTCCTCCCCATCTCTGTTACTATCCCCCTCTCCTCACTCCTCTCTCTCCTTCTCTCTTGCTCTCCTCCTCCCCATTCTCTCTTCCTCTTCTCCCTGTTCTCTCTTGCTCCCCACCTCTCCTCTCCCAGGTGATCCAGTTGAAGCCCCTCTCCCTCACCATGCCTCCACTTCTACCTCTGCTCCTGCTCACCCTATATCTGGCAGACTCCCTTACTGCCCCTGCCTCCCCCACTCCATGCCCGGACAGTGGGGTCAAAGCCCTCCTGAAACGCCTGGACATCTTGGAAAAGCTGGTGAGGGACTTAAAGGGACGGTGCAATTCCCCCTGCTGTGCAAGTGTGCAGACTGGCGCTGGTAAGTGTTGTAGTCAGTATCACTATATATAAGTGTGACACACAGTATTTACTGTATCAGTATATAGATACTCAGCATCATTATACAGTGCAGTATGCTCATTATCAGTGTGCAGATACTCAGCACCATTATACACTGCAGTGTTTTCTTAAATTTTCTTCGAAATATATGCTCTTTTCAACTATTTTGGTAACCGGTTTCAGACAATTTCTGGCTCTGGCTCCTTCCAATCTGGCTCCCAGCGGCCCCATAAAATCCTGTTTACCCTGATCCACAGACGGCAGAAATTCTCTTGTTCTTGGACAAAACTCAGAGAGATTTTTTTGGTGGTTGAAGATAAAAACAGATATTTATATCTTCCCTAATTTCATCCCTTTCTGTAGAGTTTTTTCAGCTGCTTTGGCAGATTTGCTGATTCGTTTCAAACTGGGGATTCATTTTATTAGTTTTATTTCATTTAATGATTTTGGAATTTCAAATACATTTTGTGTAGTAAAAATGTTATTAAATATACAAGAATGTACTAATGACTCTTTTTCTATTTCTTTCCTTCCTGTTCCTTCCTTCTCCTCTTTCACTTCTCTATCCCTCCTTGTCTTAATATCTCTTCTCTCATTTATCACAAAACTTCTCTCCTTCCTTCCTTCCTCCCTCCCTTCCTCGCTACTTCTTCCCTCCCATCTTCCCTTTCTTCCTTCCTCCCATTCCTCCTTCCCTCCCTTTGTCCCTCTCTTCCTTCCTGCCTTTCTTCTTCTTTCCGCCAACCCTCCCTCCCTTCCTTTCCTCATCCCTTCCTTCCTTCCTCTCTTTCTGCCTTCTGTCCCTCCTTCCTTCCTCCCTTCTTTCCTCCCTTCCTTTCCTCCTTCCTTTGGTCCTTCCTTTCCTCCTTTCTTTGGTCCTTCCTTTCCTCGGTTCCTTCTTCCTTTCCTTCCTTGCTTTCATCCTTCTTCCTTCCTTCCTTTCATCCTTCCTCTCTTATCCTTCTCTTTCCCTCCTTGTCTTAATATCTCTTCTCTGATTTTTCACCCCACTATCTTTTTCGCTTACCATCTCTCCTCCCCCTTTTTCATTTGTCCTTCCTTCCTCCTTTCCCTTTCTTCTTCCTTCTTTTCTTCCTTCCTCTCTTTCCCTTCTCTCTCTCTCCTTGACTTTATATTTCTCACCACTACTCTTTTTTTACTTCCCATATCCCCATATCTTTTTCTACATTCTTCCTTTCTCATTCTCTCTTCCTTTCCTCCTCTTTCTAACTTCTCTCATGCACACTTTCTTTCTTTCTCCATGACTTCCCTCACATGTTTTTCTCACTCTCTCTGTTTCTGTCCTCTCTTTCCTACTTCTCCTCTAAATTCCTAATTTCTCTCTTTACTACTGCTTATGCCTATTCCCACTCTCTTCCAACTTTTTTCTTCTCCATGTTTTTTATTCTCGCTCTCTGTTTTTCCTGCACTCTTGTTTCCAACATGACTCTCTTTCTATAATTTCCCTCCACTATTTCTCCCTTTTCCCTTATCTTCTTCTCCTTTATTTCTCCCTATCTTCCCTTATTTCTTCCTACATCTCCTCTAAATGCTGCTCTCCCATCTCTCTCCAATACTTTTCCCTTTCCTCTCCCATTTCCTTCTCCTCTTCCCCTCTCTCTTTTGCCCTCCATTTCCCTCCCTTCTGTTTCCCCCCCCTCTCCTTCCTTTCTTCCAGATGATCCCTCCAGCCATAGCTCACCACCCTGCCCGCAGACCCCTGATTCCTGCCCTGGGGGCTGCGGGGGTGACTCTCAAGGTATCTGTGTGGATGGGCAGTGCCAGTGCAAAGACGGGTATATGGGAGACCAGTGCCAGCTCCAGACCTGCCCAGAAGATTGCAATGACCAGGGGCGTTGTGTGAAAGGCCAGTGCATCTGTTTTGATGGATATGCTGGACCCAACTGTGGTTCTAGATCCTGCCTCAATGACTGCCAAAACCAAGGGCGCTGTGAAGACGGGGAGTGTATTTGTAACACTGGATATGCTGGTGTAGACTGCAGCACTAGAATCTGCCCCCTCTGTCGGAACCGGGGCAAGTGTGTAGGTGGCATTTGTGTCTGTGCCCCTGGATTTACCGGAGTGGACTGTGGTTCTAGATCTTGCCCCAAGAGATGCCTGAACAATGGACGATGCGAGAATGGAGTCTGTGTTTGCCCTCCGGGATTTTCTGGACCAGTCTGCGGCTCTAGAACCTGCCCCAATAACTGTAATGGTCGAGGTCTTTGTGAAGATGGTGCCTGTGTCTGTGATTCTGGATTTACAGGCTTGGATTGTAGCTCTAGAACCTGCCCTAATGACTGTAATGATCAAGGCACCTGTAAGGATGGGGTTTGCATCTGTGATTCTGGATTCTTTGGTCCAGACTGTGGTTCTAGAAACTGTCCAGAGGACTGTAGTGAGCAGGGTCAATGTGTGTCAGGAGTGTGCGTGTGTGATCCAGGATTTGTCGGTCCAGACTGTGGAACTAGAGTCTGCTCTCCAGAATGTGAAAAACGTGGGAGATGTGAGGAAGGGGAGTGTATCTGTGATCCGGGGTACGCTGGGCAAGACTGCGAAATCAGAACCTGCCCCGCCGACTGCAATAAACAGGGCAGATGTAATGATGGAAATTGCATTTGTGATTCTGGATACACAGGTCTGGATTGTGGATCTAGAACCTGTCCCAACAATTGCAACAAAAGAGGCAGATGCGAAGATGGGGTTTGCATTTGTAAGCTTGGATTTTCTGGAGTGGATTGTGGGTCTAAAGCCTGCCCCAAGGACTGCAGTGGTCATGGGCAATGTGTCAATGGAAGGTGTGTGTGTGATGCCGGGTTTTCTGGACCAATTTGTGGGACCCTTACTTGCCCAGCTGGGTGTGTCAAACATGGCCGCTGTGTGAGAGGGGTATGTGTGTGCTCTCCTGGATACACGGGGCCGGACTGTTCCTCCAAACTCTGTCCCAAAAGCTGTAATAACAGAGGGAGATGTGAAGATGGGGCTTGCCTTTGTGATTCTGGATACGGGGGTCTTGATTGTGGATCCAGAACATGTCCCAATGACTGTCATAACCAAGGCCAGTGTAATGATGGAGTGTGTGTATGCAGCTCTGGATATGGTGGCGTGGATTGTGGAACTAGAACCTGTCCCAACGACTGCAACAACCAGGGCCGATGTGATGACGGACAATGCATTTGTTATTCTGGATTCACTGGTCTAGATTGTGGAGATCAAACCTGCCCCAATAACTGCAACAATCAGGGTCAGTGTGCCGATGGACAGTGCATTTGTTATTCTGGATTTGTCGGCCTAGATTGTAGTTCTAGAACCTGCCCCAATGACTGCAACAACAGAGGTCAGTGTGATGATGGAGAGTGCATTTGTTATTCTGGATTCACTGGTCTAGATTGTGGTTCTAGGACCTGCCCCAATGACTGCAATAATAGAGGTCAATGTGACGACGGAGAATGTATTTGTGATTCTGGATTCACAGGTCTAGATTGTGGATCTAGAACTTGCCCAAATGACTGTACCGACCGAGGACAGTGTGACAATGGAAAATGCATTTGTGATTCTGGGTTTACTGATCTGGATTGTGGCTCTAGAACCTGCCCAAATGACTGTAACAATCAGGGTCGATGTGATGATGGTGAATGTATATGTGATTCTGGATACATTGGTATGGACTGTGGCTCAAGAACCTGCCTGAATAACTGCAATGACCAAGGAGTATGTGATGACGGCACGTGCATCTGCGATTCTGGATTCGCAGGTGAAGACTGTGGATCCAGAACCTGCCCCAACAACTGCCATAACCATGGCAGTTGTGCGGATGGCAAGTGCATTTGTGATCCTGGGTACATGGATGTCGACTGTAGCTCTAGAGACTGTCCAGAAAACTGCAACAATCAAGGTTACTGTGAAGACGGGGTATGCGTTTGTGACTCTGGATACTCAGGTGTGGCCTGTGAATCTAGAGTCTGTCCAGATAACTGCAAGAACCGAGGCCGGTGTGTGGAGGGCATCTGCGTGTGCCAGCCAGGGTTCATTGGTCCAAATTGCGGGTCCAAATCCTGCCCCAAGAACTGCAGTGATAATGGGCAGTGCCTCAACGGGAAGTGTGTCTGCAACCTGGGCTTTTCTGGACCTGTCTGTGGAGCCAGAGTCTGCCCCTCAAATTGTGGTGATAATGGCCGCTGTGTGAAGGGGGTCTGTATATGTAAGAAAGGCTTTGGAGGAGTCGACTGTAGTCAAGGTGAGTCTAGAATGTGACTAAACTAGAATTCTGTATATCCCATGTCAGCCATAGAGGTGCCAGTCTCATTATATATCCATGTAAGCCCTAGAGGTGCCAGTCAATATATCCCATGTAAGCACTAGAGTTGCCAGTCTGTTATCCCCTGTGTCAGTCCTAGAGGTGCCAGTCTCTGCATATCCACTGTATCAGCCCTAGAGGTGCCAGTCTAGGTATAACCAATGTTAGCCCTAAAGGTGCCAGTCTCTGTATATCACCCTTTATCAGTCCTATAGGTGCCAGTCTCTGAATATCCACTGTATCAGTCTTAGTGGTGCCAGTCTCTGTATATCCCTTGTGCCATCCCTAGAAGTGCCAGTTAGTATATCCCATGTAAGCCCTTGAGGTGCCAGTCTCTGTATATCCTCTGTATCAGTCTTAGTGGTGCCAGTCTCTGCATATCCCTTGTGCCATCCCTAGAAGTGCCAGTTAGTATATCCTGTGTAAGCCCTTGAGGTGCCAGTCTCTGTATATCCTCTGTATCAGTCTTAGTGGTGCCAGTCTCTGCATATCCCTTGTGCCATCCCTAGAAGTGCCAGTTAGTATATCCCATGTAAGCCCTTGAGGTGCCAGTCTCTGTATATCCTCTGTATCAGTCTTAGTGGTGCCAGTCTCTGCATATCCCTTGTGCCATCCCTAGAAGTGCCAGTTAGTATATCCCATGTAAGCCTAAGAGGTCCCAGTCTCGGTATATCTCATGTATCAGTCTTAGAAGTGCCAGTCAGTATATCCCATGTAAGTCCTAGAGGTGCCAGTCTCTGTATATCACCCTTTATCAGTCCTATAGGTGCCAGTCTCTAAATATCCACTGTATCAGTCTTAGTGGTGCCAGTCTCTGTATATCCCTTGTGCCATCCCTAGAAGTGCCAGTTAGTATATCCCATGTAAGCCTAAGAGGTCCCAGTCTCTGTATATCCCATGCATCAGTCTTAGAAGTGCCAGTCAGTATATCCCATGTAAGTCCTAGAGGTGCCAGTCTCTGTATATCCCAGTACCATCCCTAGAGGTGCCAGTCTCTGTATATCCCAGTACCATCCCTTGAGGTGCCAGTCTCTGTATATCCCATGTCAGTCCTAGAGGTGCCAGTCTCTGTATATCCCACATAAGGCAAAGAGGTGCCAGTCTCTGTATATCCCAATACCATACCTAGAGGTGCCAGTCACTATATCCCATGTAAGCCCTAGAGGTGCCAGTCACTATATTCCATGTAAGTCCTTGAGGTGCCAGTCACTATATCCCATGTAAGCCCTAGAGGTGCCAGTCACTATATGCCATGTAAGTCCTTGAGGTGCCAGTCACTATATCCCATGTAAGTCCTAGAGGTGCCACTCTCTGTATATTCCATGTAAGCCCTTGAGGTGCCAGTCACTATATCCTGTGTAAGCCCTTGAGGTGCCAGTCTCTGTATATCCTCTGTATCAGTCTTAGTGGTGCCAGTCTCTGCATATCCCTTGTGCCATCCCTAGAAGTGTCAGTTAGTATATCCCATGTAAGCCTAAGAGGTCCCAGTCTCGGTATATCTCATGTATCAGTCTTAGAGGTGCCAGTCTGTATATCCCATGTCAGTCCTAGATGTGCCAGTCACTATATCCCATGTAAGCCCTAGAGGTGCCAGTCACTATATCCCATGTAAGCCCTAGAGGTGCCAGTCACTATATCCCATGTAAACCCTAGATGTGCCAGTCACTATATCCCATGTAAGCCCTAGAGGTGCCAGTCACTATATCCCATGTAAGCCCTAGAGGTGCCAGTCACTATATCCCATGTAAGCCCTAGAGGTGCCAGTCACTATATCCCATGTAAACCCTAGATGTGCCAGTCACTATATCCCATGTAAGCCCTAGAGGTGCCAGTCACTATATCCCATGTAAGCCCTAGTGTGCCAGTCACTATATCCCATGTAAGCCCTTGAGGTGCCAGTCACTATATCCCATGTAAGCCCTTGAGGTGCCAGTCACTATATCCCATGTAAGCCCTTGAGGTGCCAGTCACTATATCCCATGTAAGCCCTTGAGGTGCCAGTCTGCATATCCCATGTAAGCCCTAGAGGTGCCAGTCACTATATCCCATGTAAGCCCTAGAGGTGCCAGTCACTATATCCCATGTAAGCCCTTGAGGTGCCAGTCACTATATCCCATGTAAGCCCTTGAGGTGCCAGTCACTATATCCCATGTAAGCCCTAGAGGTGCCAGTCTGTATATCCCATGTAAGCCCTAGAGGTGCCAGTCACTATATCCCATGTAAGCCCTAGAGGTGCCAGTCACTGTATCCCATGTAAGCCCTAGTGTGCCAGTCACTATATCCCATGTAAGCCCTTGAGGTGCCAGTCACTATATCCCATGTAAGCCCTTGAGGTGCCAGTCACTATATCCCATGTAAGCCCTTGAGGTGCCAGTCACTATATCCCATGTAAGCCCTTGAGGTGCCAGTCTGTATATCCCATGTAAGCCCTTGAGGTGCCAGTCTGTATATCCCATGTAAGCCCTAGAGGTGCCAGTCACTATATCCCATGTAAGCCCTAGAGGTGCCAGTCACTATATCCCATGTAAACCCTAGATGTGCCAGTCACAATATCCCATGTAAGCCCTTGAGGTGCCAGTTACTATATCCCATGTAAGCCCTAGAGGTGCCAGTCACTGTATCCCATGTAAGCCCTAGAGGTGCCAGTCACTATATCCCATGTAAGCCCTAGTGTGCCAGTCACTATATCCCATGTAAGCCCTAGAGGTGCCAGTCACTATATCCCATGTAAGCCCTTGAGGTGCCAGTCACTATATCCCATGTAAGCCCTTGAGGTGCCAGTCTGTATATCCCATGTAAGCCCTAGAGGTGCCAGTCACTATATCCCATGTAAGCCCTAGAGGTGCCAGTCACTATATCCCATGTAAGCTCTAGAGGTGCCAGTCAGTATATATCCCATGTAAGCCCTTATAGGTGCCAGTCACTATATCCCATGTAAGCCCTTGAGGTGCCAGTCACTATATCCCATGTAAGCCCTTGAGGTGCCAGTCACTATATCCCATGTAAGCTCTAGAGGTGCCAGTCACTATATCCCATGTAAGCCCTAGAGGTGCCAGTCACTATATCCCATGTAAGCCCTAGAGGTGCCAGTCACTATCTCCCATGTAAGCCCTTGAGGTGCCAGTCACTATATCCCATGTAAGCCCTAGAGGTGCCAGTCACTATATCCCATGTAAGCTCTAGAGGTGCCAGTCACTATATCCCATGTAAGCCCTTGAGGTGCCAGTCACTATATCCCATGTAAGCCCTTGAGGTGCCAGTCACTATATCCCATGTAAGCTCTAGAGGTGCCAGTCACTATATCCCATGTAAGCTCTAGAGGTGCCAGTCACTATATCCCATGTAAGCCCTAGAGGTGCCAGTCACTATATCCCATGTAAGCCCTTGAGGTGCCAGTCACTATATCCCATGTAAGCCCTAGAGGTGCCAGTCACTATATCCCATGTAAGCTCTAGAGGTGCCAGTCACTATATCCCATGTAAGCCCTTGAGGTGCCAGTCACTATATCCCATGTAAGCCCTAGAGGTGCCAGTCACTATATCCCATGTAAGCTCTAGAGGTGCCAGTCACTATATCCCATGTAAGCTCTAGAGGTGCCAGTCTGTATATCCCATGTAAGCCCTAGAGGTGCCAGTCACTATATCCCATGTAAGCCCTAGAGGTGCCAATCACTATATCCCATGTAAGCCCTTGAGGTGCCAGTCACTATATCCCATGTAAGCCCTAGAGGTGCCAGTCACTATATCCCATGTAAGCCCTAGAGGTGCCAGTCACTATATCCCATGTAAGCCCTAGAGGTGCCAGTCACTATATCCCATGTAAGCCCTTGAGGTGCCAGTCACTATATCCCATGTAAGCCCTAGAGGTGCCAGTCACTATATCCCATGTAAGCTCTAGAGGTGCCAGTCACTATATCCCATGTAAGCTCTAGAGGTGCCAGTCACTATATCCCATGTAAGCTCTAGAGGTGCCAGTCACTATATCCCATGTAAGCTCTGGAGGTGCCAGTCACTATATCCCATGTAAGCCCTTGAGGTGCCAGTCACTATATCCCATGTAAGCCCTAGAGGTGCCAGTCACTATATCCCATGTAAGCTCTAGAGGTGCCAGTCACTATATCCCATGTAAGCCCTTGAGGTGCCAGTCACTATATCCCATGTAAGCCCTAGAGGTGCCAGTCACTATATCCCATGTAAGTCCTTGAGGTGCCAGTCACTATATCCCATGTAAGTCCTAGAGGTGCCAGTCACTGTATATCCCATGTAAGCCCTAGAGGTGCCAGTCACTATATCCCATGTAAGCCCTTGAGGTGCCAGTCACTATATCCCATGTAAGTCCTAGAGGTGCCAGTCACTGTATATCCCCTGTAAGCCCTTGAGGTGCCAGTCACTATATCCCATGTAAGCTCTAGAGGTGCCAGTCACTATATCCCATGTAAGCCCTTGAGGTGCCAGTCACTATATCCCATGTAAGCTCTAGAGGTGCCAGTCACTATATCCCATGTAAGTCCTAGAGGTGCCAGTCACTGTATATCCCCTGTAAGCCCTTGAGGGGCCAGTCACTATATCCCATGTAAGCTCTAGAGGTGCCAGTCACTATATCCCATGTAAGCCCTTGAGGTGCCAGTCACTATATCCCATGTAAGCTCTAGAGGTGCCAGTCACTATATCCCATGTAAGCCCTTGAGGTGCCAGTCACTATATCCCATGTAAGCTCTAGAGGTGCCAGTCACTATATCCCATGTAAGCCCTTGAGGTGCCAGTCACTATATCCCATGTAAGCCCTTGAGGTGCCAGTCACTATATCCCATGTAAGCCCTTGAGGTGCCAGTCACTATATCCCATGTAAGCTCTAGAGGTGCCAGTCACTATATCCCATGTAAGCTCTAGAGGTGCCAGTCACTATATCCCATGTAAGCCCTTGAGGTGCCAGTCACTATATCCCATGTAAGTCCTAGAGGTGCCAGTCACTGTATATCCCCTGTATCAGTCCTAGAGGCTCTGAATCTCTTTTATCTCACAGAAATCATAGAGGTTTCAGCTGTAACTGGTCTGAGAGTGACATCCCAGGAAGAGACTGCTGTGACAGTGGAGTGGGATCGCCCACAGTCCACCCCTGATACATATGAGATCACATTCAAAGCCAAGGTACTGACCCAAAGACACTCTAATAAGTGATATGTGTGTGTATTTATATATATATATATGCTTTATCTGTTCTGCAGAGCTAACAATCTAATCTCATTATACAGAAGGAAAATGGTATGTTAAGTAATACCGTGGATGGGTCTCTCAACTCATACCGGCAGACAGGCCTGGCACCGGGCGAGGAATATGTTGTGACGATACACCCTCGCAAGGGACAGACTGTGGCCCCCGAAGTCTCTGTTATTGCCACTACAAGTAAGTAACTTTCTGTGTGTGTCCTAGAGCGTCTGTATATCCACTGTAAGTCCTAGAGGTGCCAATCTCTATACCCCCTCCTGTAGTAGTTCTAGAGGTCATAGTCTCATTATATCCCCTGTGCCAGCCCTAGAGGTGCCAGTCTCTGTATGTCCTGTGTCAGCCCTAGAGGTACCAGTCTCTGTATATCCTGTGCCAGCCCTAGTGGTGCCAGTCTCTGTATGTCCTGTGCCATTCTTCGATGTGCCAGTCTCTGTATATCCTGTGCCAGCCCTAGTGGTGCCAGTCTCTGTATGGCATGTGCCATCCCTAGAGGTGCCAGTCTCTGTATATCCTGTGCCAGCCCTAGTGGTGCCAGTCTCTGTATATCCATGTGTCAGTCCTAGAGGTGCCAGTCTCTGTATATCCATGTGTCAGTCCCAGAGGTGCCATTCTGTGTATATCCTGTGCCAGCCCTAGTGGTGCCAGTCTCTGTATATCCTGTGTCAGCCCTAGAGGTGCCAGTCTCTGTATATCCTGTGTCAGCCCTAGAGGTGCCACTCTGTGTATATCCTGTGTCAGCCCTAGTGGTGCCAGTCTCTGTATATCCTGTGTCAGCCCTAGAGGTGCCAGTCTCTGTTTATCCCGTGTGTCAGCTCTAGTGGTGCCAGTCTCTGTATATCCATGTGTCAGCCCTAGAGGTGCCAGTCTCTGTATGCCATGTGTCAGTCCTAGAGGTGCCAGTCTCTGTATATAATGTGCCATTCCTAGAGGTGCCAGTCTCTGTATATCCCCTGTGTCAGCCCAAGAGGTGCCAGTCTCTGTATATCCTGTGTCAGCCCTAGAGGTGCCAGTCTCTGTATATCCTGTGTCAGCCCTAGAGGTGCCAGTCTCTGTATATCCTGTGTCAGCCCTAGTGGTGCCAGTCTCTGTATATCCTGTGTCAGCCCTAGAGGTGCCAGTCTCTGTATGCCATGTGCCATTCCTAGAGGTGCCAGTCTCTGTATATCCATGTGTCAGCTCTAGTGGTGCCAGTCTCTGTGTATCCTGTGTCAGTCCTAGAGGTGCCAGTCTGTATATCCTGTGTCAGTCCTAGAGGTGCCAGTCTCTGTATATCCTGTGTCAGTCCTAGAGGTGCCAGTCTCTGTATATCCTGTGTCAGTCCTAGAGGTGCCACTCTGTATATCCTGTGTCAGCCCTAGGGGTGCCAGTCTCTGTATATCCTGTGTCAGCCCTAGAGGTGCCAGTCTCTGTATGCCATGTGCCATTCCTAGAGGTGCCAGTCTCTGTATGCCATGTGCCATTCCTAGAGGTGCCAGTCTCTGTATATCCATGTGTCAGTCCTAGAGGTGCCACTCTGTGTATATCCTGTGTCAGCCCTAGAGGTGCCAGTCTCTATACTCCCCCCTGTAGTAGCTCTAGAGTTCATAGTCTCATTATATCCCCTGTGCCAGCCCTAGAGGTGCCAGTCTTTGTATATCCTGTGTCAGTCCTAGAGGTGCCACTCTGTGTATATCCTGTGTCAGCCCTAGAGGTGCCAGTCTCTGTATATCCTGTGTCAGCCCTAGAGGTGCCAGTTTCTGTATGCCATGTGCCATTCCTAGAGGTGTCAGTCTCTATATATCCATGTGTCAGCCCTAGAGGTGCCAGTCTCTGTATATAATGTGCCAGCCCTAGAGGTGCCTGTCTCTGTATATCCTGTGTCAGCCCTAGAGGTGCCAGTCTCTGTATATCCCCTGTGTCAATCCTAGAGGTGCCAGTCTCTGTATATAATGTGCCAGCCCTAGAGGTGCCAGTCTCTGTATGTCCTGTGTCAGCCCTAGAGGTGCCAGTCTCTGTATATCCCCTGTGTCAATCCTAGAGGTGCCAGTCTCTGTATATCCTGTGTCAGCCCTAGAGGTGCCAGTCTCTGTATATCCTGTGTCTGCCCTAGAGGTGCCAGTCTCTGTATATCCCCTGTGTCAATCCTAGAGGTGCCAGTCTCTGTATATCCCCTGTGTCAATCCTAGAGGTGCCAGTCTCTATATATCCTCGGTCATTCCTAGAGGTGCCAGTCTCTGTATGTCCTGTGCCATTCCTAGAGGTGCCAGTCTCTGTATATCCTGTGTGAGCCCTAGAGGTGCCAGTCTCTGTATATCCTGTGTCAGCCCTAGAGGTGCCAGTCTCTGTATATCCTGTGTCAGCCCTAGAGGTGCCAGTATCAGTATATCCCCTGTGTCAGTGTCTTTTATCCCCTGAGTAATTTCTAAGGGTGCCAGTCTCCATATAACCCTGTGTCAGTCCTAGAGGTGCCAGTCTTTGTTTATCCCCTGTGTCATTCCTAGAGGTGCCAGTCTCTGTATATCCCTTGTGTCAGCCCTAGAGGTGCCAGTCTCTGTTTATCCCCTCTGTAACGGATCTACTGGCACCCCGACCGGGTACCTCCGTTGATGGACGCGTCCTAGTTTGCGCCGAGGCCTACAAGCACCGCACCGGACACCAAAACCACCACAGACTCCAAGGATAGTACATCAGGAACAAGGGTTCAGTTGGTACAGCTCAAGGGAGTATGCAAAAGCATAGCAATCCCCAGTATGATATAGCGATCCCCTCAAATAACGAGACAAGGCTACGTTTTGAAGGGTCAAGAAGAACTATATTTTAATGACAGGGAATCTCCTTTTATGCAATGGTGCCCTCTGAAGGGCTACACCCACATAATTATCACAACAGCCAATTATCTGCATGGTTCAACCCCAACGTCTCCTCCCCTCAGATAACAGGTAACACAATTAAAACAGACACAATTTTAACCACATTCTGGATGTACCCCAAATACAGGGGGTACACCTTTAAGTCCCGCACCATTCAATATCTCTCACCCAGGGGAACAACATATACAAAAATGGCATGAATCAGACCAGGGGTTCAAAAGTTAGTAAAAGTATGTTTTTACACATAACACACAGACATTGCACATATCCCCCACACAATACACATATAGGACAATAGGTGAGTCACACCTCCCTGGCAACTTGGATACAATCAGACATTAATTAGATCATTCTTCTTTGTTCTTATCAGAGAATGAAAACACTTTGGAAAATGCAAGGATCCTTTACAACTTTCTTATCTCTTGAATCTCTGTAACAGGATTATCTATTAGCCTAGGTCTGCAAAAGTCTGGCTAATATTTTGAGCCAATATATTCTGTAGAACATCAACCAACATATATATAGTAGGATCATATTTTAACCATAATAATCATAAAACAGTTTAAAACAGTGATGGGTTCCGCTACACCCTCTATCATTCCTAGAGGTGCCAATCTCTGTTTATCCCCTCTGTCATTCCTAGAGGTGCCAGTCTCTGTATATATCTTGTGCCATTCCTAGAGGTGCCAGTCTCTGTATATATCTTGTGCCATTCCTAGAGGTGCCAGTCTCTGTATATCCCTTGTGTCATTCCTAGAGGTGCCAGTCTTTGTTTATCCCCTGTGTCAGCCCTAGAGGTGCCAGTCTCTGTTTATCCCCTGTGTCATTCCTAGAGGTGCCAGTCTCTGTATATCCCCTCGGTCATTCCTAGAGGTGCCAGTCTCTGTTTATCCCCTGTGTCAGCCCTAGAGGTGCCAGTCTCTGTTTATCCCCTCTGTCATTCCTAGAGGTGCCAGTCTTTGTTTATCCCTTGTGTCAGCCCTAGAGGTGCCAGTCTCTGTTTATCCCCTCTATCATCCCTAGAGGTGCCAGTCTTTGTTTATCCCCTGTGTCAGCCCTAGAGGTGCCAGTCTCTGTTTATCCCCTCTGTCATCCCTAGAGGTGCCAGTCTTTGTTTATCCCTTGTGTCAGCCCTAGAGGTGCCAGTCTCTGTATATCCCCTCGGTCATTCCTAGAGGTGCCAGTCTCTGTATATCCCCTTTGTCAGTCCTAGAGGTGCCAGTCTTTGTATATCCTGTGTCAGCCCTAGAGGTGCCAGTTTCTTTATATCCCCTCGGTCATTCCTAGAGGTGCCAGTCTCTGTATATCCCCTGTGTCAGCCCTAGAGGTGCCAGTCTCTGTTTATCTCCTGTGTCATCCCTAGAGGTGCCAGTTTCTGGATATCTTCTCTGTCATTCCTAGAGGTGCCAGTCTCTGTACATCCCTTGTGTCAACCCTAGTGGTGCCAGTCTCTGTACATCCCCTGTGCCATTCCTAGCGGTCCCAGTCTCTGTATATCCTGTGTCAGCCCTAGAGGTGCCAGTCTCTGTTTATCCCTTGTGTCAGCCGTAGAGGTGCCAGTATCTGTATATCCCTTGTGTCAGCCGTAGAGGTGCCAGTCTCTGTTTATCCCTTGTGTCAGCCGTAGAGGTGCCAGTCTCTGTTTATCCCTTGTGTCAGCCGTGGAGGTGCCAGTCTCTGTTTATCCCCTGTGTCAGCCGTAGAGGTGCCAGTCTCTGTTTATCCCTTGTGTCATCCCTAGAGGTGCCAGTTTCTGGATATTTTCTGTGTCATTCCTAGAGGTGCCAGTCTCTGTACATCCCCTGTGTCAGCCCTAGAGGTGCCAGTTTCTGGATATTTTCTGTGTCATTCCTAGAGGTGCCAGTCTCTGTACATCCCCTGTGTCATCCCTAGAGGTGCCAGTTTCTGGATATCTTCTGTGTCATCCCTAGAGGTGCCAGTCTCTGTTTATCCCCTGTGTCAGCCCTAGAGGTGCCAGTTTCTGTACATCCCCTGTGCCATTCCTAGCGGTCCCAGTCTCTGTTATCCCCTGGGCACTTTCTGCATATCTCACTGTCATGTTTTTCTGCATCCCCCATGTTTAGGGATTGAGACCCCCCATGGTCTTCAGGTCACCGACATCACCTCCTCCTCTTTCCTCCTGAGGTGGGATCGTCCCCAGTCCCCCCCTAATCTGTATATTGTCACACTGGTGGCTCCGAGTGGGAAGGAAAGAAAGCTCAGGGTGCCCGGGAGAGGCAACAGGGTGAGAATCACAGGGCTGGAGGAGGGCACACTGTACAGACTGAATCTGAGAGCGGAGAGGGGGCAGGAGCACAGCGAAGGGGCAGAGACCACCGCCACCACAGGTAATGAGAGAGGGAGAGGGGAGTGATTGGGAGAGAGAGGAGAGAGTAGAATAGAAAGAGGAGAGAGAGGACAAATTACATGGGATTTATTGTGAGAATGAGAGAAGAGAAAGAAAGAGAGAGGGAAATTATTGTGAAGAAGGGGTGAAAGAGAGAGAGTAATGAAAAAGAGAGAGAGGAGGGGAGTCAGTTATGAAAGAGAGAGGTGAGAGAGAGCAATGATTGTGAATAATGTGAAGTGAGGGAGTGATAAAACTGAGAGAAGAGAGGAGAGAGAGAGAAATAGAGAGAGAGAAAGAGAGTGGGAAATAATTGTGAGAAAGAGAAGAGGGGGATGAGGGAGTAATGAAAGAGAGAGAAGAGGGAAGTGAGTGATGAAAGAGAGGGGAAAGAGAAATGATTGTGAAGAAGGTAGAGTGAGGGAGTGATACAACTGATAGAATGATAAAAGAAGAGGGGAGTGAGTGGTGAAAGAGAGAGCAGAGACAGAAAAAAATTAGAGAGTGGGAAATGATGGAATGGTGTAAGAGAGAGAAGAGAGGAGTATGTGATGTAAAAGATAAGAGAGTGAGGGAAATTATTGTGAAGAAGGGGGAGCGAGGGAGTGTTAAAACTGAGAGAGTGATAACAGAAGAAAGGAGTGAGTGATGAAAGAGAGAGTAGAGAGAGAAAGAAAGAAAGGGAAATGATTATGAAAAAAAGAAGGGGAGGGGAATGAGGGAGTGATGAAAGAGAGAGAGGAGTGAGTGATGAAAGAGGGGAAGAGGAGAGTGATTGATGAAAGTGTTAGGGAGGGAGTGAAAGTGAAAGAGAGAGAGAGAGAAGAGACAATTAATTGTGAGAAAGTGGTAGAGAGAGAATAAAATAGCGAAAAAGTTGACAAGTGAGAATGAGAAGGTTTGTGACGAAAGAGAGAGAGAGAGGGAAAAGGTAAGTTAGTTTGACAAAAGAAAAAGAGAGAAATGAGAGAGATGCAGAGCAAGAGAGTCTGAGAGAAAGAATGGGGTGTGGGTTGAAACAGAGATTGCCATAACCCCATTTATAACATGATTTCTTCTGCTTTGTTTTTAGCTGCCGTTGGTGATTAGTCATCAGGATATTTTGGATGAATTCAAATTTTCCCCCATATTAATGCAACACATTATCATTTCAGATTAATGGCATCGGACACACTTTTTTTCTCTCTACTTTCTGTCTCCTTCCTTTATTATGGGACAAGTGACTTGTGTTGTGTGGAGTGACATGCTTCAACTAAAGGACATTTTTGGAATCTGAGCCATTATAACCTAACTCTTTGATAATTGCAGTTTTTGACAATAGTTTGTGTTATCTTATTTCCCCACAGTCCTGCCCCTAACAAAAACTGTCTGAAATATGTTGTAAAAATCAGGATAAATCCAGAATATATTGCGCTATATTGCAGCATGTGCCCATGCGGACTATATTATATTGGTCAAACAACAAAACAGACAAAATCTGCATTTTTGAGCAGTACATTCCAATAGACACTTTGGCAGGAGAGTTTTTGCTTGAAAAAAATCATATTGGGTAGATACATTTGGGATTTAAGAATGATTTAAATATAAAAAATTATTTTAAAGGGCAATCATTTTTTTAACTTAAATATTAGATAATTCAATAATTTATTATCTTAAATGATTGTATTATATTGTACCACAATGAATGAATTGATTTATTTATTAATATATTCTAATTTCATTGGCATGTCATTCCTAATATTAGCATTTTTTTTCTATAATTTATTCCTGATGAAGGGTGGTGTTTGATTATCTATGCCACGTTATGCTGTAATAAATCACAATATATTTTGGACACTTGCCCTGGTTCATCACGAAGGCCAATGTTCTTAATCCTTTGACTATGAATTGAAATAACTCCTTATCACTCAACTTTTAACCCTCTGAATATGTTCCAAAAGTAATCTTAGTTGTCCCAATTACCTTGTTTAATTAAAAATGTTAATATCGTTAATTAATTTTCATGTTTTTCTCCCAAAAATTTAGAACTTTATTTTAGAGATGAAACTAACATGAGCGACTTAATCCCAAAAGTTGACTATAAATGGTATAACTCTCCTCTCCTTAATTTGGTACTTTGTTAGTTGCTGAAAATGAACAAAAGATCGTGGATGAAGATCAGACGGTCCATAACACAGTGGTGACAACACAAAATCAGGGTAGAACTAAGAAGATAATATCTTCTGTTAGTGTTGATCAACCAAATCCAACACCATCTGGTAACCTTCCCGCTCATGTAGGCCAGGGTGAAGATGGTCATGAGACAGAAAAGGTAATCAAGAAAGGAAGTAGAGTTGTACACACCACCAAGAAGAATATTGTCACCACCATTATTACAACATACCACACTCAACACCATGAAGATGGAGAAGAGTTTGATGTTGAAGATGAAGATGAACATCCAGCAACTGGCCAAGACAAAGTGGAGGTAACCACTCTTGTGGAAGAGGGAGATTTGGGAGAGGTGATTCCAGGGGACCCCAATTTAAGGCCTACGCATATTAGGAAAAAAGTGCCTGGTCATATTCTTGAGAGATGGGTGGTCAGAAGGAATATCACACATTTTGGTACCTCTGAAGAGGAGACTCCAACTTTCCTCCCTGAGGAGAATGAGGGATCTATAATTTGGCAGAAAGGAGTCACCAGAAACACATATTCCAGACATAAACTACCTCATCCTGATTGGATTTCTGAAACTTCTGATGTTGGAGAGGGAAAACATACTACACTTATAGGGACCTCAAGTGAAGATTCCAAGAAAGATGATTTAGTTACCCAGGATCATCAAGAGGGTGGGCTCCACAATCACTACTCTCAAAAAAAAATCCCAGTTTCTGGAAATAATGAACGAAAGGAGACTTTATCTAGAGAAAGGGACCAGAATTTCAATTTGGAGAGTGATCCTGAAATAGAAAGCTTAGGCACTAATGAAGAAGAACACGTAGATGAAGTAGAGGAGGACAATAAGGATGGTACAAAGAAGAAAAAAACTACTTCCACTAGAGTCACCGTGCATAGATTTGTGACCACGTCCAGAACAAAGAGTGGAGGGAAAGGGGACCTGGAACATCAAAATGAGACAGGTGTGGAAAGAGATGTGGAAAGGACAGTGGAGTCAGGGGTAAGAAGTAAAAATCAGACCAGAGCAATAAAAGTCCCAATTTTTCCAGGATCTCATATTAAGTCTGTCATTGAGAACCTACCAGAAAAACTGTCCCTATACAATGGAACATTCATACAACGGCTAGAAAGCTACCTGCGTGCTACTAATTACCCCTTAAAGGGCAATCGGACAGTGGAAACAGCAGCCAGGGCAATATTCCTTTACTTGGTAAAGTGGAAGCCTGATAGTTTTACAGAATTGGTGTATGATCGTCTGCCCCAAAAAACTCCAGGAGCCACAGGGAATCCAGAACCTGTAGGGGCATCCAGGATCCGAGGAAACACTGGCAGCGCCATATTGGAAAAAAGTGAAGGAACTTTGGAAGATGTAACAGACAGAACACACCAGACACAGGGAAAAAAGCCAAAGGACCAAAAAAATTTAGTTAGTTCAGACCTAACAAATTTAGGAAGGGTGGAAGCTGCAGGAGAAGTAGAAGTTCCAAAGACATTGACCATAAGAGAGCATGGATCTATCTCTGATCTTACAGAAAGCAAAAATATTGTAATTTCATCACTAAGGGAGACTGGTAAAGAAGACACTCTAGAAACCACAACCACTAAGCCTATGATAGACAAAATTGCTAGTAGAGGGCCACAAAAAAAAAAAATTCCTCCAAAAAAGCCCTCCACCTCAGACAAGAAAAAGGATGAAATAGGTGGCCCGAAAAGTAAAACGGATGGAAAAAAAGGGTTGGATGTGGAAGAAGGAGTGGAGAAGATTGTAGAAGATCCAAAGGTGAAAGAATATGAGGTGGTTCCAGATAAGACACAATTAGACAGGTCCCCTAAAAGACCTGAAGAAACAGGGATGCCGGCTCGAGTTACACAGAAATCCACCCCAAGACCTGAGCATTCCCCACATGCCAAAAAAGAAGGTGATGATGAAAGTAATACCCCCAAATCTTCTCTCATTAAAAAAACAAAACCAAGCCCTGTTAAGGAAGATAAGCTCTCTGAGGAGTCTACAATATATGATAGCCAGGAGGGATATGACCAAGTCTCCACAAAACAACCTCAAGTAGTAGAAGCACCTGGTCTGAGGGAGGTACAGGAGGGGGAGGAACGAAGAAAAGGTTTACAAAGTACTGAAACTCCAGATGAAGAAAGGCAATCATCACTGTTGGAGAAAGGGGAAACAGAAGAGAAGGCAAATGGAGAGAATACAAGTCTTAATCAGATTGTAGGTTCTACAATACAGCAAGGAAAAACTGACCCCATAAGAGATAATTTTCACGTTCCAGGTCATGGGACTCCAGGCAGACCTGGGATCCTAACAAAGACTACCAGCAGCCTTGTGGTCTCTTTAGAGGGTCTTGGGGTTTTGTGGGACAAGGTCTTAGTTCTCTACCGTCAATGGCCACCCATCCATGGGGCCAGTCCACAACAAATGGAGGTGGAGAGAGGATCCAGGGAGGTGGAGATCGGGGGACTAGAACCCGGGACAAGTTACCGAATTGACCTTCATGGGCTGGTGAGGGGGCGCTCATCCAAATCCTACTCACTAATAACTCTCACAGGTACTTCATGGGTGTCCAACAATGGGCAGGGTGAAGGGAGGTGGTAATCTGTGATCCTCCATGGCTGTTCACTGCCCTTCCCTGCTTATCACTGGCTCCTACACCCAACCATGCTTCCTGCTGGTGTAACCCATCTCCTTAAGTGGCTTCCTATTGTGGGAAAGAGGGACTTTGTCAATATTATTAAGGGAGGGATAATTCATTGTCTCTTTTTCCCACTCTTATAGGATTGTGTAGCATCGGAAGCATCATCCTCTCTGTCTTCTTCTGTCTCTCCTTCCACTAGGTTTTTTCAGATTTTTACATTCTCTCTTTCAACATTTCTCTATTCTGAATTCTTTGTTTTTTTATTTCTTCCTTTGACTTTATCCACAACCTCCTTTTCCTTTTTTTCTCTATCTTCCATTTTTTTATTCATGTATTCAGTCACTTTATGTCCTCCTCTTCTTCTCTACCTCCCTCTCCTCCTTGTCTCCCCTTCTCTATCTTCTCACCTAGTCTCTCGTTCTCTACATATTTCTTTTGACTATCTCCGCTACTCCTTATCACCCTCCATCTCTCCCTCTCTCATTTTTTTTCTCTCTCTCTTCCTGACTCTCATTTTCTATCTTTTTATCCTGCCTTTATGTCTCACAAATTATTAACCTCACAGTTTTACCTCACAGGCTCTCTCTCTCTCTGCTGCTCGTTGTCTCCTCACCGTTTGGCAATAAGGCACCTCGTCTGACCTGCTGATAACACCTTTACCCTTCAGGCAATGTGAACGCTCAAATAATATATATATCATATTGTATGAAATAAAAATGTGTGTGTGTGTGTACAATGCATGCATATGTATACATGTAAGGCATATATCCATACTATACCTTTACTACCCCTGGTCCCTCTGTATCCTGCCATCTCTACCCCTGGTCCCTCTGTATCCTGCCATCTCTACCCCTGGTCCCTCTGTATCCTGCCATCTCTACTCCTGGTCCCTCTGTATCCTGCCATCTCTATCCCTGGCCCCTCTGTATCCTTCCATCTCTATCCCTGGTCCCTCTGTATCCTGCCATCTCTACCCCTGGCCCCTCTGTATCCTGCCATCTCTACCCCTGGTCCCTCTGTATCCTGCCATCTCTACCCCTGGTCTCTCTGTATCCTGCATCTCTACCCCTGGTCCCTCTGTATCCTGACATCTCTACCCCTGGTCCCTCTGTATCCTGCCATCTCTATCCCTGGTCCCTCTGTATCCTGCCATCTCTACCCCTGGTCCCTCTGTATCCTGCAATATCTACTCCTGGTCCCTCTGTATCCTGCCATCTCTACCCCTGGTCCCTCTGTATCCTGCCATCTCTATCCCTGGTCCCTCTGTATCCTGCCATCTCTACCCCTGGCCCTTCTGTATCCTGCCATCTCTATCCCTGGTCCCTCTGTATCCTGCCATCTCTATCCCTGGCTCCTCTGTATCCTGCCATCTCTACCCCTGGTCTCTCTGTATCCTGCCATCTCTACCCCTGGCCCCTCTGTTTCCTGCCATCTCGATCCCTGGTCCCTCTGTATCCTGCCATCTCTACCCCTGGTCCCTCTGTATCCTGTCATCTCTATCCCTGGTCCCTCTGTATCCTGCCATCTCTATCCCTGGTCCCTCTGTATCCTGCCATCTCTACCCCTGGTCCCTCTGTATCCTGCCATCTCTACCCCTGGTCCCTCTGTATCCTGCCATCTCTACCCCTGGTCCCTCTGTATCTCCTGCCATCTCTACCCCTGGTCCCTCTGTATCCTGCCATCTCTACCCCTGGTCCCTCTGTATCCTGACATCTCTACCCCTGGTCCCTCTGTATCTCCTGCCATCTCTACCCCTGGTCCCTCTGTATCTCCTGCCATCTCTACCCCTGGCCCCTCTGTATTTACACACAGACTTCCAAATATATACATTTAAATAACCAGCCACATATATTTCACAGGTATATCTGTATGAATGTGTATGTCTGTCTATAAGTATGTAGATGTTTATGATATATATATCAATGACAGATCTATATAACCATGCTTTCTTTTTTTACTGACACTTATTTATTTTGTACATATGTGTTTACAAGATATACACATATATGCTACAAAAGTATATATATATATATATATATATATATATATATATATGTATATATATTTATAAATAAAAATATATAATATACTGTATGTATAGACAAAAGTATATATATATATATATATATATATACACTCTATATAATATCACTTCATTCAAGCATGTTATTTTATATAGTTTGCATGTCAAAAAATGTTTACTGTGGGATCTTATACGGGATATAGAAAATGGAGAGAAATTGTAAGAGTAGAAGGACAAGGAGGGAAAAACATTTCAAAAATTAAATGGACAGAATATGGGAGGAGGGAATGATAAAAACCTGGGAAACATACAGAGGCAAGGTAACCGTATGAAGGGGAATCAGATATTTACATCAAGAAAAAGTGAATATGTTCTGTGGAGCTAACCATTATTTTGCCTTCCCACACAGCTATGGAGCCCACCACTTCACAAGTCCTGGTGACTGTCCCCCCAACAGAAGAGGTGACCACTAGCAAACCTACAACAGGTAATTAGTATATTAATGCTTTGCTAAAGAGTATTATTATCCTCTCAAGACTTACTCAAATAGAAGAGGTGACAATGGCTGCCCTTGCCAGGTTTTAATCTCATTAATTGGAGGAAAGTTTCATTTCTCACTGGTCCACTATGCAGTTTCAGTACCTAACTATGTTAACATTGATTAATGAGAGAGGCTATTAACCTAGTAAATGAGGTAATAAGTATTTTTCAGTAGTACTGTATTATTATACCCTAATTGGGATTGCTGCTGTGGCCTCATAAATGTGTCTTGTTCATTACACGCCGTTCTAAGTTAGCCTTTGACTCACTGTTTTGATGTATCTCTTTCCACATTCTGATGTTACCCATATTTTAGTAGTAACTAAGAGACCTCAAGGACCAATATGGGGGGCCCTGCAGGTTCGTGATGTGACAAGTGACAGTGTTACCCTGGTGTGGAAGGCTAGGCCTGGGACTTTCGAATCCTTTTTGGTCCGTTATGAAGATGTAACTGACAGCATTAGACCTCAAGAGACATCTGTTCCTGGAGACCAACGAGAAGTGACCCTAACTGGGCTGAACCAGAACACCAGGTACTCAGTGTCAGTCTATGGAGTGAGGAACGGGAAACTTTCCAGACCATTGAAAGAGGAAGTGACAACAGGTGAGGAATACTCTTTAAAGATGATGTTCTACTTTAGACCTTTTAGACATACAGACCGTATATCAACAGGATCTATGATGTTTATTCTATTCTCAGGAGCCATGATGGATTGTTGTTGTTTTACTGATTGTCTACTAATAAGCAAGCAATATTATTGGAACCGTTAGTATTAGTAGTCTATTACTCAGCTTTTGAGTATGTATGATCT
Source organism: Discoglossus pictus (assembly GCA_027410445.1). Taxonomy (NCBI): domain Eukaryota; kingdom Metazoa; phylum Chordata; class Amphibia; order Anura; family Alytidae; genus Discoglossus; species Discoglossus pictus. The sequence goes on from CM050170.1 coordinate 65,910,581, forward strand.
GAAAGTGATCCACTACCAATAGGCTAGTCACAGTTTTAGAATCTGCTTGGGATCCATTGATGATGTACCAATGTGTTTTGAATATTTTACATAGTTACAACTTCAACCTTTTTAGATCTCTCTGCTCTGCAATATAATTGTAATTATCTTTTTGGGCTACATCGATGATGATTAAATTATATATATTTTAAGTTTAAATTATAATATGTTAAATGTATGTAAATGACATGTTAATTTCACCTATACAGAATCTTCCTCAGACAGAGGTACACCCCCAAGACTCTCCCCTCTCTCAGTGACCGAAGTCCAGACAGATTCCTTCCTTGTCTCATGGGAGCCTCTTGATGGAGATTTTGACGCTTTCATGCTCATGTATGGACCCCCTGATGGCCCAGTCCAGGAGATGACCCTCAGAGGGGACCAAACATCCATCCGCCTCACTGGACTGGAAATAGCAGTGAATTATACAGTGAAACTGAGGGGGGTGTGGGGAGAAAGGCACAGCGAACCTGAAATTGCCCATGTTCTGACAGGTATGTTTTTATAAAGCAGAGAATGCAGAGGGTAAAATGTTATTAATGTCAGGCAGGAGGGACACTGAGCTATCTCCCAGTACCAGGAAGAATGAGACTGAGATGCCTCTTAGTGTCAAGGAGATTGTAGACTGAGCTATCTCTCATTGCCATAGAGGGAGAAGACTGAGCTATCTCTTGGTGCCAAGGAGGATGGAGAGTGAGCTATCTCTCAGTGCCAGTGAGGATGGAGGCTGAGCTACCGCAGTGCCAGCGAGGAGGAGACTGAGTTGTCAACCAGTGCCAGGGAGAAAGAGACTGAGATGTCTTTTAGTGTTAAGAAGATTGTAGACTGAGTTTCTGTCATTGCAGAGAGGGAGAAGACTGAGCTATCCCTTAGTGCCAAGGAGGATGGAGAGTCAGCTATCGCTCATGCCAGGGAGGATGGAAACTAGGCTATCTATAATTACCAGAATGGAGGGAGACTGGGCTATATCTCAATGCCAGAGAGGATGGAGACTGAGCTACCTCAGTGCAAGCGAGGAGGAGACTCATCTATCTCTCAGTGCCATGGAGAAGGGAGACTGAGCTATTTCAGTGCCAGGGAGATGGAAACTGGGCTATCTCTCAGAGAGAAGACTGAGCTGTCTCTTAGTGCAAGGAGTTTTGAGACTGAGCAGTCAATCTGTGACAGGGAGAGGAGGGAGCCTGATCTATATCTCAATGCTAGATAGAGAGAAGACTAAACTGTCTCTTAGTGCTAAGGAGGTTAGATACTGAGCTATCTTCCTGTGCCAGGGAGAAGGATACTGAGGAATCTCTCAATGCCAGGGAGAAGGGAGATTAAGCTATCTCTTAGTGCCAGGGAGACTAAGCTTTCTGTGAGTGCCAAGTAGGGGAAGACTGAGCTTTCACTCAGTGCCAGGGAGAAGGGAGACAAATCGATTTCTCAGTGCCAGGGTGGAGGAAGACTGAGCTTTCTCTCAGTGCCAGGGAGGTGGAGCCTGATATATCTCTCAGTGCCAGTGAGAAGTGTGACTAAATTATCCCGTAGTGCCAGGGAGCAGGAGACTAAGCTATCTCTCTTTCTATCCTACAGTAAAGCCCCAGCCACCGCAATTGGAATCTCTATCTATATCTGATGTCCGCAGTGATTCTATCCTACTCTCCTGGGATGTCCAGGGTGGAGAGTTTGACTCCTTCCTCCTTGCTTACAATGATGCCGAAGGGAATCCCCAGAAACTATCTCTGGAAGGGGACCTCCGCACTATACCTGTCAAGGACTTAAAACCTGCAAAGAAGTATAAATTTAGTCTGTATGGGATATTTGGAGGTAAAAGAGGCAAAGCTGTAACAGCAGAGACCATCACAAGTAAGTGGAGAACCACAATCAAGGGGCTAGTGTTGTAATAACCCTACTATGTTTAAACTGCGATCTAAATGTATTCTGAAGACGTATAGAACTACAAGATCTATAACCTGCATTGTAGCCATGGAAAGTAATCTTTCATCACCTTATGATGAAGACCAGACATGTTTTAAGCACCTAGCTCATAACCTGAACAATATTTAGAGAGTTTACAGATTATCTACCCTGAGCCTGATCACATAACCAATATTTATCATCCACCTTCTTCCTGATCATATCATTGGCCCTTCCTGATCATTAACTCCTTGATCATCATCTCATTTATGGTCAACACTTACAGATCATGCTCCTTCTCTCAGATCACCTTCCTTATGTTTTATCTTCCCTACTAGACCATCCATCGACTTCCTGTTACCTTGTCATAGCTCACCAGTCCTTGCAGATCATTGATCCTTTCCTGGACCACCCACCTTATTGATAATGATGAGTTTCACACACTCCCTTTATCACCCACCGCATAGATCATCAGCCACCCTCTTCTTCATCACTTTCTCATAGATGTTCAATTTCCACATATTATCCATATTCCTAATAATCACCTTCTCAGAGTTCATCACATCTTGCAAATCATCCATATTATCCATAGGTCTATATTTGGTGACTGTGGTCCGACGATAGAGGCATAATGAAATTCAAGCATAATATTGGTACTCATGGCCACATTCCACTTCAGTTTGGGTAGCACCTTCCAAAAAATTTAGATTGCCCAATCCTCATATCTTCAGCTCATGGCCCAGTAGGGTATAATTGAATTATCTTGAGGAGAGTGAGCCTTTGTAGGGCCCACTACAAGCTCTTAATGCTAGCATGTCAATTTTGATGAGTTATTTTTCTCCACTTGGGGCAAATTATTGTTTCAAATGATTTTAGATCCCACCTCTCTCTTTCTCCTTCTCATCACCCCATCTCCATTCTCACTCCACTTCTTTTTTTTAGAACCCTCCCTTTCTTCATGTTTAACCCCCGCCTCTTATCCTTCCCCTTCATTCCATCTCATCCCAACTCTTCTCTACTTCTCATCATTTTCTCCTCCTTTTCTCATACCCTGTCTTCTCCATTTTTAAGTCCATTCTGTCCTTCCTTTCTCACACCCTCAACTCTCATCCCCTTCTCAAAACCCTTTTTCCGCCCCTTCTGCTGCCCTTCCTATCCCTTCATCTCTCATACCCTTCTCTTTTCACTCTTCCCTTCTTCTCCACATTCTCTGCCTCTATCAAATTTTCTTTTTCCCTTCTGACTTAGTTATTTTGTATATGCAAATTACCCTTGGGGTTTAGTCTCCCTAAGGGTAATAAGAGAATCCAGATGTGGACCCCTTGCTTACTGTGCCTTAGGGAGTTCAGCTGCACCTCACTGACGAGGCCCATAAAGTCTGAAACGCGTCTGTGGTTGGCTGTTTCTCCTGTTCTGGGTAGAATTGCCTGGTATTTCGGGGCTGGGTCACTCTTTTGAGTGAGACCAGACTGATATACTACAGCATATTTCTCCCTGTGAAGGGCACAAGTGAGCTAAATGAGGTTGCTCTCAGATTGGCTTATCATGGCTATAGAACTGACCTATTAAGGTTGGTTTGTTCTCTGACGAGCACCTCTGACTTAGTTATTTTCCTTCTCATTCTTTCTCATTTTCTCACTCGTCCTCTTCTCATACCCCTCTCTCTTACCTTTTTTCAGTCCATCTCTGTCCTCTTTTTTTCACACCTATATTACTCATACCCTTATCAATATCCTCTCTCCTCCTCTCTCTGCTCCTCCTTCCTATCCTGCTCTCACACCCCTATCTCTCCTTCTTTTCTCATCCCCCTTCTTCCCTAAGAGGGAGCTTATCATTTATGGTGCTTTATAAGTAAAGTCTGCTATCACATCAACATTTAAAACAATTATAAATCAGAGAAAGAGTTTAAAATGACAATGTTTTTACACATTTCCCACATGATTTTGACTGCTCTACATAATGGTGCAGAATAATATCCATGAATTACCAACTCTTTCTCCTTCCCAGAAAAGCGCCTGCCCCCGCGTCTGGAGTCCATCTCTGTATCTGATGCCCGCACTGATTCTGTTGACCTCTCCTGGGTGGTAGAAAATGGAGACTTTGACTCCTTCCTGCTGACTTATCGAGACGCAGAGGGCAAGCCCACTGAGACCATTCTGGATGGAGATGAGCGCACGGTCACTGTCACGGACCTGAGACCAGGGAAAAAATATAAATTTGTCCTGTACGGGATTTTAGGAGGGAAGAGAGGCAAAGCAGTAATAGCAGAAATCAGCACAGGTAAATGAACTACAAGAGCTGACAGTCTAATAGTAACAACCAATTGTTATCTAGTAGAAACAGCCAATTGTAATCTAATGGTATCAAACATTTGTAGTCTAATAGTAACAGCCATTTGTAGTCTAATATACTAACAACCAATTGTAATTTAATAATATCAATCAACTATAGTGTATTAGTAACAGTTGATCATAGTCTAATAGTAACAACCAGTTGTAATCTAATAATATAAACCAATTGTAGTCTAATAGTAACAACCAATTGTAGACTAATAGTAACAACCAGTTGTAATCTAATAATATAAACCAATTGTAGTCTAATAGTAACAACTAATTGTAGACTAATAGTAACAACCAGTTGTAATCTAATAATATAAACCAATTGTAGTCTAATAGTAACAACTAATTGTAGACTAATAGTTACAACCAGTTGAAATCTAATAATATAAACCAATTGTAGTCTAATAGTAACAGCCAACTGTAGTCTAATAGTAACAACCATTTACTATTATTCATTCATCTAGGCTCTGTGTCTTTATCACCTTCACTGTGAGAGATAATTAATGGTCCTAGATAAAGACATTTAGAGAACATCCTCAATACATAACTTTTGCTTAAAGTACCCAACTTTCAATCTCAATTAATTGTAGTCTAATAGTAACAGCTAATTGTAGTCTAATAGTAACAGCTAATTGTTGTCTAATAGTAACAGCTAATTGTAATTTAACAAAAATGACCAAGTGTAGTCTAAATAGCAACTAATTGTAGTGTAATAGTAACAGACAATTTTAGTCTAACTGTAACAAACAACTGTGGTCTAATAGTATTAACTAGTTGCGCTATAATAGTGTAAACCAATTGTGGTCTAATAGTAACAACCAATTGTTGTCTAATAGTAACAACCAATTGTTGTCTAATAGTAACAACCAATTGCTGTCTAATAGTAACAGACAATTGTAGTCTAATAGTAATAGCCTATTATAATCTATTAATATCAACCAACTGTAGTGTAATAGTAACAGACAATTATAGTGTATTAGTAACAACTAATTGTAATCTAGTAGTATCAACCAAACCGTAGTGCAATAGTAACAGCCAATCGTAGTCTAATAGTAATAGCCAATTATAATCTAACAAAAATAACCAATTGTAGTCTAATAGTAACAGCCAATTGTAGTAACCACTAATTGTCATCTAATAGTAACAGACTATTGTAATTTAATCTAACAAAAATGACCAATTATAGTCCAATAGTAACAACTAATTGTACTAGTAACAGTCAATTGTAGTCTGATAGAACCAATCAACTGTAGTCCAATTGAAGTCTAATATTTGAAGAATTCAAGACTTTATAATTGAAACTTTGTAGAAGAAAAACTTATATACAATAAAGAAATGTTGGTGCAAGGTCTAGCTAGAATGTAGCTTGCAATATATATGTAGCACTGACCTATTGTCTATTGCAGCCCCCTTGCCGCCTACTCCCTCTGCTACTCGCCTCGTGGATCTGCAGGCCTCAGACATAGGGAGAGAATCTGTGAAGCTGTCCTGGACTGTGAAGGGTGATCCCCCTTTTGAATGGATCGTTGTCCAGTTTTTGGAACATGAAGGTGGAGTGAGGGAACTACAGGTTCCCGGAGGGGACACAAGTACTGTCGTTCTGGGGCTCCTACCTGCTAAAAAGTATGAATTCACAGTGTATGGAGTTCAAGGAGAGAAGAGAAGCAAGCCCTTGATCACTGAGGTCATGACAGGTAGGACTATGGGCATGGGTGTAGGAGCCAATGAAAATCTGGGGGGGGGATACCCCATATAGTATAAAAATACCACAACTGTATATATATATATATATATATATATATATATATATATATATATATATATATATATATATATATATATATAATTTCTAATAATGTCTTGGAGTGTTTTAGTTTCTAGCAATCTCTGTCTTAACAAAAATGTGTGGGGGTCGGGGGGTCAAATATTTCTGAAAGTGTCTGGGTTTTGTCTTATGGCTGGATGCCGATAGTAACCATGGACCCAGTTACAAAACACAGCCTCACTTGTCAGCAGTTTTGATGGTTATAGTGGGATTTTTGCTGATGGACGCCAACTTTTTATGTCCCTGTTAAATTTGTTAAGTCCCATCTGTGATAATGGGACCATATTTACTGGATTCCATTATTCTTTTAAATAAAAGACCACACAATTAGTTTTAAGAAATCCAGATTTTATAAGGATATTGATTTCTCCAAATTGAGTGGAGAAACTAACTGTATACATTTTTTTTAAAATGAGTGCAAATTGTTGATAAAATGCAGCAGTATGGGAAAATCATTTCCTCACAGTATATTTGTATGCACATTTATTTGTGTAGTTCATGAAGATGTGCAACACAAAAGAATGAATGTAAATAGCGGTTAAAATGTCATTTTTATATGTGGTGCATGAGGCACTTCCTGCCACCGCCCACAGGCGTTAGTAGCTGAATTATTCTGAGTAGGCAATGCTTAGGTAATTAAAGCAGATTACAATACCTAGCTTTATTACTAATGACTAATCTAATAATAAAGGCTTAGTGTGGAAGGGCCCTACAAATGTAGTTTTTTATTTGGGGCATTATTTACACTATTACTTAACATTGAAGAACACAATTTTTCAAAATATATCAAATAAATTTACTCTCATATTAGAGGAAAACAACTCTGAAATTGTACAAAACGCGTCAGTGATACTGGAATTTAGCTATTTGTGGTATTTATTTGAGCTGCTTTTATACTCTGGAAAGGGTAATTATACATTTGCTGTAGTTTAGGATGAAAATGGCTATGTAAGTAATGCTGCACAATAAATTGTGAAATGCGTTGTCAACTCACATATGTCTATGGCTGCAATTCCACTCTCTCCTTCTACTCTTATTTTCTTACGTCTCTGTTGCTCACTGCCCTCTCTCTCCTCCCCTTTCCCTCTCTTCTGCACTTCTCACCCCTGCTCCTTATTTCACTTTCACTCTCTCTTGCCCCTCTCTCATGTAATCTTTCTCCTCTTCTCTATCTCCTCCTTTTCTGACTCCCTGTGTCACTCTCCTTATCCCTCCCACTACTTATCCCGACCCCATTTTCCTTCTCTTTTCATCCGTTCCTCTCCTTTCCTTCCCACTTGACCTAAATAACCTTCCCCTTATTATAATTACTTGATATTACACTATCTGCTCCTCTCCTCCACCTTCCACCACCTTTCTTTTACTCTTCTCCCCTTCTCACTCTCCCATCCCAATTCCGCCCTCTCTCTCTCTCCTCCCTTTCTTACTTAATCCTTCACTCCCATCGACTCTCTCTGAAACTTTCAAGCACTCCCTCTCTCTCTCCCGCTCTCCTCCATTGTATTTTCTCACCTTCTCTGTTTCATTCACCTCTTCTTCACTCACACTCTCCTTCTTACTCTCCACTCTCACGCTCTCTGCCTCCTCTCCTTCTCTCTCTCCTTATCTCCCTCCACTTCTCTCACCCCTCTCTATCTCTTTTCCCAGCTTACCCTGAACACACTGGCAAGCCCACATCCTCTGTACTGGATGAACTCTTCCTCTATTCAAGAGGTCCTCATTCTCTGCTTGTCTCCTGGGAAGCTCCATTGGGATACTTTGAGAACTTCCGTGTACGATACGGGCCCCAGGGGCATGAGGGGTCCATGGACGAGGTTGTAGTAGATGGTACAGCCCGCACACTTCTCCTTACCAGTCTTCTCCCTGACACTCTCTACAATGTTACCCTATTCGGAGTGCGTGAAGGAAATGCCAAGGACAAGAAGGAAGATACAGGACGTACTGGACCTCTGGGTAAGAAACCTCACACATATTGGTAACCCCTCTAGGTGCAGTATTTTGTAAATTATTTATATCTCTATGTCTCCAACATAGAACTACAGTCACCCAGAGATCTGAAGTTTACTGACATAAAACAGAAATCAGTCATTGTGAGTTGGGACCCCCCTAACCCTGAGACCACCACGTTTAAAGTGTCCTATCAGCCGGCAGATGGAGGTGAGTCACTGCCCATCTCACCATCCCATCCATCACCTCTCTGCTACTCCATTTAAATTATACATCACTTATCTACAATCTTCTATCCTAATCTCCTCTTCTCCCACCACTTCCTACTCTCATTACATTTAATTACTCTCTCAACCTATTCTCCTCTTCATCTATGCATCACCGCCTCGCATACCTCTCCCCTTTAAATAAGACTAACCTATTGCAGCTGATCAGTGTGAGTGGCCCACAGCAACTCCAGCTCTTAGGTAGAACTATGGAGTTATTGAGTCCTGGTATACATAAGGAGGTCTATGAGTCAAGGTGTTGTGTGCCCTTTTCAGTGTCCTTGAATTAACCTTTTCCATGATTTATATGTGTTGCTGGTTCCAATTCTCTGGTCCGTGCGTAGCAGCAAGACCAGTTGCCAGTTCTCAGTAGAGCGGACATCCCTGTTGTTTGGCAGAGAAGATAAAGCTGACCTGAGTCACTAAAGGGGAATCTTGCTGGCCTCCAGTGAGCCTCAAGGACCAGATGGAAATCAGGTCTTGGATTAACTGGAGACAGTTAATGTCTGTCTAGTTGTAAAGATTTGTTATTGGGTATTAATCCTAGGATTTAGGCAATTATCTTCCACCTTTTTGGCCAAGAGAAGCACATCAGAGCCCCGCACATTGAACTGAACAAAGAAGGTCATTGTAGAAGCTTAGGACTTTCTACTAGTGGACATAGGGTTATTTGTTTTTCTCCTATCGGAAAATACAAGCTGTCCAATACCACAGAAGATTTTTGGCTTGTACGTGGTGCAGTGACAAATTGCGTCATCTATAAAACTGTACTTGAAGGACTGGTTCGTAGATGTTGACCATCAATTCTAAAGAATCATCCATTCTCCCTCCATTGCTTTATCTACCAGGATAGTTAGTATATTCCTCAATTAAAAAGCTCCAACCAACCCATCACATGCCGAAATTCCCAACAACTGTTTAAAGCACAGGTACTGTAAAGAACAAGTGTCAATAAACAGCCAAGGACTGGAGTGCCATTTTCATGGAAATGTTTGTTTTCCATAAACTGAGACATTGTCTATAAATATACAGTCAATCAGTCATGGAAATGAATGGTGGATGAAGTTTCTGATGTTGCTTGGGTTTATTCTCACCAGGTACCAAGCAAAAAGTAAGTGATGGTTTTGGAAGAGTCTAATGCAGACGGTTCTGTCATGGGCAACCTTAAGGGTTCATTTGAAATCACAAACTCATCCTTACTGATATAGCACTGTCAGCCAACCATGTGCTAAAAGTCCTCACTCTATTGGAACCTGCTGTAGAAGCAAACTCTTCCGAGAAGTTAAATGTGTCTTATTCATCTAGGCTATGAATGTGAACCAACCCAATGCCTCACCACTCCAAATGTGGATTGATGTCCATTCACAGACTAACTGGTCACTTTGCCATTGTCTCCTTATCCCATCTCTCTCTCCATTCATCTCATTTTTTTTCTCCCATTGGTTTTCACCTCTCTTATATCTATATTTTCCCATTTATCTTCCTTCTTCACCACTTCCAAATATTTTCCCATATCTCTCTTTTTTTACCTCTCATTCATCTATCTTTTCCCATTTCTCTTTCTTCTTCGCAACCTCCACGTCTCTGCCCATGTCTCCTTATCTGCAATGAGTTTGGAAAGACTAATTATAAGATCAGAAGATTATCTAGGTTCTTGCCTAGTTTTACTTTTTGTTTTACAGTATTTATTCTCAAGAGATATAATCAGAATCCAACAAAGTACATAAAATAGTAGTAACTAGGGTTTTTACAAATTAATATTGTCCTACATTGTGTTTCCATTTTATGATGTTAGCAGGTTGAACATCTGGGCAGGTCAACAGGAACAAGCTATTTCCACAAAGTGGTGAAGGTAGAGGGGAAAATATGGTTAGAGACAATGCAAAAACAAAAAAAGCAACAAAACAGGAAGCAAACAATCATTAATATAGCCCCCTACTCATATATCCCATATCTATAATTCACAATAATATCCTCACACATTGCCTTGTATCATGTGGGTATACAAATGATCAAAACTAATCAGCTTCTTCCAGATTGCTAGTTCTTCAGGTCATTCTGTAGTGCGTTTGTTCTTGCTCTAGGTCAGGATCTAGTTATAAGGTGATATCAAGTCAGGATCCTCTGGGGCTTTTTCTGAATTTAACTTCAAACACAGCTCAAAAACAGACATAGAGAATTTGTTGTTCTTTGCTAGGGTCACTATATTCTCTTGATAATGAAACATTCTTCCATTATATTGATTGATCATCAACAGTTAAGAATCAGACTATATATTTGGGCTTTTGACCAGAAATCAGAAAATATAACACTGCCATCTCTCTTGATTAATCCATGTTTTTCTCACTGTCAATAATGCCACTCTATTGTAGGAGAACCTGAGAGTGTCAGTGTGGTCGGAACCAGCACCCCACTCACGGGCCTGAACCCCGGGACTCGATATGAGGTCACAGTCGTGACAGTAAGAGGGTTTGAGGAGAGCCAGCCTCTTACTGGATACACCACCACAGGTACACTACAATTTAACAGACCCCCGGGGTCATAGTTTGAAGAACTACACTTAAAAATAGTTCAAAATGTATTTAAAATGTAAAATCTTCTAATGTATGGATGCTTTAATATAGTTAGTATCAATACTGCACACATGGTTTGCTTTGCCCCAGGAGCTGACACACTGTGTTCTCTTGCAGTGGGGGGAGGGCCTCGCTCTCTCCGTGCTCATGATGTGACTGAAGAGTCAGCTCTGCTGCGCTGGGAAGCACCATTGGGACCTGTGGATAAATATATAGTCATATACAGAGCAGAGAATGGTGAGTCTTGTCTGTCTGTATATCAGTACCTCTCTGTATCTCTCTTGTATCTTTGTGGCTATCTTCTCTTCTTTCTCTGAATCCCTATCCATCCTACTGTCTGTCTGTATTAATATTTCTATATATCACCGCCCATCACTGACTATATCTTGTAGTCTTTCTGTGTCTATCTCTCTATGTTTATTGAGCTTCCTCAATATCTCTAACCTGTATTTTATTATTTCATGCTGTCATACTTTCTCTGCCTCTCCCTTATTTCTTTTGCTGTCTCTCCCTTTATCTCTCTCCTATCAACAGGGCCGGATTTACATTTTTGGAGACCCTGGGCAGTGAGCTCTAAGGCGCCCCTGTGCGCATGTAGTGTGCACAACCATTTTTTGCTTAGTGAATGCTTACATACATCACACATCACAACATACATCACACACATACACACATTACACACACACATCACACAGACACACATACATCACACACATAAATATCACACACATACACACACATCACTTACATACACATCACACGCATCACAGACATACAAATCAAAGCGCACACATACACATCACATACACCCACCACATACACATCACACACACACACACACACATACATTCACAAATACACATCCCACACACCACATACAGTACATAAATACACATGACATACATACATACACTCATCCTACACACATACACACCATTTACATGTATTTAGTTACCTTGAGGGCAGCTAGGCAGAATATAAAGTTACCTTTCTCTTGGACTCCCAGGATCAGGCTCCTTCTCCTCATGGGCAGATGCAGCACTGTTGAAGGAAATGGGAAGGCTGGGGTGCCCCTCTGAGAGGCCCACCTGTAGGCGAGTGCCTATAACACCTAATTGATAATCCGGCCCTGCCTATCAACGTCCTCCTTTTCTCTATGTGCCACTCTTCTCTCTCAATACCTCTCCCTTCCTCTCTATATTTTTCTTTCTTACTTTTTGTCTATGTACCTTTCCTTCTATCTCTTTTACTTTATCTGTGTCTCTCTCTACTTCTCTTTCCTTTCTCAATCCCTTTCCTTTTCTCTTTCTATATATCTCTTTAACTCGGTCTCTCTCGTCTTTTAATGACCATCTCCCTTTCTATCACCCCCTTACTCTATCTGTCTATTTCTGTATGTCTCGGCTCTCTCAATACCTCTCTTGTTCTCTCCTAGTACCTGAAGTAACAGTAGATGTACCTGGTGATCGCACAGAACTCCTTATCTCTGGTCTCCTGCCTCACACCGAATACACAGCAAGTGTGCAAAGTACACAAGGATCCAAGACCAGTCCACCAACCTCCACTTCATTTACCACCAGTATGTATAAAATAGTACTTGAAATTGTGCGCCATGATTGTTCCTCAAGTAATTTCATTCTGTTATAGAAGCAGTTTAACATAATGGTTTTAGGGAGAACAGAAACATCTTGGGTCTTTTGTAGTCATAGAGAGTCAATGGAATAAAGTAAGAGGAAGGGAAGGTTACTAATGCAGTGCCACATGGATCAGGGCTGGTGCCTACTTTGTTTAGTATATCCCATGAAGAGTAAATTAAATGTGTAATGGTTTATTCAAATTTGAGCAATGGTCAAGTATGTTGGAGCTAAAAGTCAACGTTGAGAAATGCAAAACCCAAATGTAGAATATTTACCGGTACTTAATGGTAATTTGATTACAGCAAGTCTAAAACACACAACTTAACTCCATGACATGGACAGTGGATGTGGTAGGGTCAAATACAGTTACATTTAATAGCGGTCTGTCCTGTGTGAGTGTTGTGACCCTCCTCCCTTTATTTGTTCAGGTGATGACACCCCAAGGGACCTCTCAGCCAGCCAAATCACAGCCCGAAGTGCCCTGCTCACCTGGACTGCCCCAGAGTCTCTCCCTGATGGCTACCTACTGACCTATCAAACTCCAGAGGGACAAATGCAGGTAAAAATTGCACAGTGTAGAAAAAGGCGGGAAAGAAAGATTTTGGTGGATTAGGTTAATAATTGGACTACTTAAAATTTGGCACTTCCTTCCACCCCCCAAATTCCCTGAAGTTAGCTTGCATCAACCAATGCAAGTTAAGCTCCTGTAGAAATATAAACACCACTCTTACATTCATAACTTTCAGCAAAGTTTCAGGGTCCAGCAAAGGGATCACATTTCTTTTTATAATTTCTAATTATAAACTAGTTTAATGACACTTTTTCTATCTAATTTTATATATACTTTATTGTATAGTGTAATATGAGGACATCACCAACAGATGGCACTTGTGAGTACATTGTATTCAGGAAACACAGAAAAAAATCTAATTGTTCACAATGCTCATTTTTTCTTAGTTTTACCCTTCTCTCTTTCTTCCCCTTTCTTTTTCCTGACCTTCTCTCTTTCTGAACACTTGTATAATCCTCCCTCTTCCCAGGAAATCACTTTACTGCCCACCCTCTCCACCTTTATCTTGACCGAACTGACTCCATTGACCCTGTATCGGGTTCAACTCCGAGCTCTACACGGACGTGGAAGCTCCGCTCCCATCTCTACGTCCTTCACCACAGGTAAGAGTTAACCATCTATCGACTGTTGCCGTTGTGATGTTATAATTTTGGAATCGGGGTTTCTGTAGATGGCAACTCAGGATAGACTATGACCTGGAATAATGAACCATCTCCTTGGCTAGTAAACTTTATAAATGATATCACATTTATATGGCTTTTTTTTTTATTGTCTTGTTGGGATGGCTAGTTATCTTCAGGATAGGTTTGGACTTGGGATGGAAAAGTTAAACCTGAACTAGTGATTGTTTTATAGACTGGCTTATAACTGAGTATTTGTAGGAACTATGGATTCTAAGACTTGTCATTCATTTGGTTGGAAAAACTCAACCTTTGGACTAATGGCTTAATATATTGGCCTGTATGTCTATAGAAAGCTTTTTTGGGATAGTGATTCTAAAGTTTGGTTTATACTTAGAGTGTAGGAGTTCAAATGGTTCCCTGGTGGTCCAGTGGTTAGGATTCAGTGCTTTCACCACTGCTACCTGGGTTTGATTCCAGTCAGGGAACAAAGAGGTCACATCCCCCTGAGGCCGAGAAGAGTTGGGCCTAGTCAGTACTTGAATGGGAAACCACCTAGGAATACCAGGAGCTGTATGCTGTGGCCCACTGGAAAAGGAACTGGCAACCCACTCCAGTATCTCTGCCATGAATACCAAGTGGATCAGCATGACCATGGACATAAAGATGTCCTGGTGTGTTACTGTCCATGAGGTCACAGAGAGTTAGGAGTTCAGCTTCTTGGCTATGGACTTTTAAAACTGACTTATACTTCTATCGATGGTTATTGAGTAATACTACGGATTCTAAGAATGGCCATTGACTTGCGTGGTTAGGATAGTGATTTATAATTTGGCATGTATCATACACGACTATTGATTATTTTCTCTGACTTCATAAACTGGATACATTTCTTGTGGGAGGACAACTGACTCAAAATGGTCTACAGGACTAAAATATGGGACCTATTACTAGTGTATCCAATATAGAAAAGAATCAATTAATATACACAACTACACTATCACCCATTAATTATATTGTATTATATATATGTATTCTTACATAACCAGGTCGTGTGAGATACCCATTCCCTCGGGACTGCTGGGAACAGAGGCAGAATGGAGATCGGAAGTCTGGAATATTTAATATATATATGGGTGGATCTAGGGACGAGCCTATGCCTGTGTATTGTGATATGGAGACTGATGGAGGAGGCTGGATAGTGAGTATTGACAGTAAATGGTAGTTTTAGAGTTTGGATGATGTATTGGTCAAAATCTGTCAGTAGGATGGTCTTGATTGACTACTTAACAATTGGCTACTGCTGTCTAAAGAAATAAGCCAACGACTCTGTTTGATCTTGTAGGTCTTTCAAAGACGGATGGACGGCAGCATCAACTTTTTCCGAGACTGGAACGAATATAGGAAAGGATTTGGTAACTTGACCTCCGAGTTCTGGCTTGGTGAGTATCGCCTACACAATTATTATCAATGTATAAATCCTTATCTTCTATATTGATATCATCATACCTTGTCAATCACAAAACCATATAGATGAAAAATGACATAGAATTCCAACTCCCAATAGACCAAGACTCTGTCATCACATATCACCCATATTGTACCTCCTGGTCACTCATTCAACCATATAGATGAAGAACGACAGAATTCCAACCACCAATAGACCAAGACTCTGTCCTCACATATCACCCATATTGTAACTCGTGGTCAATCATTCAACCATATAGATGAAGAACGACATAGAATTCCAAGTCTTGACCAAAACTCGATCCTCACCCATATGTCTCCTTTGCCTTCTCTACAGGAAATACTGCTCTGCACCGCCTGTCTTCTATTGCTCCATTCGAGTTACGTATAGACCTTCGGGCAGGAGAAGAGTCAGCGTATGCAATGTATGATGATTTCCGAGTTGAGGCTGAAAATCAATATTTCAAGTTGCGACTAGGACAGTATCGAGGAAATGCAGGTGGGGAAACATTGCAGATAAGATTGATTTAAATGAGAAGACAATGAGATAGAGGGAGGGAAGTTTATGAAGAACATGTGTTGTGTGGGAAGATGGGGTAGAATGTGGAGGAAGGAGTTGTAATGGTCATAAATTCGATAGCGACAGAGTTGATGGTAATATGAAGGAGAAGGGATAATGATCAGTAGTGGGAAGAATGATAGACAGGACTTGGGATACAAGACGTTGACACATTTCTGTCCGCCAGGGGATTCTATGAGTTACCACAACAATATGATCTTCTCAACACGTGATCGAGATGCCCAGAAGCGGATCCTCCCTTGTGCCATGTCGTACCGGGGCGCCTGGTGGTACCGCAACTGTCACTATGCCAATCTCAATGGAATGTATGCCAACAACAAAGACCACCAGGTGAGAACCATATCATTGATCTCAACTTTAAGATCTCCAAAACACTCTGGTTCCCATTAACCCTCCTCTCTCTTTAGGGTATCAACTGGTTCACGTGGAAAGGCTTTGAGTTTTCCATCCCATTCACCGAGATGAAAATGCGGCCACGGGGGGTGGGAAATCGGCAGCGATTCTAGAACCTCTGATGATTCGGAACCACTATACTGAAAACTGGAAGCAATGTGGCACCTCCTACGACCTTACTTGGGACTATATGGTTTCACCAGTAGAGGTGGAAAACCAACCATGAAAAATGGTATTGAATCAGCTCTAGAATGGACAAATTCCCAGAATCTAGAGATTGAGAAACACTGAAATCTATAATTTATAAGAATATGGACTTCTCAGATCTATAATGTGGGTCCAAAAATGTAACAAATCATTAATAGGATGTACTAAAGAATTAGAGACCACCGAAAACATGGAATCTTGATTAACCTAGAACCAGAATATAGTACAAATAGAACCCAAATATAAGAAGGTATATGGCCAAGAAAGGACCAGGGAATGGAATTTTAAATTTACCTATTTGGCCTAAAGCAAGAAATGTTATAAAATAATGGAAAAACCCACATAATATCTAGGTGGGGGATATACCCACTATATAAAATTAACAGGAGTGCCACAGCCAATAGAAGGGAAGGGGAGCATGGTTTGAACCCAACTCCCCAACCAATATATATAAATATAAATATATATATATAGCAAATGGATACACTGTCTATTTTTATAAAAGTACAGCGTTTGGAAGAGGTAATATGGGAGGGAAAAAGATGGCGGAGGTGTGTTCAAGTAAACTGCTTAAAATAAAAGCTGATGGGACATTACCCATGATTCTGTGTGTCTATTGACAGAAGTGTGTTTGGAACAAGTAAATGAGTCGATATTGCAGATTCTATATTATATATATTTTGTATATATATATATATATATATATATATATATATACATGAAAATACACAAATCAAAAACATATCGACTGAGATAGACTGGACCAACTATATATTGTATATACAGATTTAGGAGTCACTGGGGGTGTCTTTTTGGGTCAGTTGATCCCCCCTGGGCTGGATACAGACTTGGAAATGGCGACACTTCAGATTTATACCAAAGTCCCCATTGAGGTCAGGAAGTTGCCCGGGTGCTGGAGGGCTAAGTACAAAATCCCGCAAGATGTGGGAGAGGAACAGGAAGACTTCCATACGAGCAAGGGTCTCCCCTATACAGAGACGTGCGCCTGCACTGAATGCCAGGAGAGGACGAGGGGCGAGGCGAGGGTCTGAGGGGGACAGGAACCGTTCTGTAGGAGTTGGAGAAAGAAATAATGGAAAAACAGTTATGAGTAGGAAACAGTGACATGGTGGTATTACAGCAGGTATATTCCTATGAGTATAGCAATGTGACACCATGTGGTCAGTGTGTGTATTACAGAAGGTATATTCCTATGAGTATAACATAGTGTCACCATATGGTCATTGGAGGTATTACAGAAGGTACAGAAGGTATATTCCTATGGGTATAACACAGTGACACCCTGTGGTCAGTGTGTGTATTACAGAAGGTATATTCCTATGGGTATAGCACAGTGACACCAAGTGGTCAGTGTGTGTATTACAAGAGGTATATTCCTATTGGTATAGCACAGTGACACCTGGTGGTCAGTGTGTGTATTACATGAGGTATATTCCTATTGGTATAGCACAGTGACACCTGGTGGTCAGTGTGTGAATTACATGAGGTATATCCCTATGGTATAGCACAGTGACACCTTATGGTCAGTGTGTGTATTACAGAAGGTATATACATATGGGTATAGCACAGCGAAACTTGGTGGTCAGTGTGTGTATAACGGGAGGTATATTCCTATGGGTATAGGACAGTGACACCATGTGGTCAGTGTGTGTATTACAGAAGGTATATTCCTATGGGTATAGCACAGTGACACCAAGTGGTCAGTGTGTGTATTACAAGAGGTATATTCCTATTGGTATAGCACAGTGACACCTGGTGGTCAGTGTGTGTATTACATGAGGTATATTCCTATTGGTATAGCACAGTGACACCTGGTGGTCAGTGTGTGTATTACAAGAGGTATATTCCTATTGGTATAGCACAGTGACACCTGGTGGTCAGTGTGTGTATTACATGAGGTATATTCCTATTGGTATAGCACAGTGACACCTGGTGGTCAGTGTGTGAATTACATGAGGTATATCCCTATGGTATAGCACAGTGACACCTTATGGTCAGTGTGTGTATTACAGAAGGTATATTCATATGGGTATAGCACAGCGAAACTTGGTGGTCAGTGTGTGTATAACGGGAGGTATATTTTTATGGGTATAGGACAGTGACACCATGTGGTCAGTGTGTGTATTACAGGAGGAAAATTACTATGGATATAGCACAGTGACAGCCTGTTGTCAGTATATGTATTACAGGAGGTATATTCCTATGTGTGTAGCATAGTGACACCATGTGGTCAGTGTGTGTATTACAGAAGGTATATTCCTATGAGTATAACATAGTGTCACCATATGGTCATTGGAGGTATTACAGAAGGTACAGAAGGTATATTCCTATGGGTATAACACAGTGACACCCTGTGGTCAGTGTGTGTATTACAGAAGGTATATTCCTATGGGTAAAGCACAGTGACACCAAGTGGTCAGTGTGTGTATTACAAGAGGTATATTCCTATTGGTATAGCACAGTGACATCTGGTGGTCAGTGTGTGTATTACATGAGGTATATTCCTATTGGTATAGCACAGTGACACCTGGTGGTCAGTGTGTGAATTACATGAGGTATATCCCTATGGTATAGCACAGTGACACCTTATGGTCAGTGTGTGTATTACAGAAGGTATATACATATGGGTATAGCACAGCGAAACTTGGTGGTCAGTGTGTGTATAACGGGAGGTATATTCCTATGGGTATAGGACAGTGACACCATGTGGTCAGTGTGTGTATTACAGAAGGTATATTCCTATGGGTATAGCACAGTGACACCAAGTGGTCAGTGTGTGTATTACAAGAGGTATATTCCTATTGGTATAGCACAGTGACACCTGGTGGTCAGTGTGTGTATTACATGAGGTATATTCCTATTGGTATAGCACAGTGACACGTATTACAGGAGGTATATTCCTATGTGTGTAGCATAGTGACACCATGTGGTCATTGCAAGTATTACAGAAGTTATAGCCCTTTGGGTATTGCACAATGACACCCTGTGGTCAGTGTGTGTAGTACAAGTAAAATATTCCTAATAGTATGTGGTCAGTGATACCATGTATATTTGGTGCTTTCTCTCATATCCCCCTCTAATATATACATATTCAGGTCATGAAGTCTTTCTTTAAGACCATGAACAATTTTGGTCACCCTTCTATGAATCGTATCTGATTTATTAATATCCTAGTACCAACTTTTATCTGCTGTTAATTTATTTTCAAGTGAAACAACTATCAATATAAATAAGTCACACAAATATAATATACACTGATTAAATGTAGTTAATGACATAGTAAAAATACCCAGAGTAAATAAATGAATAAAATAACATAGTCACTGTAGATAAGCAGATTAAACACTCAAACAAACTTGAAAATAAATTCATATAAGTACACGCACCGGGGCAGAACTGCTCAGGGTTGTCCCAGATGGTCTCATCGTGGTGGGCAGCATAGATATTTGGGAGAACAACAGACCCCTTAAGAATGGTATATCCTGCAACACTAAAAAGGTATTTCATATTACCACATGTTAAATCGAGAGCATGATAGTGACACCCTGTGGTCTGTGTATGTATTACAGGAGGTATATTCCTATGGGTATAGCACAGTGACACCCTGTGGTCTGTGTATGTATTACAGGAGGTATATTCCTATGGGTATAGCACAGTGACACCCTGTGGTCTGTGTATGTATTACAGGAGGTATATCCCTACATGTACAGCACGGTGAAACCCTGCAGTCAGTGTATGTATTACAGGAGGTATATTCCTATGGGTATAGCACACAGTGACACCATGTGGTCAGTGTATGTATTACATGAGGTATATTCCTATGGGTATAGCACAGTGACACCATGTGGTCAGTGTGTATTACAGGAGGTATACTCCTATAGGTATGGCACAGTTACGCCTTGTGGCAATGTGTGTACTAAAGGAGGTATATTTATATCTGCATAGGACAGTGACACCTTATGGTCAGTGTGTGTGTTACAGGAGGTATATTCCTATGGGTGTAGCACAGTGACACCATGTGGTCAGTGTATGTATTACATGAGGTATATTCCTATGGGTAAAGCACAGTGACACCATGTGGTCAGTGTATGTATTACATGAGGTATATTCCTATGGGTATAGCACAGTGACACCATGTGGTCAGTGTGTATTACAGGAGGTATACTCCTATAGGTATGGCACAGTTACGCCTTGTGGCCAATGTGTGTATTAAAGGAGGTATATTTCTATCCGTATAGGAGAGTAACACCCTGTGTGTATTACAGGAGATATATTTCTTTGGATACGGCACAGTCACACACGAGAATGCGCCATTTTAATTCCTCACCTGGTATCTCTAATGGCAGAGTGTGCCACTGCCAGGGGTACCACAGGTCTCAGTCTAAGCATCTCAGAGATGGTGGCACTCAGGTATTGTAGACTCTTCCTGTCTGAATATGTGGGATATCTTTCACTCCCCACTACCTCTATAATTTCACTATGAATCTTCTCTTGGGCCTAGAAATAAAACAAATTCACATTATATATTGGGTATATTTATTTACAGGGATGTGATCCTGATGTGATTATATATTTTTCTTTATTTTAACTTTATTTTTTTAATTTATTTACATATCATAAATCTACACAGTGAACTGGAGCATTTAGGGTTCCACAATACAAAAAGCTGAAGAAAAACATCTTAGCTCAGAGGCTTTATGTGTGTGCTGTAAAGACTTTGGAATACCCTATAAGGGAATCGGATCCCAGAATGCTCTCCTAAATGTTGACGGTCCTGCGAATTGCTGACACTACAGGGAGCTTATACAAACGAGAGACCCATTCGGAAATATTGGCATAATGCCATACAAAAGGTTGTTACTCCTTTTCTGAGCCTCTTTATCATTCCAGAAGTCTGCATAGATGGACTAGACTAACACCTCTATCATAAGTCTGCATTGAGAAGCTTGTCCATACAGAACCTTAGTGAAGCATTACCAAGTAATATTGTGGGAGTACCTTCCTTGCCCAAAGGATATAAGTGGGCGCTCACTAAGGACAGTTAATACATATAGTAACATACGTGAAGGTTAAATAAAACCAAATATTAATTCTTCCCTTGGGAGAATAAGAGAGACAATATGTGTTTCCTGTATTCATTTTCCAGGAGAGGATCCTGAACTGTGAAGGGTTAACTGGACTGCTCTGGATTGTTTGTGGTCTCCTGGTTTCGAGCTATACTCCCGTAGTGGTTTTCTGTTGGATATGAAGCAGAAGACTCTTTGGCTATAACTTCTCTTATTTCCACCTAAAAGACCCTAAACCAGACTTGCACACTTTATGATCATTACACTTAATTTGAGGTATATTGCTAGAATTGTATTTGATGCTACTGTTTTTTTAGAAGAGGGGAAAGGAAAGAAGAAGAAGGGGAAAGAGGAAAAAAAGAGAAGAAAGTTTTTTTTTCGTACTTGTGAATTATAAATGAGTAGAACTGATTAACTATATTGTCCAAAGGTCAAATGACTTGTTTCAACTTAAATGTTTGGATCAAGGTGTTTTTGAGTGTGCCATTCGGAAACAAAGTTTAACTGTTATTTGAATTATTTTAACTCAATCTACTTCGAAGGTAAGCAATTTTGTTGGGTCTCCTGATTTTGTTAACTTCTGGATTGTTTTGCTTGGTCTAGTAATAGACAATTCATTTAGGGTATAAACATGATGAAGAGAGAATCCCAAACGTCTACATGCTAAACGCCTGGGGAGTTTCTTCTCACTTGGTATAAAAACTAAAGAATGTGATAAATCTCAAACTAAAAGTGACATCTCAGAGAAATTTGAACTCTCTTTAAATCAATCAAGGGTGGGAGACCTAGTGGGGTCATCAGAGTATTTAATCCTTAGCAATCTAGAAGTTGATACTCTCAACATTTCAACAATGAAAGTCCTAATGAAAGAACTATTGGCAGAATTTAAAATAGATCTTCTCTCTTAATTAATGGTGCAGATCTCTAAGAATGCAAATGCAATAAAAGATCTAGCGCATAAAATAGAAAGCCTAGAAATACAACAAACTCAGTTAATAGAGGAACAACAAAATAGAAAATTTTGAGATTACTAGATTTAAAAAATAAATACAATAAACTTGAAGATTACTCAAGGCGTAATAACATAAGAATAAGGGGTATACACGAAAAAGTTGTTTATCAGGATCTAAATAAGTTTCTTTTTACTTTCTTGGCCTCTCTGATAAAAAATGAGCTTCCACCTGAACAAGTGATAGAAATAATTCATAGAATTCCTCTCTCCCAAAAAATAGAGGCAAGTGTTCCAAGAGATGTTATAATAAAGTTGCATTTTGCAACACACAGAGAAGCTATTATAAGAAAATCGATTGAAGTAAAAAAAATTGAGTACCCATATGAGGCCTTGAAAATATTCTCAGACTTATCTGTCAAAACTTTCATCAAAAGAAAGTAATTTAGGGAAATCACTAAACTCTGAGACTTAAAAATATTAAGTATTTATTTTATTTATAAAACATAAAATAAAAAAAATATTAAGTACAAATAGGGTTTCCCAACAAAATTAATTGTTACCTTCGCCTCCAAGAAATTCACTTTAAACTCCCTTGAGGAGGGGGAAAATGTATTCAAACAAAGGAACTCTAGTCCAAGAAGCTTTTGCAGGGTTTCTACTGGGATACAGGTAGCCTTTTATAAGGTATCCAGAGTCCCAGTTTCCCTTATTTTTGCTGCTGTAGAAAGAATTCATTGATTTTTTTCTCTTTTCTCCCCTCTCTTCCCTTCCCTTTAGGATATAAGAAACTGTCACTTTTCCTTAGAAGGTGACATGCACAAGATAATAATAGAAGTTAAATATCTATAACTGCATACTTTAATTTAGCTTAATACAGAAGGTGTGTTTCAAAAGACTTGGATGCATCACCATCACTGAAGCAGAATGTAACACTGATGTGTATATAAATTTCAGTTACTTATTTGGGTTTAATCATAACTTAGTCAGAGTAATGTGAAGTAAGAAAGAGAAGACTGATGGAGGTGATGGGGTGGAGAGTGAGGAGAAGAAAAAAGTGGGAAATTAAACACTCTAATTGAGTTAAGGACAGAAGAAGCACTTTCAAGTTATTTTTTTTTTTTTTACTCTTGTAGACTATTTTGAACTTAAAAAAGTTTGTCATTGCCCAGCCACTCTGGACCGCCTCCTGACTTTTGAGGGGCTGTCGGGAGGGGCTCGGCAATGTCCTCTTCAGAATGTTGAATGTAAGAAGGTGTGTGGGTTTCTTTTTTTTTTTTTTCTTCTCCTTCTCTTCCTTCCACTTTTTTGTCTTCTCTGCGGGGTTGAGGGGGGTCTAAATACATCTGGAAAAAGATCTATCTTTTTTAATGGGTTCTATAAAGGAAATGCAGATATAATATGCCTACAGGAGACTAATTGGTAATCTGGTAAAATACCCATATACTTTGACAACCGGTATACGAATGTTTGCTATTTTTTTCAGCAAGAAACTCAATTAGAAAGAGGCATTTTCCAAGATTGACCAAGAGGGTTGTTTTGCACTCTGGACAGGGTGGATTAATAAGGATAAATATACGATTCTAAATATATACTGTACGTCCCTAATAAAGGACAAAATAAAATAGATTTCAAAAACCTTGAAAACATACTTTACTGGTCTGCTTTTACTGTGCAGGGATTTTAATGCTTGTCTTGACCCAGCACTAGACAGAAAATCCATAAATTCGTTAAAAGTGGATGTGGCAACCACCCAAAGATCTAATGGCTTTAATAAAATTCTTTACGACTATGGCCTTTTTGATCGATGGAGATGTTTGCACCAAACAGATAGGGATTATTCGTTCTTTTCATTAAGGCATCGGACCTATGTAAGACTCGACTATATCTTTGTTAATGAAAGCGTGTAAAAAAAAACGTAGTAGGAGCTAATATTGACCCGATCAATAGATCGCATCACGGATTTATTTCTGTAAACTTAAAAATTGGGACAACATCTACAGCCCATAAAACATGGAAACTAGGAAACCAGAATTAAACTTAAAAAAGAACTGGAGGTATTCTTTGAACTTAATAGGAATTCGGTTGGCTCAAGTGTATCCCTATGGAATGCCCATAAGACAGTAATAAGAGGAGTATGTATTAGCTTACAGGCACAGTTAAAGACACAGAATGGGCTTTTGCTTAGAGAATTGTATGTTAAATTAGCCAAATTGGGCAGAGAAAATAAAAGAACTCCTCTTAAAATCACTTTAGAACAGATAAAGAGAACTCAACTGAAGATTAAAAAAACTGAACAATCCCGCAAAGACAACTCGTTATGGGCTCTGCAAAAACATCCATAAATCTACACATTTGCTCTTTGTTACAGTGATACTGAGTGCAGCTAGCTCTATAGTGAAACCTGCATTTAATACATTGATCTATATAGCTCCTCTGTATTACAATGATACCGCATTTATATAGTCCCACAGAGTGATCATCAGTTATATATAATACAGTACTGAGAGAGCAGATGGGTCAAAGGGTCCTACCTCAGGGTAATGAAGCAGGTAAGCCACTGTCCAGCTTAATAAAGACGCCGTGGTCTCTGTCCCCCCAATAAATAGATCAACCACAGCCATATGAAGGTGGTCTTCTGAAAATTCATCCAGGCCACTTCTATCAGCTGTAGATTTCTCTCTCAGGAATCGGATCATCCCGTGCATTATATCTTCCTCAGACTCACACACACTGGCCTGTGCCTGGGCAAGAGTAGATGGTTAATTAAGAGGGTCATCGCACCCTCTGGTGGATATAATCGCAGCAATGACCCCACAAACCTTGTGTTTTTCAAGCTGGCTCTTCACGAAAGCGTCTCGCCGCTGTGCAGTCTGCAGCAAACGGGTTAAGGTTCTGTTTGGAAATTTCTAATAGTGGAAAACAGAGTATTAGAAAGACATATTAGTTTTATATATAATCAGTCTGTGTCAACAGGTGGGAGGAGGGACAGTCTCATAGCTCCATCTGTCTGTGTCACTGTGTCACCCTGCAGGGGGAGTGACAGACTTTTAGCTCCTTTTGTCTGTGTCACCCTGTAGGAGGAGGGACAGTCCCATCCAGTATCTCCATTCTGTCTGTGTCACCCTTCAGGAGGAGGGACAGTGTCATCCAATATCTCCCTT
This sequence comes from Discoglossus pictus, assembly GCA_027410445.1. Lineage (NCBI taxonomy): Eukaryota > Metazoa > Chordata > Amphibia > Anura > Alytidae > Discoglossus > Discoglossus pictus. Next base: position 65,936,141 of record CM050170.1, read on the forward strand.
CTGCATCTCTCACCCTCAGAATCGGGATGAAGTCCAGGATGGAGACGTTTGGAGACTCCCAGAGCTTAATAATATCCAAGATGCATTTGTGAATTTCCTGAAACTTGGAATCTGAGAGTTCATACTGGGGAGAGAAATCACACTGTTAGAGGGAGAGAGAGGAAAGGAGAGAGGGAGAGAGACAGCGGAGGGAGAGAGAAAGAGAGAGAGAGAGAAGAGTTGAGAAGGGAGAGAGGATGGCAGAGGGAGAGCGAGAGAGAGAGAAGGGGACAGAGAGAAGGGGGCAGAGAGAGAAAAGGGGGGAGGTAGAGTGAGAGTGCACTCACAGTGATGCCAAATGTAATCTGTGCGATGATCCTACAAGTGCGAAGTGAGAAGTCCTCACATATATCCAATGGGGACCCCCCTGTGTCCAGGAAATCCTGGGGGAAGGGAGAGGGACATGTGATCTAATAACCATAGGTGTTATAGCCTTTTTTCCATTACACTCACCCTCACGCACCTGGCACTCACTCCTCTTACTCAAGTGTGGTCTCCCCCACCCCACCTCCTCTCACCTTGCACAGCTTCCTGGCCTCCCCACTCAGCAGAGCATCCAGGTCCCTCCGCACTCGGCTTTGCAGGGAGGACTGAGTGAGACGTCTCTGCACCTTCCAAACTGGGGTGTAATCCCCTAGAGACAAGTCCTTCCCACCCATTGTTATGAGGTCACCTGTGTAGAAGACAGGAGAGCGGAGAGAGAGAGGTGGGGGGAGATAAAGAGATTGGAAGGAGGAAAGATAGAGAAGTAGGAGAAGAGAAATTAGAAAGAGGAAAAAAGGGAGAGAGATATGAGAGAGAGAGGGAGGGAGAGAGAGGGATAGGGAGGGAGGGATAGAGGAGAGAGAGGGGAGTTATAGAAGAGGGGGTTAGGGATAGAGAAGAGGGACAGACGAGACAGTGGAAAGGCACAGATAAGAGATAGGGAGAGGGATAGAGGACAGTGAGGGGGAGGGATGGAGGAGAAATTGGTGGAGGTATAGAGGAGAAATAGGGGAGGCAAAGAGGAGAGTGAGTGGAGGGAGAATGGAGTGAGGGGAGGGAGAAAGTAGAGTGAAGGGGGGGAGAAAAGAGAGTGGGGGAGAAAGGAGAGAGAAGAGAGGAAGAGAGAAGGGAGGAAGAAAGAAGTGAGGGGTAGGGAGAGAGGGGTAGGGAGAGGGAGGGAGGATTTATAGTGTGTAAGAAGGTTTCTGTCGTAACCAAATTTAGGCTGTTTGCGAAATACAACTTACTAAATGAATATGATCATAATGTCTAATTTCACAGTATATTAATGCAATATTTATAAATGAAGCATTGATAATTATTAATAGAAAGCAGGGCTGGGATGAACACTAATTACTGTATATTAGTAACAATTTCCAGGTTGTGCAATAGATGGTTTTCCAGAAAAATATTATGGTGTGGTAAAGCACTGGTCATCCTGATATTTTCTAGCCCCAAAACGAGACAAGAAGTGATCCTTTATGTAAGATTAAAAAAAAAGAAAACATGAGGATTCTGTCCTACACCCTCCCTTTCCTAACAATACTTTTTTCGCAGATGACCCAACATTATCTGTACATATTGGTACCAGTTTCCAAATGTACAGTGCCACATGGAAGACTATTGTGCAAACTAAAAGATACAGGAATTGCAGTAAATATCTGCACATGGATTGAGAACTGGATATAAGACAGGAAGCAAAGGATTGTTGTAAATGGAACATACTCCTATTGGACTAATGTGGTAAGTGGGGTTCCTCAGGGTTCAGCATTAGGTCCTCTCCTTTTTAACATGTTTATTAACGACTTAGAAGTAGAATTGGGAAGTATTGTCTCCCTTGTTGTTGAGTTGTGCAAGGTAATTAAATCAGATAATTATGTACTTTCTCTCCAAAGGAATTTGCATAAATTATAGAAATGGGCGGCTAAATGGCAGA
>CM050170.1:65940600-65978100 GCA_027410445.1 Discoglossus pictus
ATACATATATATATATATATATATATATATACATATATATATATATACACACATATAAGTATATATAAATATATAAATATATATATATATATATATATATATTTCATATATATTTATATAAAGCGAGAGATGAAATATGAAGACAAATACATAATAATAAATAAACAAAATTAAAATTCTAAATTAATAAATCCTACACTTGGTCACCTTTTCCTCCGAAGCTCAGCCGATAGATAGGCCCGTACTTTCTGGAGAGCTTCAGGAGATGCACTGGCAGGTCAGGCTGACCCAGATGAAGCAGGTTGCCCAGAAATGGCAGAGGAAGCGGGCGAGGGGGGAAGATGGCATGAGCCTGGGGGGACCGCCGGTGATAGAGTATAAAGAGGAGCAGGAGGACAGTGACTGATATCAGGAGCCACACAGCCATGGTGAGACAGAACCAGGCAGGAGAGGAGGGTATTTGTAGAGAGCGCCTGGGTATAACCTTGAGAGACAGAGGAGGGGACAGGAGATAAGAGAGCGAGAGAGACAGACACAAAGGGTCTAATTGTACAGGGACTGGAATAATATGTACACAGAAACATCCATGTTGCCATATAAATGGCTACAGGGCCAAGAATGCACTGCAAGTCCAGGTAGAGAGAGAGAAAATGGATATAGGGTCCAGAATGCATTGTTATCTGGGTACACAGAGAGAAAGCAGGAATACAGGGCCCAAAATGCATTGTAACACCAGGTACAGAGAGAGAGAGAGAGAGAGAGAGAGAGAGAGAGAGAGAGAGAGAGAGAGAGAAGGGATACAGGGCCCAGAATGCATTGTAGCACCAGGTACAGAGAGAGAGAGCAGGGATACAGGCCCAGAATGCATTGTAAGTCCAGGTACAGAGAGAGAGAGCAGGGATACAGGGACCAGAATGCATTGTAAGACCAGGTACAGAGATAGAGAGCAGGGATACAGGGACCAGAATGCATTGTAAGACCAGGTACAGAGATAGAGAGCAGGGATACCGGGCCCAGAATGCATTGTAAGTCTTGGTACAGAGATAGAGAGCAGGGATACAGGACCAGAATGCATTGTAAGTCCAGGTACAGAGAGAGAGCAGGGATACAGGGCCCAGAATGCATTGTAAGGCCAGGTACAGAGAGAGAGCAGGGATACAGGGCCCAGAATGCATTGTAAGTCCAGGTACAGAGAGATAGAGCAGGGATACAGGACCCAGAATGCATTGTAAGTCTTGGTACAGAGAGAGAGAGCAGGGATACAGGACCAGAATGCATTGTAAGTCCAGGTACAGAGATAGAGAGCAGGGATACAGGGCCCAGAATGTATTGTAAGTCCAGGTACAGAGAGATAGAGCAGGGATACAGGACCCAGAATGCATTGTAAGTCTTGGTACAGAGACAGAGCAGGGATACAGGACCAGAATGCATTGTAAGTCCAGGTACAGAGATAGAGAGCAGGGATACAGGACCAGAATGCATTGTAAGTCCAGGTACAGAGAGAGAGCAGGGATACAGGGCCAAGAATGCATTGTAAGTCCAGGTATAGGGAGAGACAGGGCAGGGATACAGGGCCCAGAATGCATTGTAAGTCTTGGTACAGAGACAGAGCAGGGATACAGGACCAGAATGCATTGTAAGTCCAGGTACAGAGATAGAGAGCAGGGATACAGGACCAGAATGCATTGTAAGTCCAGGTACAGAGAGAGAGCAGGGATACAGGGCCAAGAATGCATTGTAAGTCCAGGTATAGGGAGAGACAGGGCAGGGATACAGGGCCCAGAATGCATTGTAAGTCCAGGTACAGAGAGAGAGCAGGGATACAGGACCAGAATGCATTGTAAGTCCAGGTACAGAGATAGAGAGCAGGGATACAGGGCCCAGAATGCATTGTAAGGAGGTAGAGGGAGAGAGTGAGAGAGAGAGAAAATACAGGGCCCAGAATGCACTGTAAGTCGAGGGAGACTTAGCTAATTTCACAGACTCTTCCTCCACTTGTCAATTCTGTGTATCATATTTATTTTGGTTGCCCCAGACTGCAGCCCCTCTTGTCACTCTTGAGGGGGCTCCTCCTGCAGTTCTGGCTGCATTTCTCCCCACACATATTTATTTTAGTTGCCCCAGACTGCAGCCCCTCTTGTCACTCTTGAGGGGCCTCCTCCTGCAGTTCTGGCTGCATTTCTCCCCACACATATTTATTTTAGTTGCGTCAGACTGCAGCCCCTCTTGTCATTCTTGAGGGGGCTCCTCCTGCAGTTCTGGCTGCATTTCTCCCCACACATATTTATATTAGTTGCACCAGACTGCAGCCCCTCTTGTCACTCTTGAGGGGGCTCCTCCTGCAGTTCTGGCTGCATTTCTCCCAATACATATTTATTTTAGTTGCGCCAGACGGCAGCCCCTCTTGTCATTCTTGAGGGGGCTCCTCCTGCAGTTCTGGCTGCATTTCTCCCCACACATATTTATTTTAGTTGCACCAGACTGCAGCCCCTCTTGTCACTCTTGAGGGGGCTCCTTCTGCAGTTCTGGCTGCATTTTCCCCCACACATATTTCTTTTAGTTGCGCCAGACTGCAGCCCCTCTTGTCACTCTTGAGGGACTCCTCCTGCAGTTCTGGCTGCATTTCTCCCCACACATATTTATTTTAGTTGCCCCAGACTGCAGCCCCTCTTGTCACTCTTGAGGGGGCTCCTTCTGCAGTTCTGACTGCATTTCTCCCCACACATATTTATTTTAGTTGCGTCAGACTGCAGCCCCTCTTGTCACTCTTGAGGGCCTCCTCCTGCAGTTCTTGCTGCATTTCTCCCCACACATATTTATTTTAGTTGCGCCAGACTGCAGCCCCTCTTGTCACTCTTGAGGGGGCTCCTCCTGCAGTTCTGGCTGCATTTCTCCCCACACATATTTATTTTAGTTGCCCCAGACTGCAGCCCCTCTTGTCACTCTTGAGGGGGCTCCTCCTGCAGTTCTGGCTGCATTTCTCCCCAAACATATTTATTTTAGTTGCCCCAGACTGCAGCCCCTCTTGTCATTCTTGAGGGGCCTCCTCCTGCAGTTCTGGCTGCATTTCTCCCCACACATATTTATATTAGTTGTGCCAGACTGCAGCCCCTCTTGTCATTCTTGAGGGCGCTCCTCCTGCAGTTCTGGCTGCATTTCTCCCCACACATATTTATTTTAGTTGCCCCAGACTGCAGCCCCTCTTGTCATTCTTGAGGGGGCTCCTCCTGCAGTTCTGGCTGCATTTCTCCCCACACATATTTATTTTCGTTGCGCCAGACTGCAGCCCCTCTTGTCACTCTTGAGGGGCCTCCTCCTGCAGTTCTGGCTGCATTTCTCCCCACACATATTTATTTTACTTGCCACAGACTGCAGCCCCTCTTGTCACTCTTGAGGGGCCTCCTCCTGCAGTTCTGGCTGCATTTCTCCCCACACATATTTATTTTCGTTGCGCCAGACTGCAGCCCCTCTTGTCACTCTTGAGGGGCCTCCTCCTGCAGTTCTGGCTGCATTTCTCCCCACACATATTTATTTTAGTTGCCCTAGACTGCAGCCCCTCTTGTCCCTCTTGAGGGGCCTCCTCCTGCAGTTCTTGCTGCATTTCTCCCCACACATATTTATTTTAGTTGCGCCAGACTGCAGCCCCTCTTGTCATTCTTGAGGGGCCTCCTCCTACAGTTCTGGCTGCATTTCTCCGCACACATATTTATTTTAGTTGCACCAGACTGCAGCCGCTCTTGTCATTCTTGAGGGGCCTCCTCCTGCAGTTCTGGCTGCATTTCTCCCCACACATATTTATTTTAGTTGCGCCAGACTGCAGCCCCTCTTGTTACTCTTGAGGGGCCTCCTCCTGCAGTTCTGGCTGCATTTCTCCCCACACATATTTATTTTAGTTGCACCAGACTGCAGCCCCTCTTGTCATTCTTGAGGGGCCTCCTCCTACAGTTCTGGCTGCATTTCTCCGCACACATATTTATTTTAGTAGCCCCAGAATGCAGCCCCTCTTGTCATTCTTGAGGGGGCTCCTCCTGCAGTTCTGGCTGCATTTCTCCGCACACATATTTATTTTAGTTGCACCAGACTGCAGCCCCTCTTGTCACTCTTGAGGGGGCTCCTCCTGCAGTTCTGGCTGCATTTCTCCACACACATATTTATTTTAGTTGCCCCAGAATGCAGCCCCTCTTGTCATTCTTGAGGGGCCTCCTCCTGCAGTTCTGGCTGCATTTCTCCCCACACATATTTATTTTAGTTGTGCCAGACTGCAGCCCCTCTTGTCACTCTTGAGGGGGCTCCTCCTGCAGTTCTGGCTGCATTTCTCCCCACACATATTTATTTTAGTTGCCCCAGACTGCAGCCCCTCTTGTCATTCTTGAGGGGGCTCCTCCTGCAGTTCCGGCTGCATTTCTCCCCACACATATTTATTTTAGTTGCACCAGACTGCAGCCCCTCTTGTCATTCTTGAGGGGCCTCCTCCTGCAGTTCTGGCTGCATTTCTCCCCACACATATTTATTTTAGTTGCGCCAGACTGTAGCCCCTCTTGTCACTCTTGAGGGGGCTCCTCCTGCAGTTCTGGCTGCATTTCTCCCCACACATATTTATTTTAGTTGCCCCAGACTGCAGCCCCTCTTGTCATTCTTGAGGGGGCTCCTCCTGCAGTTCTGGCTGCATTTCTCCGCACACATATTTATTTTAGTTGCCCCAGACTGCAGCCCCTCTTGTCATTCTTGAGGGGCATCCTCCTGCAGTTCTGGCTGCATTTCTCCCCACACATATTTATTTTAGTTGCCCCAGACTGCAGCCCCTCTTGTCATTCTTGAGGGGGCTCCTCCTGCAGTTCTGGCTGCATTTCTCCGCACACATATTTATTTTAGTTGCCCCAGACTGCAGCCCCTCTTGTCATTCTTGAGGGGCCTCCTCCTGCAGTTCTGGCTGCATTTCTCCCCACACATATTTATTTTAGTTGCCCCAGACTGCTGCCCCTCTTGTCACTCTTGAGGGGGCTCCTCCTGCAGTTCTGGCTGCATTTCTCCCCACACATATTTATTTTAGTTGTGCCAGACTGCAGCCCCTCTTGTCACTCTTGAGGGGCCTCCTCCTGCAGTTCTGGCTGCATTTCTCCCCACACATATTTATTTTAGTTGCCCCAGACTGCAGCGCCTCTTGTCATTCTTGAGGGGCCTCCTCCTGCAGTTCTGGCTGCATTTCTCCCCACACATATTTATTTTAGTTGCCCCAGACTGCAGCCCCTCTTGTCACTCTTGAGGGGGGCTCCTCCTGCAGTTCTGGCTGCATTTCTCCCCACACATATTTATTTTAGTTGCGCCAGACTGCAGCCCCTCTTGTCACTCTTGAGGGGGCTCCTCCTGCAGTTCTGGCTGCATTTCTCCCCACACATATTTATTTTAGTTGCGCCAGACTGCAGCCCCTCTTGTCACTCTTGAGGGGGCTCCTCCTGCAGTTCTGGCTGCATTTCTCCCCACACATATTTATTTTGGTTGCGCCAGACTGCAGCCCCTCTTGTCACTCTTGAGGGGGCTCCTCCTGCAGTTCTGGCTGCATTTCTCCCCACACATATTTATTTTGGTTGCGCCAGACTGCAGCCCCTCTTGTCACTCTTGAGGGGCCTCCTCCTGCAGTTCTGGCTGCATTTCTCCCCACACATATTTATTTTAGTTGCCCCAGACTGTAGCCCCTCTTGTCATTCTTGAGAGGGCTCCTCCTGCAGTTCTTGCTGCATTTCTCCCCACACATATGTATTTTAGTTGCGCCAGACTGCAGCCCCTCTTGTCACTCTTGAGGGGCCTCCTCCTGCAGTTCTGGCTGCATTTCTCCCCACACATATTTATTTTAGTTGCACCAGACTGCAGCCCCTCTTGTCACTCTTGAGGGGGCTCCTCCTGCAGTTCTGGCTGCATTTCTCCCCACACATATTTATTTTAGTAGCCCCAGACTGCAGCCCCTCTTGTCACTCTTGAGGGGGCTCCTCCTGCAGTTCTGGCTGCATTTCTCCCCACACATATTTATTTTAGTAGAGCCAGACTGCAGCCCCTCTTGTCACTCTTGAGGGGGCTCCTCCTGCAGTTCTGGCTGCATTTCTCCCCACACATATTTATTTTAGTAGAGCCAGACTGCAGCCCCTCTTGTCACTCTTGAGGGGGCTCCTCCTGCAGTTCTGGCTGCATTTCTCCCCACACATATTTATTTTAGTAGAGCCAGACTGCAACCCCTCTTGTCATTCTTGAGGGGCCTACTCCTGCAGTTCTGGCTGCATTTCTCCCCACCCATATTTATTTTAGTTGCGCCAGACTGCAGCGCCTCTTGTCACTCTTGAGGGGCCTACTCCTGCAGTTCTGGCTGCATTTCTCCCCACACATATTTATTTTAGTTGTGCCAGACTGCAGCCCCTCTTGTCACTCTTGAGGGGGCTCCTCCTGCAGTTCTGGCTGCATTTCTCCCCACACATATTTATTTTAGTTGCCCCAGACTGCAGCCCCTCTTGTCACTCTTGAGGGGCCTCCTCCTGCAGTTCTGGCTGCATTTCTCCCCACACATATTTATTTTAGTTGCCCCAGACTGCAGCCCCTCTTGTCACTCTTGAGGGGCCTCCTCCTACAGTTCTGGCTGCATTTCTCCCCACACATATTTATTTTAGTTGCGCCAGACTGCAGCGCCTCTTGTCACTCTTGAGGGGGCTCCTCCTGCAGTTCTGGCTGTATTTCTCCCCACACATATTTATTTTAGTTGCCCCAGACTGCAGCCCCTCTTGTCACTCTTGAGGGGCCTCCTCCTACAGTTCTGGCTGCATTTCTCCCCACACATATTTATTTTAGTTGCGCCAGACTGCAGCCCCTCTTGTCACTCTTGAGGGGGCTCCTCCTGCAGTTCTGGCTGCATTTCTCCCCACACATATGTATTTTAGTTGCCCCAGACTGCAGCCCCTCTTGTCATTCTTGAGGGGGCTCCTCCTGCAGTTCTGGCTGCATTTCTCCCCACACATATTTATTTTAGTTGCACCAGACTGCAGCCCCTCTTGTCATTCTTGAGGGGCCTCCTCCTGCAGTTCTGGCTGCATTTCTCCCCACACATATTTATTTTAGTTGCGCCAGACTGCAGCCCCTCTTGTCATTCTTGAGGGGGCTCCTCCTGCACTTCTGGCTGCATTTCTCCCCACACATATTTATTTTAGTTGCGCCAGACTGCAGCCCCTCTTGTCCCTCTTGAGGGGCCTTCTCCTGCAGTTCTGGCTGCATTTCTCCCCACACATATTTATTTTAGTTGCGCCAGACTGCAGCCCCTCTTGTCCCTCTTGAGGGGCCTCCTCCTGCAGTTCTGGCTGCATTTCTCCCCACACATATTTATTTTAGTTGCGCCAGACTGCAGCCCCTCTTGTCATTCTTGAGGGGCTTCCTCCTGCAGTTCTGGCTGCATTTCTCCCCACACATATTTATTTTAGTAGCCCCAGACTGCAGCCCCTCTTGTCACTCTTGAGGGGCCTCCTCCTGCAGTTCTGGCTGCATTTCTCCCCACACATATTTATTTTAGTAGCCCCAGACTGCAACCCCTCTTGTCCCTCTTGAGGGGGCTCCTCCTACAGTTCTGGCTGCATTTCTCCCCACACATATTTATTTTAGTTGCACCAGACTGTAGCCCCTCTTGTCATTCTTGAGGGGGCTCCTCCTGCAGTTCTGGCTGCATTTCTCCCCACACATATTTATTTTAGTTGCCCCAGACTGCAGCCCCTCTTGTCACTCTTGAGGGGGCTCCTCCTGCAGTTCTGGCTGCATTTCTCCCCACACATATTTATTTTAGTTGCCCCAGACTGCAGCCCCTCTTGTCACTCTTGAGGGGGCTCCTCCTGCAGTTCTGGCTGCATTTCTCCCCACACATATTTATTTTAGTTGCCCCAGACTGCAGCCCCTCTTGTCACTCTTGAGGGGGCTCCTCCTGCAGTTCTGGCTGCATTTCTCCCCACACATATTTATTTTAGTTGCCCCAGACTGCAGCCCCTCTTGTCACTCTTGAGGGGGCTCCTCCTGCAGTTCTGGCTGCATTTCTCCCCACACATATTTATTTTAGTTGCCCCAGACTGCAGCCCCTCTTGTCACTCTTGAGGGGGCTCCTCCTGCAGTTCTGGCTGCATTTCTCCCCACACATATTTATTTTAGTTGCACCAGACTGCAGCCCCTCTTGTCACTCTTGAGGGGGCTCCTCCTGCAGTTCTGGCTGCATTTCTCCCCACACATATTTATTTTAGTTGCGCCAGACTGCAGCCCCTCTTGTCACTCTTGAGGGGGCTCCTCCTGCAGTTCTGGCTGCATTTCTCCCCACACATATTTATTTTAGTTGCACCAGACTGCAGCCCCTCTTGTCACTCTTGAGGGGGCTCCTCCTGCAGTTCTGGCTGCATTTCTCCCCACACATATTTATTTTAGTTGCGCCAGACTGCAGCCCCTCTTGTCACTCTTGAGGGGGCTCCTCCTGCAGTTCTGGCTGCATTTCTCCCCACACATATTTATTTTAGTTGCCCCAGACTGCAGCCCCTCTTGTCACTCTTGAGGGGGCTCCTCCTGCAGTTCTGGCTGCATTTCTCCCCACACATATTTATTTTAGTTGCGCCAGACTGCAGCCCCTCTTGTCACTCTTGAGGGGGCTCCTCCTGCAGTTCTGGCTGCATTTCTCCCCACACATATTTATTTTAGTTGCACCAGACTGCAGCCCCTCTTGTCACTCTTGAGGGGGCTCCTCCTGCAGTTCTGGCTGCATTTCTCCCCACACATATTTATTTTAGTTGCGCCAGACTGCAGCCCCTCTTGTCACTCTTGAGGGGGCTCCTCCTGCAGTTCTGGCTGCATTTCTCCCCACACATATTTATTTTAGTTGCGCCAGACTGCAGCCCCTCTTGTCACTCTTGAGGGGGCTCCTCCTGCAGTTCTGGCTGCATTTCTCCCCACACATATTTATTTTAGTTGCACCAGACTGCAGCCCCTCTTGTCATTCTTGAGGGGGCTCCTCCTGCAGTTCTGGCTGCATTTCTCCCCACACATATTTATTTTAGTTGCCCCAGACTGCAGCCCCTCTTGTCACTCTTGAGGGGGCTCCTCCTGCAGTTCTGGCTGCATTTCTCCCCACACATATTTATTTTAGTTGCACCAGACTGCAGCCCCTCTTGTCACTCTTGAGGGGGCTCCTCCTGCAGTTCTGGCTGCATTTCTCCCCACACATATTTATTTTAGTTGCACCAGACTGCAGCCCCTCTTGTCACTCTTGAGGGGGCTCCTCCTGCAGTTCTGGCTGCATTTCTCCCCACACATATTTATTTTAGTTGCGCCAGACTGCAGCCCCTCTTGTCACTCTTGAGGGGGCTCCTCCTGCAGTTCTGGCTGCATTTCTCCCCACACATATTTATTTTAGTTGCCCCAGACTGCAGCCCCTCTTGTCACTCTTGAGGGGGCTCCTCCTGCAGTTCTGGCTGCATTTCTCCCCACACATATTTATTTTAGTTGCGCCAGACTGCAGCCCCTCTTGTCACTCTTGAGGGGGCTCCTCCTGCAGTTCTGGCTGCATTTCTCCCCACACATATTTATTTTAGTTGCCCCAGACTGCAGCCCCTCTTGTCACTCTTGAGGGGGCTCCTCCTGCAGTTCTGGCTGCATTTCTCCCCACACATATTTATTTTAGTTGCCCAGACTGCAGCCCCTCTTGTCACTCTTGAGGGGGCTCCTCCTGCAGTTCTGGCTGCATTTCTCCCCACACATATTTATTTTAGTTGCCCCAGACTGCAGCCCCTCTTGTCACTCTTGAGGGGGCTCCTCCTGCAGTTCTGGCTGCATTTCTCCCCACACATATTTATTTTAGTTGCGCCAGACTGCAGCCCCTCTTGTCACTCTTGAGGGGGCTCCTCCTGCAGTTCTGGCTGCATTTCTCCCCACACATATTTATTTTAGTTGCCCCAGACTGCAGCCCCTCTTGTCACTCTTGAGGGGGCTCCTCCTGCAGTTCTGGCTGCATTTCTCCCCACACATATTTATTTTAGTTGCCCCAGACTGCAGCCCCTCTTGTCACTCTTGAGGGGGCTCCTCCTGCAGTTCTGGCTGCATTTCTCCCCACACATATTTATTTTAGTTGCCCCAGACTGCAGCCCCTCTTGTCACTCTTGAGGGGGCTCCTCCTGCAGTTCTGGCTGCATTTCTCCCCACACATATTTATTTTAGTTGCGAGACTGCAGCCCCTCTTGTCACTCTTGGGGGGGCTCATCCTGCAGTTCTGGCTGCATTTTTCCCCACACTTATTTATTTTAGTTGCGCCAGATGCAAGCCCTCTGTCATTCTTGAGGGGGCTCCTCCTGCAGTTCGGCTGATTTCTCCCCACCCATACACATATTTATTTTAGTTGCACAGACTGCAGCCCCTCTTGTCACTCTTGAGGGGGCTCCTCCTGCAGTTCTGGCTGCATTTCTCCCCACACATATTTATTTTAGTTGCGCCAGACTGCAGCCCCTCTTGTCACTCTTGAGGGGGCTCCTCCTGCAGTTCTGGCTGCATTTCTCCCCACACATATTTATTTTAGTTGCGCCAGACTGCAGCCCCTCTTGTCATTCTTGAGGGGGCTCCTCCTGCAGTTCTGGCTGCATTTCTCCCCACACATATTTATTTTAGTTGCGCCAGACTGCAGCCCCTCTTGTCACTCTTGAGGGGGCTCCTCCTGCAGTTCTGGCTGCATTTCTCCCCACACATATTTATTTTAGTTGCGTCAGACTGCAGCCCCTCTTGTCACTCTTGAGGGGGCTCCTCCTGCAGTTCTGGCTGCATTTCTCCCCACACATATTTATTTTAGTTGCCCCAGACTGCAGCCCCTCTTGTCACTCTTGAGGGGCCTCCTCCTGCAGTTCTGGCTGCATTTCTCCCCACACATATTTATTTTAGTTGCGCCAGACTGCAGCCCCTCTTGTCACTCTTGAGGGGGCTCCTCCTGCAGTTCTGGCTGCATTTCTCCCCACACATATTTATTTTAGTTGCGCCAGACTGCAGCCCCTCTTGTCACTCTTGAGGGGCCTCCTCCTGCAGTTCTGGCTGCATTTCTCCCCACACATATTTATTTTAGTTGCCCCAGACTGCAGCCCCTCTTGTCACTCTTGAGGGGGCTCCTCCTGCAGTTCTGGCTGCATTTCTCCCCACACATATTTATTTTAGTTGCCCAGACTGCAGCCCCTCTTGTCACTCTTGAGGGGGCTCCTCCTGCAGTTCTGGCTGCATTTCTCCCCACACATATTTATTTTAGTTGCACCAGACTGCAGCCCCTCTTGTCACTCTTGAGGGGGCTCCTCCTGCAGTTCTGGCTGCATTTCTCCCCACACATATTTATTTTAGTTGCGCCAGACTGCAGCCCCTCTTGTCACTCTTGAGGGGGCTCCTCCTGCAGTTCTGGCTGCATTTCTCCCCACACATATTTATTTTAGTTGCGTCAGACTGCAGCCCCTCTTGTCACTCTTGAGGGGGCTCCTCCTGCAGTTCTGGCTGCATTTCTCCCCACACATATTTATTTTAGTTGCGCCAGACTGCAGCCCCTCTTGTCACTCTTGAGGGGGCTCCTCCTGCAGTTCTGGTCACTCTTGAGGGGGCTCCTCCTGCAGTTCTGGCTGCATTTCTCCCCACACATATTTATTTTAGTTGCACCAGACTGCAGCCCCTCTTGTCACTCTTGAGGGGGCTCCTCCTGCAGTTCTGGCTGCATTTCTCCCCACACATATTTATTTTAGTTGCGCCAGACTGCAGCCCCTCTTGTCACTCTTGAGGGGGCTCCTCCTGCAGTTCTGGCTGCATTTCTCCCCACACATATTTATTTTAGTTGCCCCAGACTGCAGCCCCTCTTGTCACTCTTGAGGGGGCTCCTCCTGCAGTTCTGGCTGCATTTCTCCCCACACATATTTATTTTAGTTGCGCCAGACTGCAGCCCCTCTTGTCACTCTTGAGGGGGCTCCTCCTGCAGTTCTGGCTGCATTTCTCCCCACACATATTTATTTTAGTTGCACCAGACTGCAGCCCCTCTTGTCACTCTTGAGGGGGCTCCTCCTGCAGTTCTGGCTGCATTTCTCCCCACACATATTTATTTTAGTTGCGCCAGACTGCAGCCCCTCTTGTCACTCTTGAGGGGGCTCCTCCTGCAGTTCTGGCTGCATTTCTCCCCACACATATTTATTTTAGTTGCGCCAGACTGCAGCCCCTCTTGTCATTCTTGAGGGGGCTCCTCCTGCAGTTCTGGCTGCATTTCTCCCCACACATATTTATTTTAGTTGCACCAGACTGCAGCCCCTCTTGTCACTCTTGAGGGGGCTCCTCCTGCAGTTCTGGCTGCATTTCTCCCCACACATATTTATTTTAGTTGCCCCAGACTGCAGCCCCTCTTGTCACTCTTGAGGGGGCTCCTCCTGCAGTTCTGGCTGCATTTCTCCCCACACATATTTATTTTAGTTGCACCAGACTGCAGCCCCTCTTGTCACTCTTGAGGGGGCTCCTCCTGCAGTTCTGGCTGCATTTCTCCCCACACATATTTATTTTAGTTGCACCAGACTGCAGCCCCTCTTGTCACTCTTGAGGGGGCTCCTCCTGCAGTTCTGGCTGCATTTCTCCCCACACATATTTATTTTAGTTGCGCCAGACTGCAGCCCCTCTTGTCACTCTTGAGGGGGCTCCTCCTGCAGTTCTGGCTGCATTTCTCCCCACACATATTTATTTTAGTTGCCCCAGACTGCAGCCCCTCTTGTCACTCTTGAGGGGGCTCCTCCTGCAGTTCTGGCTGCATTTCTCCCCACACATATTTATTTTAGTTGCGCCAGACTGCAGCCCCTCTTGTCACTCTTGAGGGGGCTCCTCCTGCAGTTCTGGCTGCATTTCTCCCCACACATATTTATTTTAGTTGCCCCAGACTGCAGCCCCTCTTGTCACTCTTGAGGGGTCTCCTCCTGCAGTTCTGGCTGCATTTCTCCCCACACATATTTATTTTAGTGCCCCAGACTGCAGCCCCTCTTGTCACTCTTGAGGGGGCTCCTCCTGCAGTTCTGGCTGCATTTCTCCCCACACATATTTATTTTAGTTGCCCCAGACTGCAGCCCCTCTTGTCACTCTTGAGGGGGCTCCTCCTGCAGTTCTGGCTGCATTTCTCCCCACACATATTTATTTTAGTTGCGCCAGACTGCAGCCCCTCTTGTCACTCTTGAGGGGGCTCCTCCTGCAGTTCTGGCTGCATTTCTCCCCACACATATTTATTTTAGTTGCCCCAGACTGCAGCCCCTCTTGTCACTCTTGAGGGGGCTCCTCCTGCAGTTCTGGCTGCATTTCTCCCCACACATATTTATTTTAGTTGCCCCAGACTGCAGCCCCTCTTGTCACTCTTGAGGGGGCTCCTCCTGCAGTTCTGGCTGCATTTCTCCCCACACATATTTATTTTAGTTGCCCCAGACTGCAGCCCCTCTTGTCACTCTTGAGGGGGCTCCTCCTGCAGTTCTGGCTGCATTTCTCCCCACACATATTTATTTTAGTTGCGAGACTGCAGCCCCTCTTGTCACTCTTGGGGGGGCTCATCCTGCAGTTCTGGCTGCATTTTTCCCCACACTTATTTATTTTAGTTGCGCCAGATGCAAGCCCTCTGTCATTCTTGAGGGGGCTCCTCCTGCAGTTCGGCTGATTTCTCCCCACCCATACACATATTTATTTTAGTTGCACAGACTGCAGCCCCTCTTGTCACTCTTGAGGGGGCTCCTCCTGCAGTTCTGGCTGCATTTCTCCCCACACATATTTATTTTAGTTGCGCCAGACTGCAGCCCCTCTTGTCACTCTTGAGGGGGCTCCTCCTGCAGTTCTGGCTGCATTTCTCCCCACACATATTTATTTTAGTTGCGCCAGACTGCAGCCCCTCTTGTCATTCTTGAGGGGGCTCCTCCTGCAGTTCTGGCTGCATTTCTCCCCACACATATTTATTTTAGTTGCGCCAGACTGCAGCCCCTCTTGTCACTCTTGAGGGGGCTCCTCCTGCAGTTCTGGCTGCATTTCTCCCCACACATATTTATTTTAGTTGCGTCAGACTGCAGCCCCTCTTGTCACTCTTGAGGGGGCTCCTCCTGCAGTTCTGGCTGCATTTCTCCCCACACATATTTATTTTAGTTGCCCCAGACTGCAGCCCCTCTTGTCACTCTTGAGGGGCCTCCTCCTGCAGTTCTGGCTGCATTTCTCCCCACACATATTTATTTTAGTTGCGCCAGACTGCAGCCCCTCTTGTCACTCTTGAGGGGGCTCCTCCTGCAGTTCTGGCTGCATTTCTCCCCACACATATTTATTTTAGTTGCGCCAGACTGCAGCCCCTCTTGTCACTCTTGAGGGGCCTCCTCCTGCAGTTCTGGCTGCATTTCTCCCCACACATATTTATTTTAGTTGCCCCAGACTGCAGCCCCTCTTGTCACTCTTGAGGGGGCTCCTCCTGCAGTTCTGGCTGCATTTCTCCCCACACATATTTATTTTAGTAGTCCCAGACTGCAGCCCCTCTTGTCACTCTTGAGGGGGCTCCTCCTGCAGTTCTGGCTGCATTTCTCCCCACACATATTTATTTTAGTTGCACCAGACTGCAGCCCCTCTTGTCACTCTTGAGGGGGCTCCTCCTGCAGTTCTGGCTGCATTTCTCCCCACACATATTTATTTTAGTTGCGCCAGACTGCAGCCCCTCTTGTCACTCTTGAGGGGGCTCCTCCTGCAGTTCTGGCTGCATTTCTCCCCACACATATTTATTTTAGTTGCGCCAGACTGCAGCCCCTCTTGTCACTCTTGAGGGGGCTCCTCCTGCAGTTCTGGCTGCATTTCTCCCCACACATATTTATTTTAGTTGCGCCAGACTGCAGCCCCTCTTGTCACTCTTGAGGGGACTCCTCCTGCAGTTCTGGCTGCATTTCTCCCCACACATATTTATTTTAGTTGCGCCAGACTGCAGCCCCTCTTGTCACTCTTGAGGGGGCTCCTCCTGCAGTTCTGGCTGCATTTCTCCCCACACATATTTATTTTAGTTGCGCCAGACTGCAGCCCCTCTTGTCATTCTTGAGGGGCCTCCTCCTGCAGTTCTGGCTGCATTTCTCCCCACACATATTTATTTTAGTTGCGCCAGACTGCAGCCCCTCTTGTCACTCTTGAGGGGGCTCCTCCTGCAGTTCTGGCTGCATTTCTCCCCACACATATTTATTTTAGTTGCGCCAGACTGCAGCCCCTCTTGTCACTCTTGAGGGGGCTCCTCCTGCAGTTCTGGCTGCATTTCTCCCCACACATATTTATTTTAGTTGCCCCAGACTGCAGCCCCTCTTGTCACTCTTGAGGGGGCTCCTCCTGCAGTTCTGGCTGCATTTCTCCCCACACATATTTATTTTAGTTGCCCCAGACTGCAGCCCCTCTTGTCATTCTTGAGGGGGCTCCTCCTGCAGTTCTGGCTGCATTTCTCCCCACACATATTTATTTTAGTTGCGCCAGACTGCAGCCCCTCTTGTCACTCTTGAGGGGGCTCCTCCTGCAGTTCTGGCTGCATTTCTCCCCACACATATTTATTTTAGTTGCGCCAGACTGCAGCCCCTCTTGTCACTCTTGAGGGGGCTCCTCCTGCAGTTCTGGCTGCATTTCTCCCCACACATATTTATTTTAGTTGCACCAGACTGCAGCCCCTCTTGTCACTCTTGAGGGGGCTCCTCCTGCAGTTCTGGCTGCATTTCTCCCCACACATATTTATTTTAGTTGCGCCAGACTGCAGCCCCTCTTGTCACTCTTGAGGGGGCTCCTCCTGCAGTTCTGGCTGCATTTCTCCCCACACATATTTATTTTAGTTGCCCCAGACTGCAGCCCCTCTTGTCACTCTTGAGGGGCCTCCTCCTGTAGTTCTGGCTGCATTTCTCCCCACACATATTTATTTTAGTAGTCCCAGACTGCAGCCCCTCTTGTCACTCTTGAGGGGGCTCCTCCTGCAGTTCTGGCTGCATTTCTCCCCACACATATTTATTTTAGTTACCCCAGACTGCAGCCCCTCTTGTCACTCTTGAGGGGTCTCCTCCTGCAGTTCTGGCTGCATTTCTCCCCACACATATTTATTTTAGTTGCGTCAGACTGCAGCCCCTCTTGTCATTCTTGAGGGGGCTCCTCCTGCAGTTCTGGCTGCATTTCTCCCCACACATATTTATTTTAGTAGTCCCAGACTGCAGCCCCTCTTGTCACTCTTGAGGGGGCTCCTCCTGCAGTTCTGGTTGCATTTCTCCCCACACATATTTATTCTAGTTGCGCCAGACTGCAGCCCCTCTTGTCACTCTTGAGGGGGCTCCTCCTACAGTTCTGGCTGCATTTCTCCCCACACATATTTATTTTAGTTGCCCCAGACTGCAGCCCCTCTTGTCACTCTTGAGGGGCTCCTCCTGCAGTTCTGGCTGCATTTCTCCAAACACATATTTATTTTAGTTGCACCAGACTGCAGCCCCTCTTGTCACTCTTGAGGGGGCTCCTCCTGCAGTTCTGGCTGCATTTCTCCCCACACATATTTATTTTAGTTGCACCAGACTGCAGCCCCTCTTGTCATTCTTGAGGGGGCTCCTCCTGCAGTTCTGGCTGCATTTCTCCCCACACATATTTATTTTAGTTGCACCAGACTGCAGCCCCTCTTGTCATTCTTGAGGGGGCTCCTCCTGCAGTTCTGGCTGCATTTCTCCCCACAAATATTTATTTTAGTAGCCCCAGACTGCAGCCCCTCTTGTCACTCTTGAGGGGCCTCCTCCTGCAGTTCTTGCTGCATTTCTCCCCACACATATTTATTTTAGTAGCCCCAGACTGCAGCCCCTCTTGTCACTCTTGAGGGGGCTCCTCCTGCAGTTCTGGCTGCATTTCTCCCCACACATATTTATTTTAGTTGCCCCAGACTGCAGCCCCTCTTGTCACTCTTGAGGGGCCTCCTCCTGCAGTTCTGGCTGCATTTCTCCCCACACATATTTATTTTGGTTGCGCCAGACTGCAGCCCCTCTTGTCACTCTTGAGGGGCCTCCTCCTGCAGTTCTGGCTGCATTTCTCCCCACACATATTTATTTTAGTAGCCCCAGACTGCAGCGCCTCTTGTCACTCTTGAGGGTCCTCCTCCTGCAGTTCTGGCTGCATTTCTCCCCACACATATTTATTTTAGTTGCGCCAGACTGCAGCCCCTCTTGTCATTCTTGAGGGGGCTCCTCCTGCAGTTCTGGCTGCATTTCTCCCCACACATATTTATTTTAGTTGCACCAGACTGCAACCCCCCTTGTCACTCTTGAGGGGGCTCCTCCTGCAGTTCTGGCTGCATTTCTCCGCACACATATTTATTTTAGTTGCACCATACTGCAACCCCCCTTGTCACTCTTGAGGGGGCTCCTCCTGCAGTTCTGGCTGCATTTCTCCCCACACATATTTATTTTAGTTGCACCAGACTGCAACCCCCCTTGTCACTCTTGAGGGGGCTCCTCCTGCAGTTCTGGCTGCATTTCTCCCCACACATATTTATTTTAGTTGCCCCAGACTGCAGCGCCTCTTGTCATTCTTGAGGGGGCTCCTCCTGCAGTTCTGGCTGCATTTCTCCCCACACATATTTATTTTAGTTGCGCCAGACTGCAGCCCCTCTTGTCACTCTTGAGGGGGCTCCTCCTGCAGTTCTGGCTGCATTTCTCCCCACACATATTTATTTTAGTTGCGCCAGACTGCAGCCCCTCTTGTCACTCTTGAGGGGCCTCCTCCTGCAGTTCTGGCTGCATTTCTCCCCACACATATTTATTTTAGTTGCACCAGACTGCAGCCCCTCTTGTCATTCTTGAGGGGGCTCCTCCTGCAGTTCTGGCTGCATTTCTCCCCACACATATTTATTTTAGTAGCCCCAGACTGCAGCCCCTCTTGTCACTCTTGAGGGGGCTCCTCCTGCAGTTCTGGCTGCATTTCTCCCCACACATATTTATTTTAGTTGCCCCAGACTGCAGCCCCTCTTGTCATTCTTGAGGGGCCTCCTCCTGCAGTTCTGGCTGAATTTCTCCCCACACATATTTATTTTAGTTGCCCCAGACTGCAGCCCCTCTTGTCATTCTTGAGGGGGCTCCTCCTGCAGTTCTGGCTGCATTTCTCTGCACACATATTTATTTTAGTTGTGCCAGACTGCAGCGCCTCTTGTCACACTTGAGGGGGCTCCTCCTGCAGTTCTGGCTGCATTTCTCCCCACACATATTTATTTTAGTTGCACCAGACTGCAGCCCCTCTTGTCACTCTTGAGGGGGCTCCTCTTGCAGTTCTGGCTGCATTTCTCCCCACACATATTTATTTTAGTTGCACCAGACTGCAGCCCCTCTTGGCACTCTTGAGGGGGCTCCTCCTGCAGTTCTGGCTGCATTTCTCCCCACACATATTTATTTTAGTTGCGTCAGACTGCAGCCCCTCTTGTCATTCTTGAGGTGCCTCCTCCTGCAGTTCTTGCTGCATTTCTCCCCACACATATTTATTTTAGTTGTGCCAGACTGCAGCCCCTCTTGTCACTCTTGAGGGGGCTCCTCCTGCAGTTCTGGCTGCATTTCTCCCCACACATATTTATTTTAGTTGCCCCAGACTGCAGCCCCTCTTGTCACTCTTGAGGGGGCTCCTCCTGCAGTTCTGGCTGCATTTCTCCGCACACATATTTATTTTAGTTGCGCCAGACTGCAGCCCCTCTTGTCACTCTTGAGGGGTCTCCTCCTGCAGTTCTGGCTGCATTTCTCCCCACACATATTTATTTTAGTTGTGCCAGACTGCAGCCCCTCTTGTCACTCTTGAGGGGGCTCCTCCTGCAGTTCTGGCTGCATTTCTCCCCACACATATTTATTTTAGTTGCGTCAGACTGCAGCCCCTCTTGTCACTCTTGAGGGGGCTCCTCCTGCAGTTCTGGCTGCATTTCTCCCCACACATATTTATTTTAGTAGCCCCAGACTGCAGCCCCTCTTGTCACTCTTGAGGGGCCTCCTCCTGCAGTTCTGGCTGCATTTCTCCCCACACATATTTATTTTAGTTGCGCCAGACTGCAGCCCCTCTTGTCACTCTTGAGGGGCCTCCTCCTGCAGTTCTGGCTGCATTTCTCCCCACACATATTTATTTTAGTTGTGCCAGACTGCAGCCCCTCTTGTCACTCTTGAGGGGCCTCCTCCTGCAGTTCTGGCTGCATTTCTCCCCACACATATTTATTTTAGTTGTGCCAGACTGCAGCCCCTCTTGTCACTCTTGAGGGGGCTCCTCCTGCAGTTCTGGCTGCATTTCTCCCCACACATATTTATTTTAGTTGTGCCAGACTGCAGCCCCTCTTGTCACTCTTGAGGGGGCTCCTCCTGCAGTTCTGGCTGCATTTCTCCCCACACATATTTATTTTAGTTGCGCCAGACTGCAGCGCCTCTTGTCACTCTTGAGGGGCCTCCTCCTACAGTTCTGGTTGCATTTCTCCCCACACATATTTATTTTAGTTGCGTCAGACTGCAGCCCCTCTTGTCACTCTTGAGGGGGCTCCTCCTGCAGTTCTGGCTGCATTTCTCCCCACACATATTTATTTTAGTTGCGCCAGACTGCAGCCCCTCTTGTCACTCTTGAGGGCCTCCTCCTGCAGTTCTTGCTGCATTTCTCCCCACACATATTTATTTTAGTTGTGCCAGACTGCAGCCCCTCTTGTCACTCTTGAGGGGCCTCCTCCTGCAGTTCTGGCTGCATTTCTCCCCACACATATTTATTTTAGTTGCGCCAGACTGCAGCCCCTCTTGTCACTCTTGAGGGCCTCCTCCTGCAGTTCTTGCTGCATTTCTCCCCACACATATTTATTTTAGTTGCGCCAGACTGCAGCCCCTCTTGTCACTCTTGAGGGGCCTCCTCCTGCAGTTCTGGCTGCATTTCTCCCCACACATATTTATTTTAGTTGTGCCAGACTGCAGCCCCTCTTGTCACTCTTGAGGGGGCTCCTCCTGCAGTTCTGGCTGCATTTCTCCCCACACATATTTATTTTAGTTGTGCCAGACTGCAGCCCCTCTTGTCACTCTTGAGGGGGCTCCTCCTGCAGTTCTGGCTGCATTTCTCCCCACACATATTTATTTTAGTTGCGCCAGACTGCAGCGCCTCTTGTCACTCTTGAGGGGCCTCCTCCTACAGTTCTGGTTGCATTTCTCCCCACACATATTTATTTTAGTTGCGTCAGACTGCAGCCCCTCTTGTCACTCTTGAGGGGGCTCCTCCTGCAGTTCTGGCTGCATTTCTCCCCACACATATTTATTTTAGTTGTGCCAGACTGCAGCCCCTCTTGTCACTCTTGAGGGGGCTCCTCCTGCAGTTCTGGCGGCATTTCTCCCCACACATATTTATTTTAGTTGCGTCAGACTGCAGCCCCTCTTGTCACTCTTGAGGGGGCTCCTCCTGCAGTTCTGGCTGCATTTCTCCCCACACATATTTATTTTAGTTGTGCCAGACTGCAGCCCCTCTTGTCACTCTTGAGGGGGCTCCTCCTGCAGTTCTGGCTGCATTTCTCCCCACACATATTTATTTTAGTTGCGCCAGACTGCAGCCCCTCTTGTCACTCTTGAGGGGCCTCCTCCTGCAGTTCTGGCTGCATTTCTCCCCACACATATTTATTTTAGTTGTGCCAGACTGCAGCCCCTCTTGTCACTCTTGAGGGGCCTCCTCCTGCAGTTCTGGCTGCATTTCTCCCCACACATATTTATTTTAGTTGCGCCAGACTGCAGCCCCTCTTGTCACTCTTGAGGGGGCTCCTCCTGCAGTTCTGGCTGCATTTCTCCCCACACATATTTATTTTAGTTGTGCCAGACTGCAGCCCCTCTTGTCACTCTTGAGGGGGCTCCTCCTGCAGTTCTGGCTGCATTTCTCTCCACACATATTTATTTTAGTAGCCCCAGACTGCAGCCCCTCTTGTCACTCTTGAGGGGGCTCCTCCTGCAGTTCTGGCTGCATTTCTCCCCACACATATTTATTTTAGTTTCGCCAGACTGCAGCCCCTCTTGTCACTCTTGAGGGGGCTCCTCCTGCAGTTCTGGCTGCATTTCTCCCCACACATATTTATTTTAGTTGCGCCAGACTGCAGCCTCTCTTGTCACTCTTGAGGGGGCTCCTCCTGCAGTTCTGGCTGCATTTCTCCCCACACATATTTATATTAGTTGCACCAGACTGCAGCCCCTCTTGTCACTCTTGAGGGGGCTCCTCCTGCAGTTCTGGCTGCATTTCTCCCCACACATATTTATTTTAGTTGCGCCAGACTGCAGCGCCTCTTGTCACTCTTGAGGGGCCTCCTCCTACAGTTCTGGTTGCATTTCTCCCCACACATATTTATTTTAGTTGCGTCAGACTGCAGCCCCTCTTGTCACTCTTGAGGGGGCTCCTCCTGCAGTTCTGGCTGCATTTCTCCCCACACATATTTATTTTAGTTGCCCTAGACTGCAGCCCCTCTTGTCATTCTTGAGGGGGCTCCTCCTGCAGTTCTGGCTGCATTTCTCCCCACACATATTTATTTTAGTTGCGTCAGACTGCAGCCCCTCTTGTCACTCTTGAGGGGGCTCCTCCTGCAGTTCTGGCTGCATTTCTCCCCACACATATTTATTTTAGTTGCGTCAGACTGCAGCCCCTCTTGTCACTCTTGAGGGGGCTCCTCCTGCAGTTCTGGCTGCATTTCTCCCCACACATATTTATTTTAGTTGTGCCAGACTGCAGCCCCTCTTGTCACTCTTGAGGGGGCTCCTCCTGCAGTTCTGGCTGCATTTCTCCGCACACATATTTATTTTAGTTGCACCATACTGCAACCCCCCTTGTCACTCTTGAGGGGGCTCCTCCTGCAGTTCTGGTTGCATTTCTCCCCACACATATTTATTTTAGTTGCGTCAGACTGCAGCCCCTCTTGTCACTCTTGAGGGGGCTCCTCCTGCAGTTCTGGCTGCATTTCTCCCCACACATATTTATTTTAGTTGCGCCAGACTGCAGCCCCTCTTGTCACTCTTGAGGGGGCTCCTCCTGCAGTTCTGGCGGCATTTCTCCCCACACATATTTATTTTAGTTGCGTCAGACTGCAGCCCCTCTTGTCACTCTTGAGGGGCCTCCTCCTGCAGTTCTGGCGGCATTTCTCCCCACACATATTTATTTTAGTTGCGTCAGACTGCAGCCCCTCTTGTCACTCTTGAGGGGGCTCCTCCTGCAGTTCTGGCTGCATTTCTCCGTACACATATTTATTTTAGTTGCCCCAGACTGCAGCCCCTCTTGTCACTCTTGAGGGGGCTCCTCCTGCAGTTCTGGCTGCATTTCTCCCCACACATATTTATTTTAGTTGTGCCAGACTGCAGCCCCTCTTGTCACTCTTGAGGGGGCTCCTCCTGCAGTTCTGGCTGCATTTCTCCCCACACATATTTATTTTAGTTGTGCCAGACTGCAGCCCCTCTTGTCACTCTTGAGGGGCCTCCTCCTGCAGTTCTGGCTGCATTTCTCCCCACACATATTTATTTTAGTTGTGCCAGACTGCAGCCCCTCTTGTCACTCTTGAGGGGCCTCCTCCTGCAGTTCTGGCTGCATTTCTCCCCACACATATTTATTTTAGTTGCGCCAGACTGCAGCCCCTCTTGTCACTCTTGAGGGGGCTCCTCCTGCAGTTCTGGCTGCATTTCTCCCCACACATATTTATTTTAGTTGCGCCAGACTGCAGCCCCTCTTGTCACTCTTGAGGGGGCTCCTCCTGCAGTTCTGGCTGCATTTCTCTCCACACATATTTATTTTAGTAGCCCCAGACTGCAGCCCCTCTTGTTACTCTTGAGGGGGCTCCTCCTGCAGTTCTGGCTGCATTTCTCCCCACACATATTTATTTTAGTAGCCCCAGACTGCAGCCCCTCTTGTCACTCTTGAGGGGGCTCCTCCTGCAGTTCTGGCTGCATTTCTCCCCACACATATTTATTTTAGTTGCGCCAGACTGCAGCCCCTCTTGTCACTCTTGAGGGGGCTCCTCCTGCAGTTCTGGCTGCATTTCTCCCCACACATATTTATTTTAGTAGCCCCAGACTGCAGCCCCTCTTGTCACTCTTGAGGGGGCTCCTCCTGCAGTTCTGGCTGCATTTCTCCCCACACATATTTATTTTAGTTTCGCCAGACTGCAGCCCAGGATACAATGTAAGTCTAAAGGGAGAGAAAGAGAGAGAGAGAGCAGGGCACAAAATAAAAGAGAGAGAGAATATATACGGCACCATAAAGCATGGCACATCCAGAACCAGACTTGTCTTATCTAGAATCTAACAATTACAGACGTGTGTACGGCCATGAACTTCTTCAATGTGTTATCTTCTGATCTGAGGGAGGAGGGGAGTGACGTGACTGTCCAAACCTTGGAGACAGGGATATTATGGGAAGTTGAAGGAGAGATGTACAGATAAGAAAGGAAGGGACCAGGACAAGAGAGAGATAAAGACAGGACATTTCATGGTGTATCAGTGTGTGAGGGGAGGCTGGCACTGCCCCTGTCCGTGCTGTGTGTACATGTCATGATGTATCAGTGTGTGAGGGGAGGCTGGCACTGCCCCTGTCTGTGCTGTGTGTACATGTCATGGTGTGTGAGGGGGGGGGCTGGCACTGCCCCTGTCTGTGCTGTGTGTATATGTCATGATGTATCAGTGTGTGAGGGGAGGCTGGCACTGCCCCTGTCTGTGCTGTGTATACATGTCATGGTGTATCAGTGTGTGAGGGGGAGGCTGGCACTGCCCCTGTGTGTGCTGTGTATACATGTCATGGTGTATTAGTGTGCGAGGGGGAGGCTGGCACTGCCCCTGTCTGTGCTGTGTGTACATGTCATGGTGTATCAGTGTGTGAGGGGGAGGCTGGCACTGCCCCTGTCTGTGCTGTGTGTACATGTCATGGTGTATCAGTGTGTGAGGAGGAGGCTGGCACTGCCCCTGTCTGTGCTGTGTATACATGTCATGGTGTATCAGTGTGTGAGGGGGAGGCTGGCACTGCCCCTGTGTGTGCTGTGTATACATGTCATGGTGTATCAGTGTGTGAGGGGGAGGCTGGCACTGCCCCTGTCTGTGCTGTGTGTACATTTCATGGTGTATCAGTGTGTGAGGGGAGGCTGGCACTGCCCCTGTCCGTGCTGTGTGTACATGTCATGGTGTATCAGTGTGTGAGGGGAGGCTGGCACTGCCCCTGTCTGTGCTGTGTATACATGTCATGGTGTATCAGTGTGTGAGGGGGAGGCTGGCACTGCCCCTGTGTGTGCTGTGTATACATGTCATGGTGTATTAGTGTGCGAGGGGGAGGCTGGCACTGCCCCTGTCTGTGCTGTGTATATATGTCATGGTGTATCAGTGTGTGAGGGGGAGGCTGGCACTGCCCCTGTCTGTGCTGTGTGTACATGTCATGGTGTATCAGTGTGTGAGGGGTGGCTGGCACTGCCCCTGTCTGTGCTGTGTATACATGTCATGGTGTATCAGTGTGTGAGGGGGAGGCTGGCACTGCCCCTGTCTGTGCTGTGTGTACATGTCATGGTGTATCAGTGTGTGAGGAGGAGGCTGGCACTGCCCCTGTCTGTGCTGTGTATACATGTCATGGTGTATCAGTGTGTGAGGGGGAGGCTGGCACTGCCCCTGTGTGTGCTGTGTATACATGTCATGGTGTATCAGTGTGTGAGGAGGAGGCTGGCACTGCCCCTGTCTGTGCCGTGTGTACATGTCATGGTGTATCAGTGTGTGAGAGGAGGCTGGCACTGCCCCTGTCTGTGCTGTGTGTACATGTCATGGTGTATCAGTGTGTGAGAGGAGGCTGGCACTGCCCCTGTCTGTGCTGTGTGTACATGTCATGGTGTATCAGTGTGTGAGGGGAGGCTGGCACTGCCCCTGTATGTGCTGTGTGTACATGTCATGGTGTATCAGTGTGTGAGGGGGAGGCTGGCACTGCCCCTGTATGTGCTGTGTGTACATGTCATGGTGTATCAGTGTGTGAGGAGGAGGCTGGCACTGCCCCTGTCTGTGCTGTGTGTACATGTCATGGTGTATCAGTGTGTGAGAGGAGGCTGGCACTGCCCCTGTCTGTGCTGTGTGTACATGTCATGGTGTATCAGTGTGTGAGGGGAGGCTGGCACTGCCCCTGTATGTGCTGTGTGTACATGTCATGGTGTATCAGTGTGTGAAGGGGAGGCTGGCACTGCCCCTGTATGTGCTGTGTGTACATGTCATGGTGTATCAGTGTGTGAGGAGGAGGCTGGCACTGCCCCTGTCTGTGCTGTGTGTACATGTCATGGTGTATCAGTGTGTGAGAGGAGGCTGGCACTGCCCCTGTCTGTGCTGTGTGTACATGTCATGGTGTATCAGTGTGTGAGGGGGAAGCTGGCACTGCCCCTGTCTGTGCTGTGTGTACATGTCATGGTGTATCAGTGTGTGAGAGGAGGCTGGCACTGCCCCTGTCTGTGCTGTGTGTACATGTCATGGTGTATCAGTGTGTGAGAGGAGGCTGGCACTACCACTGTCTGTGCTGTGTGTACATGTCATGGTGTATCAGTGTGTGAGGGGAGGCTGGCACTGCCCCTGTCTGTGCTGTGTATACATGTCATGGTGTATCAGTGTGTGAGAGGAGGCTGGCACTGCCCCTGTCTGTGCTGTGTATACATGTCATGGTGTATCAGTGTGTGAGAGGAGGCTGGCACTGCCCCTGTCTGTGCTGTGTGTACATGTCATGGTGTATCAGTGTGTGAGGGGAGGCTGGCACTGCCCCTGTCTGTGCTGTGTGTACATGTCATGGTGTATCAGTGTGTGAGAGGAGGCTGGCACTGCCCCTGTCTGTGATGTGTGTACATATCATGGTGTATCAGTGTATGAGGGGAGGCTGGCACTGCCCCTGTCTGTGCTGTGTGTACTAATCATGGTGTATCAGTGTGTGAGGGGAGGCTGGCACTGCCCCTGTCTGTGCTGTGTACATCTCATGGTGCATCAGTATGGAGGGGGAAGTCAATAATACACGAAGAACCACTTTAAATGACACTTTATTGCATGGTACAAAAATATAGAATATTTCACCACTAATTCTACTAAATATAGGGATGATTTTGAGCAATAGAATTAAAAATATAGGTTTAAAAAAAAAAAAAAAAAAAGGGACCATCTGCATGATGTGGATATAGAAAATACCAGTATATTTATATAAAAAGTCTATATACATAAATGTATACTTAAAAAATTCAGAAAAAGGCCTTAACAATCAAATTAATTGTATTTTCTGACTTGAAGTTGAGCAATGCAGAATTTTAAAATGTTGTCAGCCATTTTGTTAAGATGGTCTCACTTTAGTGGGTGCCATTTTGTCAAGGTCTGCAGTTTCCTCCAAGATTACAGGAACTAGAATACATATTTTTTAGGTTTGGCCAAAACTGGACCTCAAGAAAGCCAGTTTATACAAGATGGCCGCTATGTATAAGATCCGTGAAATCTATTAAAGGGTTGTCATCAGAGCAAGACGTCAACCAAGGAACCCTCAGGTCTTATTGGATGCCACAACTTTATGTCCTTTTGAAGGAAGGTTATGGGTCATCGAAGGTGTACTACTATAGGGTTGAGATGGGAATTCAGAAAGTGTTAGCCCAATCCCTCCGTGATGCCCCGTATACGTCTGGCCAATTGGATGTCTTGAACGTAGAGTGTGACTCGCTTGGCGTGTATACTGCAGAGATAGGAGTCTTCGAAGAGACGTACAAGGAAGGCTTCAGCTGCCTGGAAAGGAGACCGGAAGAGAGGAAACTGATGAATCAAGTTGAGGACAACACCCAAAACCATACAAAAGTCCTTCAAACCTCTACAGAGAATTGTGGTGTCACTCAGTCGCCATAGTGGACGATGGTATATGGAAGAAAAGAGACCGACTACTGTGCAATTAGACTCACCTCCTGCATAGCCATGAGTGCCATAGACTGCCAACGAAAGTCAAGACCACGCGTATAAACCATACATATCTCTCTAACCTGCGAAAAAAGAGAAATAAAATAGAGAATATTTGGCCACACAGTACAGAGAGAGAGAACAATAGTTGCGGTCACATCACACATCTCCCGGTGCCTAGCTGTCTACTCTTACACAATAACAGGCATTACCACATAGTACAGAAATTGATAAGATTGTCCCTCTTTTTGCCATATCTGTCTCTACGAGGTCTACCAGATGGCTACCAAGTAATCCCCCATGACTCTGGCAGGGCAAAGGTTAACCCTATTCCTGCCGTGCCCTCTAGCTCTGTGTATTACACCCTGCTCTCTGTATATTAACACATATCAATAACAGAATGTCCTTGTAATAAGACTAGGTGGCTGGCTTTTGCCACAGAGAAAAACATGGCGTCCAACAGAAAGATGGCAGAATTATGAAGCCAGGGAACAAGAAGAAGAGGAAATGGACATAGCTGTGAAGTTTGCCCTCATGGATGGTGCCTACTTCGTGTGCAGTCTAGGTTTAGCTTGCATCTACCATGACTTTACCCACAGCCCACATCCAAAAATGCCAGGCAAGTCTCCCATGAACTGGAGGAACTCCAATACCAGAAGAATGGTCAGTCATTTGTGAGTGGGGCAATACAGACGCTCAATTATTTCACGCCAATATTAAAGGGACTAGTAAGTGGTTGCCCATTCTCAACTGTGCATCTACCCCATTTTTTAATTTAAGGATTACATTCTGGACCGGCACATTGGTGAAGGAGCTTGTGTACCTCTATAACCCATGTAGGGTCACCCAAGATGGGCAGGCCATAGCAGAGAGCTCAGACAATTCATGGATCACTAGACAAGAAACTGTCAACCCACCCCAATATCTTGCTAAGAAAACCTTAGGCATCATAGAGAATCAGACCAGACTGAATAACAACCAGTTTAAGGATAGTCCTTTGTGTGCGAAATCCATTTGTCCCTCTCACTCACCAGTCTACTGAATGGACCTTTTCGGATGAGCAGATCAGTGGATTTCTGATACCTGCGGATCTCCATGAGCGCTCGGGAGCCTGGCCGGTACCGTCTCCTCCTGGCCGCGCTCTCTCTACGAGTCGTTTCTTTTGGTTTGCGCTCATCTTCCTTTGCTTTTCTGGGGCCTACAAAGAAAATTCGGATCAGCTCCTATCAACTATATTTTTTTTAGACTTGCCAAAAAATCATTACTTTTTCAAAATAGAATAATAATAATAATAATAATAATTAAAAAAATCAACTACTTTGTATTGGGTGCCAAGTAGACACCCGCCCCTCCCCTCGGCCGCTCGTGGGGGAACCGGTCCCTGACCCCTCGGCCCGCTCGTGGGGGAACCGGTCCCCGACCCCTCCCCTCGGCCGCTCGTGGGGGAACCGGTCCCCGACCCCTCCCCTCGGCCGCTCGTGGGGGAACCGGTCCCCGACCCCTCCCCTCGGCCGCTCGTGGGGGAACCGGTCCCCGACCCCTCCCCTCGGCCGCTCGTGGGGGAACCGGTCCCCGACCCCTCCGCTCGGCCGCTCGTGGGGGAACCGGTCCCCGACCCCTCCGCTCGGCCGCTCGTGGGGGAACCGGTCCCCGACCCCTCCGCTCGGCCGCTCGTGGGGGAACCGGTCCCCGACCCCTCCCCTCGGCCGCTCGTGGGGGAACCGGTCCCTGACCCCTCCGCTCGGCCGCTCGTGGGGGAACCGGTCCCCGACCCCTCCCCTCGGCCGCTCGTGGGGGAACCGGTCCCTGACCCCTCCCCTCGGCCGCTCGTGGGGACCAGTCCATAACCCCTCCCCTCGGGTCCCTGACCCCTCCCCTCGGCCGCTCATGGGGACCAGTCCATAACCCCTCCCCTCGGCCGCTCATGGGGACCAGTCCATAACCCCTCCCCTCGGCCGCTCATGGGGAGAACCGATCCCTGACCCCTCCCCTCGGCCACTCATGGGGACCAGTCCATAACCCAACTCATGTCAATTCCCATCATAAGGTGCCAGCAGATATTTTGTAGGCTTCTTATTGGTGATAGATCGATATCTCCCTCTCAGGAAACATTACTTCAATCCTTACTTGTTCTGGTTGGCTGAGGGATGGACACCCTCTTTGGTGGGCGCGATTTCCTGCGGGACTGGGATGCGGGACCAGGAGGCCTCATGGTGACCACAATAGTTTGTCCAAGAAAGATTCAGGGGGAGCAGTCACATCTGATAGACAGGAACATGTATATATTATATTAAGATACATCAATTGTGAATACTGTATGGATGGATGTATACACATACACACACACACATATAATATATATACATATATATATATATATATATATATATATATACACACAGTCCTACTAGACATCATATTGCAATAATGTACATTATATATATATATATATATATATATATATATATTTTTTTTATACTCAGTAGTGTCTGTATAATACACCATACATTCACATATAGGCATTAACAACACACTCACCCTCTCTTGTTATGATCCCACACAGTCCATGGTTACATTATGTCCAGTTATAATATATTAAACACTATTTGTTGTATAAACAAGTCTTACCGTTTGAATTTCCCGCACGGTCTGTGACGTCACTTCCACCTATTCCCTATTCGAACCATAACAACAACCCTAAAGCCCCCCTATTTCCGATACTGTTGCTAGTTAACGAATGACAGGGGGCGGGATTAATAATTGGCCCAATAGAAAAATGAGGGCGGTGCTTTCAAGGCAATGCGTTTTTTGACGTTGGACACCATGTTGAATGGGGCATAGGTATGGCTGAACGCAAGCGCCATTTTGAATAAAGTTGATTTAGATAATGGCCGCCATATAAATGCAGGCGCTCGCCGCCATCATGAAGAGGACATTGAATTGTGCCAAACGCAACAATGCATGTACTATGCGCCATATTGAATGGGGCTTTAAACTATGACACAAACACTATTGCGTGGGCTCAATGCGCCATGTTGAGTGTGGCAAATGCCACAATCTTCATTCCTAATGTAATAACATAAATATATTAATTATAAATATGATGTAGCAGTTTATTATAATTGGCAGTTTATTATTATGCTATTCTAATTATTATAATTGTTCTTGCAACTATTAATATTTACTAAAATCCTTTAAAATAACTTAACACACTGTACACACACATATATATATATATATATATATATATATATATATATATATATATATATATATATATATATATATATATATATATATATATATATATATATATATATATATATTTATCATGCATTAAAACAAAATATTAAAACATGAAAAAGAGTGATCTGGATTTTTTTTTCTTTTGTTTTTTCTAGAATTAATTTAAAAAGAAGAGTGGTCTAAATTTTAGAAAATTCACATTGAAATGGGCACAGAAAAGCTGCAGTGGTCACTGGAGAATGTAACACACAATCCTGGCCTCTCTGTACGTACGTTTATACTAAAGAACAGACACTTCTGTCATCTATAATATACATAAATATATATTATGTAATAGAGAATTCCAAAGAATGGAGGATGATCTTCAGAAGTTCCGTAGGTGATCATGGGAAGAGGTTACAGTGGAGGATTAGAGGAGCAAATAATGGGAAGAGTGGAATGGTTGGTGTCTGGAGACAAGAGCTGAGATGTAGGAAGGTGATCGGGGATTGCAACCTGAGGTAAGGGGTCTGCTGGATGGTTCGATGATGTAGAGTGATGAGGGAGAAGTATGCAAACCATACTAGGCAACCTTACATGATGGAGTATAAGAGGAGCAAATAGTAGAAAGAGTGGATTGGTTGGTTTAGAGTGTATCTGGAGACAAGAGCTGAGACATAGGAATGTTATAAGGGATAGCAACATGAGGTAAGGAGTCTGTTGGATGGTTCAATGATGTAGAGTGATGAGGGAGAAGTATGGAAACCATAATAGGCAACCTTAAATGGTATAGTATAAGAGGAGCAAATAGTAGAAAGAGTGGAATGGTTGGTTTAGAGTGTATCTGGAGACAAGAGCTGAGATGTAGGAAGGTGATAGGGGATAGCAACCTGAGGTAAGGGTCTGCTGGATGGTTCAATGATGTAGAGTGATAAGGGAGAAGTATGGAAACCATAATAGGCAACCTTACATGGTATAGTATAAGAGGAGCAAATAGTAGGAAGAGTGGAATGGTTGGTTTAGAGTGTATCTGGAGACAAGAGCTGAGATGTAGGAAGGTGATAGAGGATAGCAACCTGAGGTAAGGGGTCTGCTGGATGGTTTAATGATGTAGAGTGATAAGGGAGAAGTATGGAAACCATAATAGGCAACCTTACATGGTATAGTATAAGAGGAGCAAATAGTAGGAAGAGTGGAATGGTTGGTTTAGAGTGTATCTGGAGACAAGAGCTGAGATGTAGGAAGGTGATAGGGGATAGCAACCTGAGGTAAGGGGTCTGCTGGATGGTTTGATGATGTAGAGTGATGAGAGAGAAGTAGAAACCATAATAGGCAGCCTTACATGGTAGAGTATAAGGAGCAAATAGTAGGAAGTGTGGAATGGTTGGTTTAGAGTGTATCTTGTGACAAGAGCTGAGACGTAGGAAGGTGATAGGGGATAGCAACCTGAGGTAAGGGGTCTGCTGGATGGTTCAATGATGTAGAGTGATAAGGGAGAAGTATGGAAACCATAATGGGCAACCTTACATGGGGCAAATATTTGGAAGAGTGGATTAGTTGGTTTAGAGTGTATCTAGAGACATAAACTGAGATGTAAGGGGGTGACGTGGGGTAGAAACCTGAATGGTTCAGTGTTGTAGAGTGATGAGAGAAAAGTAAGTAAACCATAACATTGTGGATGATTGTGTTAAGGAGGTAGGTGGTAAGCTTCTTTCAACTGGTGGGTTTTAGAGAACATTTTGAATATTTAAAGACATGGGGGAGAGTCTTGGAGAGTAGGGTAAAACAATTCAAAAGTATAGAGTTGATCTTGAGAAGTTCTGTAGGTGATCATGGGAAGAGTTGATGGTGGTGGCTCAGAGGAATAATATTGGGCAGAACGGATATGATGGCTTACTGTGTTTCTGGAGACAATAGTGATAGAGAGATGCTGTGTTGTTGACACTTAGGATTTTAAAAATTATTCATGAGCAATGGAGAGCCAGTCTAGGAACTGGCAGAGGGGGCAACAAAGATGAGGTTTAATGAGCCTGGTGGAAATGTTCAGGATGGTCTACGGTCTGGATAAGTGTAGTAGATTGCCACTTAGGATGGAATTGCAATTGTCAATGTGTGACAATGAGAGTGTGGATTAGTTTCTTAGTAATGTCCTGGGTGAGAAAGGTACACGTTTTGGCACTATTCTGTAGGTGGAGACAGCAGGATTTAGTGTGTGATAGAATAAGGAGGATGAAGTACAGTAAGACAGATTTGAATTACAGAGGTAGAGGAATATGTAACAGCTCCATCTTGAAGATGAGGATACCAGGAGGAGATGTGTGAATACATGTTGTGACACAAGTTAGTAGGGTGGAGATAGGTCTAGAGAGGAGAGGCATTATTAGCATAAAGATTGTACTGAAACCCATTGGAAATGAAGAGATGGCCAAGATAGGAGGTGTAGAAAGAGAAAAGCAATGGAGCCAACACTGAACCTTGGGGTACTCCAGTTAGAAGAGGTGACATGGTAGGAGGTGCTGAAGAAACAGAGAGATGACGAGGTACCAAAGTGGAATTGAGGAGGTGACACACTATGAGATTCTAAAGAAACTGAGAGACCATGAGGTATCATAGTGGAGGTGCCATGGGCGGAGATGCTGAAGAAACTGAGAGACCATAAGGTGCCCCAGGGAAAAGGTTCCACTGTAGGAAATGCTGAAAAAAACTAAGAGACCATGGTTGGCCTAGTAGACGAGAGGAGGTGCCATGATAGGATGTGCCGAAGAAACTGAGACACCATTATGTACCCCAGTGGAAGGGATGAGGTGCCATGGTAGGAAATGGTGAAGAAACTGAGAGACCATGAGGTACCCAAATGGAAGGGAGGAGGTGCCATGTTACGAAATGCTGAAGAAACTAAGTGAGCATGTGGTACATCAATGGAAAGGAGAAGGTGTCACGGTAGGAGAAGCGGAAGAAAGGCCATGAGAGGGTTGCATGATGGAGGTCTAATGCTTGGAGTGGGTGCAGGTGGAGTGGGTGTTCACTTATGTCAAAAGCAGCAGAGAGGTCAAGAAGTATTCTACATGTATACCACATTTGATGTATAACATATAAATAAATAAATAACACATACACACAAAAGTGATAATCTTGGCATTTTCTTCCAGAAATTTATTATTATATGTTTATAGCATGTAATTACCAAGCTCACGCACTAAGCAAAGCAAATAGATCAGAGGGTTGGTCCATAATCAATATGTTGTTAGAATGTTCTCAGTATGTCGATAGCATGTTTATTATATGTTTTTGGTGTGTAATTATTCTTATAAATTAGCTCTGACATGATATTCACATGCTTTTGTCTGTAAACAGTATTATTTGAGATTATAGCAGGTTACATCCGTGTTATCAGTTTATTATGTGATCATTTTGAACTCTTTCTATGGATCATTTTGTTAGCAAGCAATTGATGATTTTTGCGTGGTCTGTTGCATGTTTTGTTTCTTTGCATGTTCTTTACATGTCCTGATAGAGTACGGTATTTAGTTTGCCAACAACGCAACTCCTAATTTTATTGTAGCATGTCCTGTAGCATGTTGCAAGCATTTTTTTAGCATGTCTATTCTATGTCCATAATCTGTATGTTTTCTTCCACTAGTTTCAGACGTTTGATGGTCTCTCCCAGCACGGCCGTAGTACCCCGAGGGTAACGGTATGATGCCAGCCTGGAACAACAAGGGAAGAGGGGTCAGGTGTTTTTATATATACATACATATTACATAGGTGCATATATGACATGTGAAGGGAGAAGAGAGTCAGACAGGGCAAAGAGGCAGGCAGGGGAAGGGAGGAGAGAGAGACATCCATGGGAAGGGAGGAGACAGCTATGGTGAAGAGAGAAGAGATAGATATGGGATGGGTGTTGAGAGACAGCCATTGGGTAGAGAGAGAGAGAGAGATGGGATGGGAGTTGCGAGACAGAGATGCAGAAAGGAGGCAAAGGTAGACAGGGAAGAGAAAAGCATAAAATAGAGAGAGACAGACATGGGAAATGGGGAAGAGATACAGACATGGGAAGAGAAGAGAGAGGCAGGAGAAGAGCAGAGGATAGAGACCGACATGAAGAAGGGGAGAGAGACAGACAAGGGAAGGCAGGTGATTCAACAGACATGGGAAAAGGTGGAGAGAGAACGCATGAACAGCAGAGGAGAGAGACAAGAATAGAAGACAGAGAGACAGACAGTGGAAGAGAGGAGACAGACAGATGTATGGAAGGGGCACAGAGACAGTCATGTGGAAGGGGAGATAGAGACAGACGTAGGGAGGAGGAAGAGACAGAGCAGGAAGAGAGATGGGATGGGAAGTAAAAGACAGCCATGGGGAAGGAAGAGAGAGAGAGAGACATAGGGAACGGGTAAGAGACAGACAGGGACGGGAGGATAGAGACAGACATGAGATGGGAGGTGAAAGACAGACATGGGGAAGGGAGGAGAGACAGACAGGAATAGGTAACAGGGTGAGAATGAGGTAGGAAAGGGAGGATAGAGACAGACATGGGATGGAAGTTTAGAACCATACACAGGGAATGGGGACAGACAGACATTGGAAAAAAGAGACAGACATGGGGAAGGGAGGAGAGAGATAGCTATGAGAAGGTGGAGAGAGGCAGACATGGGGGAGGGAGGAGAGAGATAGCCATGAGAAGGTGGAGAGAGGCAGACACGGGGGAGGGAGGAGAGAGATAGCCATGGGAAGGTGGAGAGAGACAGACATAAGGAATAAAGGAAATACACAGCAATGGGGCATGAGGAGAGAAATATACATAGGGAAGAAGGGAGAGAGAAAGACATTTGGAGGGGGAAGCGTTTGACGGGAAGAGAGGAGAGAAACAGATATTGGCAAGTGGTAGAGAGATAGATAGGGGAAGAGAGGTGAGAGACAGCCAAAAGAATAGAGGATAGAGACAGACGTGGGATAAGTAGAGGGAGAGACAGACATGGGAAGGAAGGAGAAATAGCTATGAGAATGGAGGAGAGAAGAGAGACACCCAACTTCTTGACATGGACACGCCCTATTCACCTCTTGCCCCGTGTCTCCGTGTTTGTGTAACCCCGTAACACGGTGGCCCCCTGTTTATTGATCACACACAAGTCCACGCCGCTTCCTGACCCCAAGTCACACAGGATACCGGCTGTAATGGCTTCAGTCACAAGATGCTTCGCTGCTTCTAGCTACAAAAAAAAAGAGAAAAAAAAGGAGAAAAAAAACGAAAAAT
This sequence comes from Discoglossus pictus, assembly GCA_027410445.1. NCBI lineage: Eukaryota > Metazoa > Chordata > Amphibia > Anura > Alytidae > Discoglossus > Discoglossus pictus. The sequence continues at coordinate 65,976,001 of CM050170.1, forward strand.
GTAAATTTTCCACCCAGTTTTAGACTTGCAGAAAAATTACTGTGATTAAAACAGCTGCCTTTGATATAAAATGTTGTGAGTCTGAATCCCACCAGTTACTGTTTTTATTTTGAGACAAATATGGGTTTTGTAATACTTTCAGAAAATATTTGAATAATATAAAAAAGTGAAAAAAGAACTGGGATTTGAACTCACATCATGTAGGTCACATGATAAAACACATATAAACTGTAAATGAATGTCCATGAGACTAATAAGGGTGTTATGATGCTTTACATTTTTTGAATTAAATAAAACAGTATAAAAAAGGACAAACTGGGATTTGAACTCACAACATTCAATATGTAGGTCACCTGATGAAACATATAAACTGTAATAGGATGTGTGTGATACAAATATGGGTGTTGTAATGATTTTAAAAATAATTACTTAAACTAGATTAACCAACTAATGTAAAAAAGGAGAACTGGGATTTGAACTCATAACATTTCATAGCTCAAATGATAAAACAGATATAAACTGTAAATGGATGTACTGTATGTGAGACAAATGTGGGTCAACATTGTAGCTTCCAGCAAGCATGCCACTCTACACCCCCATTAGGTTTCCAGGAGGCAAATCAGGATCTGCCCAGGAGGCTGATATGAAGGAACCAAAGAAGGTTTTAGGCCGTCTAACCTCCAGGTTGGGTTTGAAGCGGTCCTCTAACATAGCCATAGCCGCAGCCGCTCCAGATCCTGAAAGAGACAGTCAGTGACAAAGAGAGAGAGTCAAATATATAATGGAGAATTAAAAATGAGAGGGTCAAATTGGAGAGACACAGAAGACAAAGAGATGTAAAAGAGAGACAGTCAGGTAAAATTTTTAAAGTTGTATTTATCATACTGCTAGACATATCAAGAGATGGTTAAATATCAAGATAGTTACAAGTTCTTTCATATGGAAGGTTGTCACTTTAAATCCAACCAGTTCCTTTATTTTTAATATTACTTTTTAATTAGATATAAACTGTAAAGGAGTCCCAGGTAAATAAACAGATGGGAAGAGAGACAGACAGAAAATATAAAATACAAGATGATGTTTCAGCGGTTAAAGTAACTGCCTTTAGAGTTGAGAGTTTGAATTCCACCAGTTCTTTTTTTTTTCTATAATTATTTTTAAGGAGATAGTACAGAAAAATACATAAACTGTACAAGAGGGCTAGGGGAAAAAGTAGACAGTAAGAGAGGCAGACAGAAAAAAGATACTATAAAAGAGAGACAGCATTTGGCATGGATGGTTGAGAGTTTGAATACCATCAGTTCCTTTTATATATATTTATATATATATTTATTTATACAGTATATAATTTTTTAATTTAGATAACATAGAAAACAGAAATAATCTGTAAAGGTGAGTTTGAGGAATGTGAGAGACAGCCAGGTATAGTAATTTTTTTTCTCACCTAATGCAGCATATGGGGTCTTATCCGTAGACCCGTGTGGGTAGATACTGTAAAGGTGGGATCCATGAATATCGACTCCTCCGACAATGAGAGATGCCCCGATGTGGCCCTGATATCTGTAAAAAGGTTAATTTATTGTGTGTCTTGTAACAGTGATGAGTTCCATACAGGACGAAACAAGTATATGTGGGTAACATTGTATTTCTAACTAGTGATAAGTCCCAGACTGGAAGAAACGAGTATCTGTGGGTAACATTGTAATTTGAACCAGTGATGAGTCCCGTACAGGATGAAATAAATATCTGTAGGTAACATTGTACTTTCAACCAGTGATGACTCCCATACAGACCGAAACATGTATCTGTAGGTAACATTGTACTTCCAACTAATGATAAGTGCCATACACCATGAAACAGGCATATGTGGGTAACATTGTACTTCTAACCATTGATAAGTCCCAAATAGGCCGAAACAAGTATCTGTGGGTAACATTGTATTTCTAACTAGTGATGAGTCCCATACAGGCCGAAACAAATATCTGTGAGTAACCTTGTACTTCCTCCCAGTGATAACTCCCATACAGGACGAAACAAGTATCTGTGGGTAACGTACTTCCAACCAGATTGTTTTAAATGCTTGGTACATATGCATGGTAA
>CM050170.1:65983100-66135600 GCA_027410445.1 Discoglossus pictus
CTCACCTCTCTTTTCACACTCTTCTCTTTCTCACCTCTCTCTTCTCTCTCCTCGTTCTCACCTCTCTCTTCTCACTCTCTCATCTCTTTCCTCACTCTCCTTCTTTCTCTCTTCTCTTTCTCCCATCTCTCTGCTCTCCCTTCCCTTTTCTCACCTCTCTCTCCCCACTCTCCTCTTTCTTTATCTTTGTCACTCCTCCTCCTTTATGTACTCCCCAGTTCATATATTTACAGATGTCTCTATTCCCCTCTGTATGTTTCTTCCCACCTATCTCCCCCCCTCCTCTCAATCCCCTCTCTATCCTCCCCCACCTCACCCCACTCTCTCATGAACTCTTAGTCCAGGGGTTTCCCCCAAAGACTCCTTCCCATAATAGCTCCCCCCAAAGACCCCTTCCCATAACATATCCCCTTACCCTTGTTGTTGATGCTGTTCTACTGCTCCTGCCTGTGTGATGCATGATGCCAAGTGGTTCCTCGCAGAAAATATGATGCAACACCAGGACCCCCCACTTTGCCACTCGCTGACACCCTCTCCTGGGGAAGCCCTACACTACAAAAAGAAAAAGAAAATTAGTACAGAGGTTCCCAGAGGAAGGCCCCCAGGGGTTTGCACAGACTGCACCTGCGGCAGCTTCGCCATTGCTTTACTCACAATCTTTCCTCTATACCTGCAGCCTTAATAAATTGCAATTCAGCAAATTCTAAAGGGCTCTATATAAGCACAGAGCATATTTTTTAGAAGTTTTTACTTAGTGAACTTCTATCCAAAAGCAAGGTCTTCAGTAACTAAAAACTTCTGTAAAAAAATATGCTCTGTGCTTATATAGAGCCCTTTAGAATTTGTCGAATTGCAATTTAATAAGGCTGCTGGCATCTTGTCTCCATACTTTTCACCTTTGTCTCAACATCTGCCATCTTGTCTCCACACTTACCACCTTGTTCCCATACCTGTCTCTTGTCTCTACACTCACCACATTGTCTCTACACCCACCACCTTATTTCCACACCTGTCATCTTGTCTCTACACTAACCATCTTGTCAACCAATCACCTTGTTTCTACACTTACTACTTTATTTCTGCACTCACCACCTTGTCTCCACGCTCACCACCTTGTCTCCACGCTCACCACCTTGCCTCCACGCTCACCACCTTGCCTCCACGCTCACCACCTTGTTTCTAAGCTCTCTACCTTGTTTCTATGCCCGCCACCTTGTCTCCACACCTGCCATCTTTTCTCCACACTCACCACCCTTTCTCCACACCTGACATCTTGTCTCTACACTCACCACCTTGTCTCCACAATCACATCCTTGTTTCTACACTCACCACCTTGTCTCCACGCTCACCACCTTGCCTCCACACTCACCACCTTGTCTCTAAGCTCTTGACCTTGTTTCTATGCCTGCCACCTTGTCTCCACACCTGCCATCTTTTCTCCACACTCACCACCCTCTCTCCACACCTGACATCTTGTTTCTACACTCACCACCTTGTCTCCACAATCACCTCCTTGTTTCTACATTAACCACCTGGTTTCTACACTCACCACCTTGTCTCCACACACACCACCTTGTCTCTACATTAACCACCTTGTCTCCACGCTCACCACCTTGTCTCTACACTCACCACCTTGTCTCCACACACACCACCTTGTCTCCACGCTCACCACCTTGTCTCTACACTCACCACCTTGTCTCCACACACACCACCTTGTCTCTACACTCACCACCTTGTCTCCACGCTCACCACCTTGTCTCCACGCTCACCACCTTGCCACCACACTCCCCACCTTGTCTCTAAGCTCTCTACCTTGTTTCTATGCCTGTCACCTTGTCTCCACACCTGCCATCTTTTCTCCACACTCACCACCCTTTCTTCACACCTGACATTGTGTTTCTACACTCACCACCTTGTCTCCACAATCACCTCCTTGTTTCTACACTCAGCACCTTGTTTCTACACTCACCACCTTGTCTCCACAATCACCTCCTTGTTTCTACACTAAGCACCTTGTCTCCACACACACCATCTTGTCTTTACACTAACCACCTTGTCTCCACAATCACCTCCTTGTTTCTACACTCACCACCTTGTCTCTACACTCACCACCTTGTCTCCACACTCACCATCTTGTCTCTACGCTCACCACCTTGTCTCCACGCTCACCACCTTGTCTCCACGCTCACCACCTTGTCTCTAAGCTCTCAACCTTGTTTATATGCCTGCCACCTTGTCTCCACACCTGCCATCTTTTCTCCACACTCACCACCTTTTCTCCACACCTGACATCTTGTTTCTACACTCACCACCTTGTTTCTACACTCTCACCTTGTCTCCACACTCACCATCTAGTCTCTACACTAACCACCTTGTCTCCACAATCACCTTCTTGTTTCCACACTCACCACCTTGCCTCCACGCTCACCACCTTGTCTCTAAGCTCTCAACCTTGTTTATATGCCTGCCACCTTGTCTCCACACCTTCCATCTTTTCTCCACACTCACCACCTTTTCTCCACACCTGACATCTTGTTTCTACACTCACCACCTTGTTTCTACACTCACCACCTTGTCTCCACACTCACCATCTAGTCTCTACACTTACCACCTTGTCTCCACAATCACCTCCTTGTCTCCACGCTCACCACCTTGTCTCTACGCTCACCACCTTGCCTCCACACTCACCACCTTGTCTCTACGCTCACCACCTTGCCTCCACACTCACCACCTTGTCTCTAAGCTCTCGACCTTGCCTCTATGCCTGCCCCCTTGTCTCCACACCTGTCATTGTTTCTCCACACTCACCACCCTCTCTCCACACCTGACATCTTGTCTCTACACACACCACCTTGTCTCCACAATCACCTCCTTGTTTCTATACTCACCACCTTGTCTCCACACTCACCTTGTCTCCACACTCACCATCTTGTCTCTACACCTTGTCTCCACACCCACCATCTTGTCTCTACATTCTCCACCTTGTCTCTGCATTCACCATCTTATCTATACACTCACCACGTTATCTATACATTCGCCACCTTGTCTCTACATTCACCAGATTGTCTCTACATCTCCACCTTGTCACCACACCCTCCATCATGGAATGGTTGTTGTTGTGAATAACGTGTGGAATATTTGGGACCCTTGTGTGCACCCAGCAATTTATGTGTGGTCTTCATGTGTGAATGGGACTATGCTTATTACCATTGGAAGATGAGTATATAGTCATTCAGTAGGCAAAAAATGGACCAATAGATGCATATCTTTAGATTATGACATCACTGAATCTTTGATGATATCACAGAGTGTCTCAATTAATCTGCTCCATTTTCTATAATCTTGTTGATGCTGGTTATGAAGTGGAGTCAGGTTGTGTTGTTGGGGACACTGTGCTGTGAGTGACACAAAACATCTATCTATCTATCCATCTATCTATCTATCTATAACCCAACATGCTATACAACCTGCAAAACATAATGTACAATACAGACCCATTCAAAGACACATCCAACATATGTACACACACACTCAATTACATACCACACACAAGAACACTTTCTAAACTTACTCTGTGTTTCTTTATAGACCTTACAGTACCTTCCGATGGCCAAGAAATCATTAAAACGACTATGGTCAGTGTGTGTTCGCTCTGTAGTGGTGTGTAGAGTTGTGTATGTTTACTTGTGTGTGTGATGTTGTGTCCTTGTTGTTGTATGCTTGTGGTGCTGTGGCTGATGTCATTGTATATGTGTGTCATTGCGTGTGTATATTGTGTGTTTTATATAAATATTTGAATTAGTAGTTTAATATGGAGGAATGCAAGAACAGGGGGTCATGATGTGAAGCTGAAGAATAAAGAGTAAAGTGATCAAGTACTATGATACAGAACTGGTGGAAGATAAGTGGAATAATCTCCCATCTGCGGTGATCGATAAGGTGCCAATAATATTGTTACTAAAGTGAATTTATAGATGCCAGAGCCTAATTAACCACCATTCTAGGTCATTTTGTAGATCAGTAGAGAGTTGTGTGTGTTATTGGGTCACTTTATTTAGTATGTCCATGATTGTGTTAACTCTTGACCTCTTCATTACTTAGGTCATCACCAGCACAGAAACATCATCCAAGCCCTTAAATGACACCACAGTAAGTAGTGCCCACTCAAACATGTCAGTGGTGTTGGTACACAGGCTTTAGAGGGGAGTCTATCCTTATATGATTTATGGTAATCCAACAGTTCAACACACATTATGCTACCCACAGTTAGAGAGTATTTAATCAGACTTTTGTCTTGCTCGGGGAACTGGCAAAATGCACCTACAAATATATTCTACTGCCTGGGAACGATAACCAATTTTGTGGGACTAATTTTAGATACATTTTAACTGTACAAATGGGCACCATTTAATTATCTCATCTCATTGATACATAGGCCTGGGATTTTTGCCTTACGTGTTGGACTTGGAGACTTACAAAGCAGTTAGAAAGTGGTCTAAAGTCCCACAGGATGGGTGCCATAATGGGTGGGTGAGCTTGTCCTGACTATATGCCACCTTAGACTATGTGGAGATTAGGTAGCTTATGCAGAATGTATTTCTGTCTGACGCACTTCTGGACATACTAAGTATGGGCCTCAAGTCCATATGATGGGCACCATGATTAAGTGGGATATCATTTCCCTATCACTCTCTATCTAAACTATGTGATAACATGTAAGGTCCTTTGGAGGTAGATTATGTAGTCTTTGTGTCTGTTGTATTGGTTGACCTTCAGGGTAGCTATGAACATGTCTCAAGTCCCAAATGATGGGTGCCATAATAGAGTGGGGGATCATGTGCCAACAGTCTACCAAATTAGACTATATAGTGATTTAGTAGAATAGGCTGCCATAGATTTCTGTCTGACACAGTTACCTGTGTCTTACATAGTAGCTAAGAATGGTCTTCAAGTGCATATGATGGACACCATAATTGGGTGGGAGATCATGTCCCTATGACCCACTGCCTAGACTAGAATATGTGGTGACATTAAAGGTCTTTTGATGATGTGGCTGATTAGGCGGTCTGAGGATTTGTGTCTGAAACAGTTGCCTGTTGTATTTGTTGACCTACATAGGACTAGGAACAGATTTCAAGTCCCAAATGATGGGTGCCAGAATTGGGTGAGTCATCATTTTCCTATCTCCTGCTGTCAGGTTCATTTGATGATAAGGTAGGTTAGTCAATCTGGGGATTTGTGTCTGAAACATTTGACCGTGGTACTTTTTGTTAATTAGGAACAGATCTCAAGTCTCTTATTTTCATCTGTCTTAGATAACCTGACTTTGAGGTAGATTGAGATATTTTATGGTTGAATTTGTTGATACTTAACATATTTTTTGTTAGATCAGGGCTCCATTTTGTTGATTTAATTTGTCCTCAGGTTGTCTAACCCCCCTTCTCGATCACTAATTTGTCATGGTGAAGGGGCTAGTGAAACTTTGAGCTATACCCTTTAGGGTCACCCAAGATGGGCAGGTCATAGCAGAGAGGTCAGACAAACCATGGTCCACTGGAATAGGAACTGGAAACCAACTCCAGTATATATGCCAAGAAAACGGTGATGGTCATGGAGAGTCAGACACCATTAACAATTGAACAGTTAAAGTTGTCTAATCAGCACATGATTGAAATACTAATGTTGGCTGCCCCAATCCATTGTCCCTCAAGTTGCAAATTTTAAATAGCACTTTTCACATATATCTTTACCCACTTTGATAACAATACCGCAATGTGCCTTATGTGTCACACCTCTTGATATGAAGGCTTCAAAGAATAGCACATAAAAATCCATATATATATATATATATATATATATATATATATATATATATATATATATATATATATATCCTGGGAAAACAGGAAATCAACACAGGTAAATAAACACATGCCTATATTTGGCCACACAGTACAGAGAGAGAGAACAATAGTTGCGGTCACATCACACATCTCACAGTGCCTAGCTGGCTACTCTTACACAATAACAGGCATTACCACATAGCACAGAGATTAAGATCCCTCTCTTTGTCCTATCTGTCTCCACAAGGTCTACCAGATAGCTACTAAGTAATCCCCCATGATTCTGGAAGGGCAAAGGTTAACCCTTTCCCTGCCATACCCTCTAGCTCTGTGTATTACACCCTGCTCTCTGTATATTAACACAATGTCTTTGTAATAAGACTAGGTGGCTGTTTTTTGCCACAGTAATGTTTTTAACAGACCACAACAATATTACAACAATCACAGCATGCTGTAGTCTATGCCATGAGACAAACAAGTTGATTGTTCTTATCTAAAAACGTAAAAAGTTGTTTACATAAGTTGTTTTTCTTATTGTCGCACTGTGTTATTTGTGTACTCTCTTAATTGTGTAGACATCAACTCAGTCTCGTGGGGAGAGATATGCTACTTTCAATGCCACAGTAATCAAAGAGGTAAGTAGTGCTCTCTAATACATGTCACTGGGTAGTTAAAGGAATACACATCCACTATACACTTTCTGTTTTTTTGTGAATAAGGAATGTTAGGTGGTGTCTTTGAGTCTTGGTACACTAAAATATCCAGACTCTGTGGTCTATTCTTGTCTTTTGTCTTGCTTGAGCATCCAGCAGCGACACTGAGTGCATGACCAGACCATCTCTAATTTGCATGTAAATATATTAATTATCACATATAATAGTTACATAGTTACATAGTTACATAGTAATTAAGGTTGAAAAAAGACTTTCAGTCCATCAAGTTCAACCTGTTAAGATCTCCTCTGATCTGCAATATGCGGATTAGTTATTAATTAAATTATTGATTAAATAATTATTAATAGTATAGTATTGGAGAATGAATAAAGAGTTAGTCCATCAAGTTCAACCTTTTTAGATCTCTATTGATCTTTTTAATTTGGACTATTTATTATTATTGTTAATTGTTAATTATTGTTAATTGATCCAGAGGAAGGCAAACATAAAAAAAACCCCATTGAAACTTTGCCAATTGTCTCATAAGGGGGAAAAAAAGCAAAATTCCTTCCTGACCCCAGAAACTGGCGATCAAATTTCTCCCTGGATCAATATTCCTTCGCTAGTTATCTAGGATAGCCTTGAATGCCCTCTTTATTCAGAAATATATCTAACCCCTTTTTGAAGTTGTCTATCGAATTCGCTGTCACCACCTCCTTTGGTAGAGAATTCCACAGTTTAACCACCCTAACTGTGAAGAACCCTTTTCTTTGTTTAAGGTGAAATCTTTTTTCCTCTAACCTCAACGGATGTCCTCTTGTCAGTTGAAAATCTCTTGCTACAAAAAGCTCACTTGACAAAGCCTTATATGGACCCTGGATGTATTTAAATAACGTAATCATATCTCCTCTTAGACGCCTTTTTTCTAGCGAAAATAAGTTTAATTTTGCTAGTCTTTCTTCATAACTTAGCCCCTCCATTCCCCTTATTAGTTTTGTAGCCCTTCTCTGTACTTTTTCCAGCTCTAAGATGTCTTTTTTGTGAGGTGGTGCCCAAAATTGTACTCCATATTCCAAATGAGGGCGTACTAGAGATTTGTATAGTGGCAGAATTATATCTTCTTCCCTGGCTTCTATACCCTTCCTAATACATGCTAATATTTTATTTGCCTTTGCAGCCGCTGCTTGGCTTTGAGCGCTGTTACCTAGGTGGTTGTCCACTAGTACTCCCAAATCCCTTTCAATATCTGATACCCCTAGATTTGCTCCATTAAGATTATAGATTGCTTGGCTATTTTTCCTTCCCAAATGCATAACCTTACATTTATTTGTATTAAATCTCATCTGCCATTTAGCCGCCCATTTCTCTAATTTATGCAAATCCTTTTGTAGGGAAAGTACATCATTATCTGATTTTATTACCTTGCACAACTTAGTGTCATCAGCAAAAATGGAGACACTACATTCGAGTCCTACTTCAATGTCATTAATAAATATGTTAAAAAGGAGAGGACCCAATACTGAGCCCTGAGGAACCCCACTTATCACATTAGACCAATCGGAGTATGTTCCATTTACAACAACCCTTTGCTTCCTGTCTTTTAGCCAGCTCTCGATCCATGAGCAGATATTTACTGCAATTCCTGTATCCCTTAGTTTGCTCACTAGTGTTCCATGTGGCACTGTATCAAATGCCTTTGAAAAATCTAAAAAGACTACATCCACTGAGTTGCCCTGATCCAAGTTCCTACTAACCTCCTCATAAAAACTAATTAGATTGGTCTGACACGACCTTTCCTTCATAAATCCATGTTGACTGCTACCTATGATCCTGTTCAAATAGACATATTCTTGTATTCTGTCCCTTATTAACCCTTCTAAAAGCTTCCCAACTACAGAAGTGAGGCTCACTGGTCTATAATTCCCCGGATTTGCTCTAGATCCCTTCTTAAATATAGGTATCACCTCTGCTTTTCTCCAGTCATCTGGTAGAGACCCTGTAGTGAGCGAGTCTTTAAAGATTAGATATAATGGTTTGGCTATTAATAGTTGTGGACCAAGAAAGTTGGTCACGTTTGCAGCGTTCTCACGCTTTGCTGCCCTTGCGATTGAGCAGTTGAGGCACGCGACTGCGAGGCCCGTGGGAGTTAAGCTGCAATGAGTGCCGCAGGAACTCATTGCGAGCCCCATAGGACTTAGGACAGAAGAACGTAAAACGGCCGAACCAAGCAACTGGAAAGATCACCAAAAAAGCACAATTATGCCTTAAATTCACTTCCACACTCACACACAGCACAGGGGGAGAGCCAGGGAGCCTGTGAGTGAGGTTGCAAGTTAAATTAAGGCATATTTGCTGTTTTTTAAAGATTGAAAATCGCCCAAGCGAAAAAAAATTGGCGGCTGAAAAAACGTAACAGGAGGAAAACGAGGCTGAAGGCAGTAAAAAACAGCCCAGTGCAGTAACACTTAACGCAAACCAGTAACACTCAACCCAAGGCAGTAACACTTACACCAAGGCAGTAACACTTAACCCAAGGCAATAACACAAATCGCAAGGCCCCTAAACTACACGGGGGAGAGGCTCGCGATGAGCGCCAAAGGTGTTCAAGCGCGAGGCCTATAAAGTACACAAGGGGAGAGGCTTGCAATGAGCGCCAAAGGCACTCATCACGTGACTCGCGATAAACGCCGGAGGTGATCATTGCAAAGCAGGAGAGTTAAAGTACACAGGGGGAGAGGCTCATAATAAGCGCCAAAAGTGCTTTCTTTGTTGTTATGTCATTATTATTTGAATGCTAACCAATTGTACTAAATATTATTGTATATCCATGTATAAGTCTCTTGTTCATATATATATATATATATATATATATATATATATTGTGTACTTATACATAATACATATATTAATTTATTAAGTTTGTTTTTGTGCTCTCAAGAACCTCACATTACAGTAGAGTTGTTTTACACTGTGCTTGGGTAAAGTTTTCACTTGTTGGAGTTTTGCATGCGGGTAACCAAAGATTCCCATTGATAGTTATATCTTAAATTGATGCTGGCAGTGTTATCTTATGGATGGATCAGAACTTTAAAAAACGTGTTAATAAAATGATATTTAAATATACAAATAAAGACTTAGGTAGATTATTTTAATATTAAAAACATGGGACCCTCCATGTCTCTTTGAGTGGGGTTTCCAGACATTGCATGTGAATGCTGGGTTAGATAAGCTGTTTGTCTACATACCCATTTTATGTGGACACATGTAGGTTCTCCATCATGGTCAGCTCCCTTAAACACATGTTGATTTTACATGAAATAGAACTGTAATGTCCAAAGGAGTGGAATGTAGCAGACAACAAGGGTTGTCTTGCTGAATCATGAGTAATTGATTGGTGTTCTTGATAAAGGTTCTAGATCATCCAAAACCCATCTGTTTAAATAGCACTCAATGCTGTTGAAGGATATTGGCAAACCATATACCCTAGAGCAGATCAAGCCCAATACACACATAAGAAATCCTGTCTTCAGTTGATAGAGTTGAATTTGCCTCTTAGAAATAATCAAGGGATGGCTGTCCTTTCTCATCCAGTCATAATACAGAGCAGTAAGTGTGGCAATCAGTAGAATGAATATGGTCTGGCTTTGGCCTGCTCACCCATGTGTCTAATTCAACAAGAGTTCATTGAGTTTTAACGTGAGATTGAACTGGGACCAGAATGATCAAAATATTGATATCAACTATTGCCCAATATATCACACTAATGGCTTGTCTTGAAGAGTTGAGCTGGTGGGCGATAGAAGCTCTGTCTCCAAGTTCTCTACATTAGTTATAATTAGCAGGTTGTGTAATCAATGGATTTTCAGAGGAATACGATGTCACAACTCATACAATTAACTCCAATATGCCTGCATATTTTAAAGAATTGCTGCTTCATGTGATGGGCACCATGCTTGGGTGGATTTGATTACATGGCTCCCATAAGCCTACCTATAATAACCCCTTCCTAGCCGAAATAAAGGATTAGTGACCCATGTGGGTCCCAATGGGCCCCCATAGTCGCTATACCCCATATATAATCTACCCCATGGGGGTCCTAATGGATTTCCATGGGACCTTTATCTGTCTTCCCCATGGCATTTAAAAATGAACCTTCTACATGGGGGTTCCAGTGGACCCCTATGTGAGCCTAACCTATCTGCGTCTCCTTATGAATCGCACTGGCACCTAATATTAACCCCCTAACATGCAGGGAAAAAAAGCTGAAAAAAACAAGATTTACAGTAAAAAAAACAAAAAAACAATTTACATTTAAAATAATAATATTTCCCTGGCTTACGGGGGCCAACGTTGGACAATCCTTCAATAATCCATCATCTCCAAACCCCACATTTAAATTTTTTTTCCATATATATATATATATATATATATATATATATATATATATATAGATAGATATCCGTAGTGTGTCCCAATGAAGAATGCTTAGTTCTCCTTAACCTCACACCAGAAGGCTGTTTTATTTCCTTATTGTATACGCAATCTTTACATTTGTGTCATTAGTTATATCTTATAGTGATTACTATGACTAATCTAAGGTTGCCATGTCATTAAGCGCTAGCAATAGCATATAGAATATGAGTTTTAAAACACTGTGACACTGTGCCTGTAATGATATAATATACACACTGGGGAAAGAGTAACACCTCCAATCTTTGTTAAAATAGAATTTTAAAATAGTTCACTGTTAAAATTACATTTTAAGGCCAAAGTATATGACTTGAAGAAGATGTTTATATTGCAAAATTTCCTTACTAATATGGGGCCGTAAAGCTTCATAGATGGATCACCTTGTGTTTCTGTAATATAACGTCTCCCTGTGTCCCTCTCCATAAGTATGTATTGATAATGTGACACAGCATTGATCGCATGGTCTACCATCTTTATTTTGTAGATGGCCATCAGTGGCAATGCATCGCTCTTAAAGGATTTGGAGCAAACCCAAAAAGAAACCACCACCAAACAGGTGAGAGATTGGAGAGATGGGGAAAGGTTGCTGCTTAAACATGTTACTAATATTACTACATTTGGGAAAGGATGCATTAGTATGCCTGGATAAGTGGAAGGACTGCCATCTTGAATGTGGCATTAGTCCCAGCTGTCAATAGAATATTGAATAAGTAATCTAAAATAAATACTCAGTTTAAGTTAATGGAATCTGATGGTTTGTGTGTGTCCCTGAGGTTTCTATTAGCTTCTTGTTACTTCAGTAGCCACATCCAAATGGAAACCATTCACCATTTATGATGAAATTAGGAAATGATATCAAGACCAGGTAGTTAGAAAGGATCTGTGATAGCCAAAAGCACGTATCTATCTATAGTAATAATGTCACTGTGTTTCCCTTCATTATTTAGGTGACAACCACGCATATGACGTCTCCTGAAACAACTGTGGAGAGAAGATCCAGCAGTATCGGCAGTTTTACAGTTGCTGACATTAAAAAGATCTATCCTACTCATGATGAAAAGTACATCCATGCAGGTACAAAATTATACACACAGTCATCTAAACACTATATCATTTCAGCCATTAAAACCCCCCCAAAGAAACAGTTTGCTATAGCGGGTCAAAAGCTAGGTAGGCTTTGAGGGATAGGATGGGAGCTGAGGAATGAGAGGATGAGAGGAAGATATAATAATGAATGAGGAGACAAAATAAGGAAGGTAAAGCAACCCAGGGAGGATAGAAGAGAGAATTAAGAAAGAGAAAAACAAGAATGAGGGATGAAAGGGGAAGAACAATTACAAATAGGAAGGACAATGGTAGAGGAGGGCAGGGTGAGATAAAGAAGGGGAAAGAAGCCAGTTGTTGCCTGAACTGTTTGAGAAAAGTCAGTTTATAGCTTGTGTTGAAGAAGGGAATCTGCCAGTGTGCATGGCTAAATTGTTCTGTGACAACATCCCCAACTTTGAACGGACCACACAGGAGAATCCAGTATGTCCATGTTGTCACTGACACCCCCACTTAGCAGCCCAGTTAGTGGTCTTGTAGATTGTTTTATATGGTGCACACCAGATCAATACTCTTGGACACAAATGTAGTCGACTAGTCCTGGCAATATGGCAAATGGCTAGTCATAATGTACTCAAGTCATTGCACTGTTTATTCCGATCATCCAAACTTGGGAAGCATGTATAAAGTATTGACCTTGTTGAAAACTTGAAGCATCCTGTTAAGATGCCATTGAACCTTTCAAAATATTTTTTATTTTTGTCTTCAGAAATTGAATTAACATTTCCACATATGTTGTCCAGTTGTTCGACCTCTTAACTATTTGTTGTGATAGTTTGGAACCCATTCCTATATGAAGTTTCTCACTGGTGATAGCTTCAGATATTTAGCATATTGTCCATCGTGGTCACTGTCATACCTGAAGATATACTTGAACACTCTCCAAGCTAGAGATGAAGCTCTCCAGCTATTTATCTTGGGTTCCCATAATATGACCTTACTTCTATAATTTGGAGCCCAATTTGCCCAATTTAAGCTTTGATATACATTTTGTACACTGGATGTTGACCAATAGATGTATGTATGGGTAGATACCATCTTTAGTATCCATAGGATTTGGAAAAGGTAACATTTAAGTGGAAGAGTATACTCTTAGACTAATCATTACAGTCAGTGACAAGATTTTATAGATATTACTTACTATACTTAAATTTACTGCACTATATATTCCTAATACAGTTAGATGAATCCATTTTTGGCTCTTCTATGGCTGGCCAGAGTTGGGTAGGAACAGTCTAAGAACATTTCCCATGTGGAAGACCAATCCATGGGCCGTCCAATGATAATACAATTTATAATGGCGGAAGAGTGGTGATATCCTGCCTTAGTATGTTGCAGGAGTCAAAAAGTCTCATGACTGAATTAGCCCGGTATCCTACTTTTTGAGGAGCTTAGAAGGCGAGAAATGTAGTCATTTTCTCTCACATTTTTAGTAGAATTGTTTTGCACAATTTTTGTGCATTATTGAACCTACCATATTTCTGTTTTGGTACCCAGTGAACGCACCACCCCATAGTATGTCGCAGCCATGTCAGATAACGTGGCCTTAGCCTATCGTAGCCCTTTTACCTAAAGGGTAGTCCGAGTCATACTGTCCTGTATGTAACCAAACAACATGGAGTATTTCAGCATCTGACAGAGGACAACCATCCACTGTCACAGGAACCAGGATAATGGCCTTAAGACATAGCATAAATGGCAAGACAACAAATGGCACTGGAGTGGGCATAGTCATCCCAGCAATTGCTAGAAAATTGGAAAAAAAACAAACAGAAAAATATAGAAAAAACGGAGTGACTCCTGGTTTGGCAACAACCTTAAAGGAGCCTTTGGGTAAATCTTTAGACCTGCCATCTGAAATGACTACTAGATCTCCAAATCTTGTCCAAAGCCAAGGAATGTTTTCATCCATGTAGTCTAGGGTTGGAGGAAGATCAGAGATAGTGAGAAAGAATGGTTTAGGGTAGATTAAGGTAAAAAATGTAAATGGAGTAATGGGTAAGATAGAGTAATAGGGAACCAGTTAAGTCACTAAGTGAGAATATTGATCGAGTTCACCCTATGATAACTTCCATTTTTTTTCTCTTTTGATTTTCTCTCCAGTGTTTGGCATGTGCTTTTGTAATCAAAACCCTCAATATGTCCGCCTGTGGATCATGGCTCTGTGCGCTATCTGTATTATCGACATTGTGCTAATCTCCATCCTGATGGCCATTTACTCGCTTGTATTGAAAAAGGAAGAGCCAGTAAAAGCCCAAGATGCAGCGCACTCAAAACCTAATATTCCTCCGGCCACGGATACTAAAATTCCTACTGTTGCCACCCCATAATATGTTCTAGATGGATCTACAGAATGGTCTACATTATATACAGAGCCATTAAAATGTTCTGTTTTGGAGTATGTGCTACATGGCATATTTTTTGCTAGGAAGCGACATGAACATATTGACACCATGCAGAGGGTATGTGCAACTTCAAAACTAGTCAATATGCATTACCCAGAATACTTTTCAGTGGTAGAAGGAAGATATGCTATGGGTTTATAGGTACTGGCATAAAATGATGGGTACAGATGGTTTTAGACTGAGGTTGTTTTATATATGTCAACATTAGATCAGGTCATCCTACATTAGGTAGACAACTGGCACTGTCTGAGTCTGTCCTGATAATGTGCAGTCAGGAGGTGACCCTACAATAGCCATAGACACCTAGCTCTGTCTGTGACTGTACTTATAATGTGCAGTCTCCATACATCAGATAGATACCCAACACTCTCGGAGAAGGTAATAATATCGTGTAGTCAGGAGGTGACCCTACATAAGACAGGCACACATCACTGTATGAGCCTGTCCTGATAATGTGCAGTCAGGAGTTCATCCTATATTAGATAGACACCCAGCACTGTCTGAGGCTGTCCAGACAAATTGCAGTCAGGAGGTCATCCTATATGAGATAGGCACCCAGCATTGTCTGAGCATGTCCTGATAATGTGCAGTCAGGAGTTCATCCTATATTAGATAGGCACCCAGCACTGTCTAAGCCTGTCATGTTAATGTACAGTCAGGAGTTCATCCTACAAAAGATAGACCCCAGCACTGTCTGAGCCTGTCCTGATAGTGTGCAGTCAGGAGTTCATCCTATATTAGATAGGCACCCAGCACTGTCCGAGCCTGTCCTGATAAATTGCAGTCAGGAGGTCATCCTATATTAGATAGACACCAAGCACTGTCTGAGCCTGTCCAGATAAATTGCAGTCAGAGTTTATCTTCTATTAGATAGGCACCCAGCACTGTCTGAGGCTGTCCTGATAATGTGCAGTCAGGAGTTCATCCTATATTAGATAGACACCCAGCACTGTCTGAGCCTGTCATGTTAATGTACAGTCAGGAGTTCATCCTACATAAAATAGACCCCAGCACTGTCTGAGCCTGTCCTGATAATGTGCAGCCAGGAGTTCATCCTATATCAGATAGACCCCAGCACTGTCTGAGCCTGTCCTGATAATGTGCAGTCAGGAGTTCATCCTATATTAGATAGGCACCCAGCACTGTCTGAGCCTGTCCTGATAATGTTCAGTGAGGTGGTCGCCCTACATTAGATAGACACCCAGCACTGTCTGAGCCTGTCCTGATAATGTGCAGTCAGGAGTTCATCCTATATTAGATAGACCCCAGAACTCTCTGAGCCTGTCCTGACAATGTGCAGTCAGGAGTTCATCTTATATTAGATAGACGCCAGCACTGTCTGAGCCTGTCCTGATAATGTGCAGTCAGGAGTTCATCCTATATTAGATAGACACCCAGCACTATCTGAGCCTGTCATGTTAATGTACAGTCAGGAGGTCATCCTATATTAGATAGGCACCCAGCACTGTCTGAGCCTGTCCTGATAATGTGCAGTGATGTGATCACCCTACATTAGATAGACACCCAGCACTGTCTGAGCCTGTCCTGATAGTGTGCAGTCAGGACTTCATCCTATATTAGACACCCGGCACTATCTGAGCCTGTCATTTTAATGTGCAGTGAGGTGGTCGCCTTACATTAGATAGACACCCAGCACTGTGTGAGCCTTTCTTGTTAATGTACTGTCAGGAGTTCATCCACTGTCTTAGCCTGTACTGATAATGTGCAATCAGGGGATCACCCTACATTAGATAGGCACCCAGCACTGTCTGAGTCTGTCCTGATAATGTGCAGTCAGGAGTTCATCCTATATTAGATAGGCACCCAGCACTGCCTGAGCCTGTCCTGATAATGTTCAGTGAGGTGATCACCCTACATTAGATAGACACCCAGCACTGTCTGAGCGTGTCCTGATAATGTGCAGTCAGGAGTTCATCCTATATTAGATAGACCCCAGCACTGTCTGAGCCTGTCCTGATAATGTGCAGTCAGGAGTTCATCCTATATTAGATAGGCACCCAGCACTGTCTGAGCCTGTCCTGATAATGTGCAGTCAGGAGTTCATCCTATATTAGATAGACCCCAGCACTGTCTGAGCCTGTCCTGATAATGTGCAGTCAGGAGTTCATCCTAAATTAGATAGACCCCAGCACTGTCTGAGCCTGTCCTGATAATGTGCAGTCAGGAGTTCATCCTATATTAGATAGGCACCCAGCACTATCTGAGCCTGTCATGTTAATGTACAATCAATAGTTTATCCTATATTAGATAGACACCCAGCACTATCTGAGCCTGTCATGTTAATGTACAGTCAGGAGGTCATCCTATATTAGATAGGCACCCAGCACTGTCTGAGCCTGTCCTGATAATGTGCAGTGATGTGATCACCCTACATTAGATAGACACCCAGCACTATCTGAGCCTGTCCTGATAATGTGCAGTCAGGACTTCATCCTATATTAGACACCCAGCACTGTCTGAGCCTGTCCTGATAATGTGCAGTCAGGAGTTCATCCTATATTAGATAGACACCCGGCACTATCTGAGCCTGTCATTTTAATGTGCAGTGAGGTGGTCGCCTTACATTAGATAGACACCCAGCACTGTGTGAGCCTTTCTTGTTAATGTACTGTCAGGAGTTCATCCACTGTCTTAGCCTGTACTGATAATGTGCAATCAGGGGATCACCCTACATTAGATAGGCACCCAGCACTGTCTGAGTCTGTCCTGATAATGTGCAGTCAGGAGTTCATCCTATATTAGATAGGCACCCAGCACTGCCTGAGCCTGTCCTGATAATGTTCAGTGAGGTGATCACCCTACATTAGATAGACACCCAGCACTGTCTGAGCGTGTCCTGATAATGTGCAGTCAGGAGTTCATCCTATATTAGATAGACCCCAGCACTGTGTGAGCCTGTCCTGATAATGTGCAGTCAGGAGTTCATCCTATATTAGATAGGCACCCAGCACTGTCTGAGCCTGTCCTGATAATGTGCAGTCAGGAGTTCATCCTATATTAGATAGACCCCAGCACTGTCTGAGCCTGTCCTGATAATGTGCAGTCAGGAGTTCATCCTAAATTAGATAGACCCCAGCACTGTCTGAGCCTGTCCTGATAATGTGCAGTCAGGAGTTCATCCTATATTAGATAGGCACCCAGCACTATCTGAGCCTGTCATGTTAATGTACAATCAATAGTTTATCCTATATTAGATAGACACCCAGCACTATCTGAGCCTGTCATGTTAATGTACAGTCAGGAGGTCATCCTATATTAGATAGGCACCCAGCACTGTCTGAGCCTGTCCTGATAATGTGCAGTGATGTGATCACCCTACATTAGATAGACACCCAGCACTATCTGAGCCTGTCCTGATAATGTGCAGTCAGGACTTCATCCTATATTAGACACCCAGCACTGTCTGAGCCTGTCCTGATAATTTGCAGTCAGGAGTTCATCCTATATTAGATAGACACCCGGCACTATCTGAGCCTGTCATTTTAATGTGCAGTGAGGTGGTCGCCTTACATTAGATAGACACCCAGCACTGTGTGAGCCTTTCCTGTTAATGTAAAGTCAGGAGTTCATCCACTGTCTTAGCCTGTGCTGATAATGTGAATTCAGGGGATCACCCTACATTAGATAGACCCCAGCACTGTCTGAGCCTGTCCAGATAAATTGCAGTCAGGAGTTCATCCTATATTAGATAGGCACCCAGCACTGTATGAGCCTGTCCTGATAATGTTCAGTGAGGTGGTCACTCTACATTAGATAGACACCCAGCACTGTCTGAGCCTGTCATGTTAATGTACCGTCAGGAGTTCATCCTATATTAGATAGACACCAAGCACTATCTGAGCCTGTCATGTTAATGTACCGTCAGGAGTTCATCCTATATTAGGTAGACACCCAGCACTGTCTGAGCCTGTCCTGATAATGTGCAGTCAGAAGTTCATCCTATATTAGATAGACACCCGGCACTGTCTGAGCCTGTCATGGTAATGTACAGTCAGTAGTTCATTTTATATTAGATAGACCCCAGCACTATCTGAGTGTGTCCTGATAATGTGCAGTCAGGAGTTCATCCTATATTAGATAGACCCCAGCACTGTCTGAGCCTGTCCTGATAATGTGCAGTCAGGAGTTCATCCTATATTAGATAGGCACCCAGCACTTATCTGAGCCTGTCATGTTAATGTACAGTCAAGAGTTTATCCTATATTAGATAGACACCCAGCACTATCTGAGCCTGTCATGTTAATGTACAGTCAGGAGGTCATCCTATATTAGATAGGCACCCAGCACTGTCTGAGCCTGTCCTGATAATGTGCAGTGATGTGATCACCCTACATTAGATAGACACCCAGCACTATCTGAGCCTGTCCTGATAATGTGCAGTCAGGACTTCATCCTATATTAGACACCCAGCACTGTCTGAGCCTGTCCTGATAATGTGCAGTCAGGAGTTCATCCTATATTAGATAGACACCAAGCACTATCTGAGCCTGTCATGTTAATGTACAGTCGGTAGTTCATCTTATATTAGATAGACCCCAGCACTGTCTGAGCCTGTCATGTTAATGTACCGTCAGGAGTTCATCCTATATTAGATAGACACCCGGCACTGTCTGAGCCTGTCATGGTAATGTACAGTCAGTAGTTCATTTTATATTAGATAGACCCCAGCACTGTCTGAGTGTGTCCTGATAATGTGCAGTCAGGAGTTCATCCTATATTAGGTAGACACCCAGCACTGTCTGAGCCTGTCCTGATAATGTGTAGTCAGGAGTTCATCCTATATTAGGTAGACACCCAGCACTGTCTGAGCCTGTCCTGATAATGTGTAGTCAGGAGTTTATCCTATATTAGGTAGACACCCAGCACTGTCTGAGCCTGTCTTGATAATGTGTAGTCAGGAGTTCATCCTATATTAGGTAGACACCCAGCACTGTCTGAGCCTGTCCTGATAATGTGCAGTCAGGAGTTCATCCTATATTAGATAGACCCCAGCACTGTCTGAGCCTGTCATGTTAATGTGCAGTCAGGAGTTCATCCTATATTAGGTAGACACACAGCACTGTCTGATCCTGTCCTGATAATGTGTAGTCAGGAGTTCATCCTATATTAGATAGACACCCAGCACTGTCTGAGCCTGTCCTGATAATGTGTAGTCAGGAGTTCATCCTATATTAGGTAGACACCCAGCACTGTCTGAGCCTGTCCTGATAATGTGCAGTCAGGAGTTCATCCTATATTAGGTAGACACCCAGCACTGTCTGAGCCTGTCCTGATAATGTGTAGTCAGGAGTTCATCCTATATTAGGTAGACACCCAGCACTGTCTGAGCCTGTCCTGATAATGTGTAGTCAGGAGTTCATCCTATATTAGGTAGACACCCAGCCCAGCACTGTCTGAGCCTGTCCTGATAATGTGTAGTCAGGAGTTCATCCTATATTAGGTAGACACCCAGCACTGTCTGAGCCTGTCCTGATAATGTGTAGTCAGGAGTTCATCCTATATTAGGTAGACACCCAGCACTGTCTGAGCCTGTCCTGATAATGTGTAGTCAGGAGTTCATCCTATATTAGGTAGACACCCAGCCCAGCACTGTCTGAGCCTGTCCTGATAATGTGCAGTCAGGAGTTCATCCTATATTAGGTAGACACCCAGCACTGTCTGAGCCTGTCCATATACATTTCAGTCAGGAGGTCACCCTGTTCAGGTTGTGAGAACGGATCTACTCAGTAGGTTGTCCCATAATTTCCTGCCATTTTTTCCTACATGGCATGCCGTACCCCATTTGGTCATCCAAGAGGAGGTGGAGAGAAACAGATATGAATGAAACTGCATTGTAAAAGTTAAATTTGCTAAGATACACATATGGAAAATAAAATGTTCTAGACTAGACAATAGATTTAAAAATATATAATTATTGGTACAACATTGAATAAGCTTCTGAAAGAGTCATTTGCGTATTAAATCTTGGCTGGCATTAAAAGGCTAGCATTTAAAGGGGCAGTTCATGGTTGGTCACACCATGCACCCATTTTCTCTGTAATCATCCATAAATGTCTTGATGCCCAAGCACATGTTTCTGAATCTAGTAGTTTTGCACTTTCTGGCGCCCTCGATCTCCTCTATCCAAGTATTGTCTTCCAAGAGGTATCTCATCCTGAGAGAATATGTGACAAGAAGAGTTAATGATAGCTGCAAAAAAAATAAAAAATCTGTGTAGAAAACAATGAGTGACAAAATCAGGTCTTTGCCACTAAATAAAAATTCTGGGGTTAAAAAAATACAATCTAAATTCTGTTAAGAAAATGAAGAATCCTGCGCTCAAATTTGAAGAAATAAATTAAAAAGTGCAAAATTAAAAATTATATATTTTATTTTAGTTGCAAAATTAATTCTATACATAAAATTCAAGTCAATAATATGAATTCTGTAGATATATTTATAGCAAAAAATATTTTTAGAAACCAAACAATACAATTGATCGATACAATTTAATAAAAAAAAAACTACAGAATAAGGGTCAACGTTTTAAAGGGAAAGACATACTGCTCCACAGCGCTCTAGTGACCAAATCTGGTAATGCATGAATAAGTTTAATTTTGCGATTTTTTGTGTCCCCTATACATTTATTCTGGGGGGGAGGGGGATTTGTCCGCCTACGCCCCTGCACACAAAATTACAAAAAAAGTTTGTTCAAAATGTATTTTGTGCACAAAATTATCATCAATATGCATGCAGTTGAAATCTTCCACTTCCTTTCAGTAGGACTCAAGACAATGAGAGAGGTAGGGAGAAGTACAGTAGTGGCAATTGATATGGTAAACCTGTTAATTTATAATTTTTAGCTAAAGATTTGATTTGTTAATGCTTGGGCATGTATTTTTAATGTTCTTTTTTTTTACTTACTGTCCCTGGTTGTCCTTGGTTAGCCCATCTTGCCCCATTATTAGATGCTCCTTGTTCGACAGGCGCAGTTTACACGACTTGCGCTGGAAGAATGACCGGTAGTCTACAACTTTAATATTCTCATCACCATCTGATTAAGGGAGAAAAAAAACATTCTAGGTAGCTCAAAAATAATAATCTAGATCAGCTTCTAGGTATCTCAACATTTCCTCAAAATGGGCAACAACCCTATGGAAACATTTAATAACTATGTGTACATCCTACCTATCTGTGTAAGTTTATTGAGATTCTCAATAAAAACCATCTTGGACGTAGACAGTCTAGAGATAGTGTTTTTAGACTTGTGGATATAAAAGGACTAGCGACTTGACCGTCAAAAATGACGGTAATAGAATTTGAAGCCTGGCAATGCTGTTTGCCACACAATGCGAGGTTCTCCCCCTCTACTTTCGGGCCTCACGAGGAGCCCCGCAATGAGTGAATTTGCCTCTCATTGCAGGGGTCGGCCAACCCGCAACCTCCGGCGCTCATCACGATGCTCTCCCCACTCTCTCCCTCCTTTGTCTCTTTGCCCTCTCTCCCTCCCCTGTTCCCCCCCCTTATCTCCCTCCCCTGTGCCTCCCCCCCCACCCCTGTGTCTCTTTCCACCCCACTCCCTCCTTGTGTCTCTTCCCCCCCCCACTCCCTCCCCTGTGTCTCTTTCCACCTCTCCCCGCTCTCCCTTTCTCCCCCCTCTCTCTCCTCTGTGCTCCTGTTTGCATTTATAGGTGTGAAACCATAGTGGGCTTGGGAAATGCAACCAGTTAAATATCAAATTAGCTTGCAACCTCACTTATAGGCTCCCTGCCTCTCCCCCTGTGCTGTGTGTGAGGTTGTAAGTAATTTTTTTAATTCATTGGCGTTTTTTGGCGGTATCCCAATGGCTTCCGAGTTACGGGCTTGAAAAAAATGGAGGCCGTTAAATCCCTAATTGTTTTGAAGCCTGTAACTCGGAAGCGATTTTGAGCCTCTCCCCCCCTCAAGCCAGTCACGTACGGCCCTCATGTACGGGCCTTGTGTGTGTCTCTCTCTCTGTCTTTTGTATCTCGCTCTCATTTCTTTCTCTCTGACCTGTCTCTCTCGCTCCTGGTGCGCTCTCTCTCTCTGTATGCTCTCGCTCTCTCTGCACTTTCCCTCTCTGTGCGCTCTCTTTCTCTGTGAGCTCTTCTCTTTCTGTGCACTCTCTCTCTGTGTTCTCTCTCTTTCAATGTGTGCTCTGCATTCTCTCTGTTCACTTTCTGTGCACTCTCTCTCTCTTTGGCTGTGCACTCTCTCTCTATCTGTGCACTCTGTCTGTGTGCACTCTCTCACTCTGTACCCCTCTCTCTCTGTGTCGATCTCTGTGCGTTCTCTTTTTCTGTGCACTCTGTCTGTGTGCTCTCTCTCGCTCTCTGTATGTACTGTCTGTGTGCTCTCTGTCTGTGTGCACTCTCTCACTCTGTACCCCTCTCTCTCTGTGTCGATCTCTGTGCATTCTCTCTTTCTGTGCGCTCTTGCACTGTGCACTCTCTGTCTGTGCTCTTTGTCTGCACTCTCTGTCTGTGATCTCTCTCTCTCTCAATGTTTGTGTGGGCGCTGTCTGTGTGCACTCTCTCTGTCTTTGTACCCCTCCATCCCTGTGTTGATCTCTGTACGTTTTCTGTGTGTGCACTTTCTCTCTCTCTCTGTGCGCTCTCTGTCTCTGCTCTCTGTCTGTGCACTCTCTCTCTGTGCGCTCTCTCTGTCTGTGCGCTCTACCTGTCTGTGTGCTCTCTCTTGCTCTCTGTGCTGTCTGTGTGTGATCTCTCTTTCTGTGAACTCTCTCTGTCATTGCACTTTCTCTCTGTGCACTCTCTCTCTTTCTGTGCACTCTGTCTGTGTGCTCTCTCGCACTCTCTGTGGGAGCTGTCTGTGTGTGCTCTCTCTCTGTACCCCTCCCTCTCTGTATCGATCTCTGTGTGCTCTCTGTGTGTGCGCTCTCTCTATCTGTGCACTCTTTGTGTGTCCCTCTCTCTCTCTGTGCTCTCTCTGTCTCTGCTTTCTGTCTGTGCACTCTCTCTCTGTGAGCTCTCTCTCTCACTCTTTGTGTGCGCTGTATGTGTGTACTCTCTCCTTGTGTCGATCACTGTGCACTCTCTCTGTGCGCTGTCTGGGCGCTCTCTCTCTCTCTGCGTTCTCTCTTACTCTCTGTGTGCGCTGTCTGTGTGTGATCTCTCTGTCTGCGTTCTCTCTCTCGCTCTTTGTGTGTTGTCTGTGTGCTCTCTCTCTCTCTGTACCCCTCCCTCTCTGTGTTAATCTCTGTGTGCTCTCTGCGTGTGCGCTTTCTCTATCTGCACTCTGTGTGCACTGCTGTCTGTGTGTGATCTCTGTCTGTGTGCACTCTCTGTCTCTGTACCCCTCCCTCTCCTTGTCAATCTCTGTCTGTGCGCTCTCTCTGCTTTCTATCTGTGCACTCTCTCTCTGTGCGCTCTATCTGTGCACTCTCTCTCTGTGCGCTGTCTTTGTGCGCCCTCTCTGTCTGTGTTCGCTCTTGCTCTGTAATTCTCTCCCTCTCTGTACCTGTCTCTCTCTCTGTACCTGTCTCTCTCTCTCTCTCTCTCTCTGTACCTGTCTCTCTCACTTTGTACCTCTCTACCTCACTTTACTGTCTTTCTCTGAAATGCAAATGGCCGCCAACTTCTGTTAATATCAGGTTTTAAGCCCCACCCCACGGATGTCATAGCCACGCCCCCTTGATACCATCAGCATTAGCAACATGTTTTGCTGCTCACAGCTATATATGTGATGTGATGTCTACCAATTATATGAAGGATACCACAACCAACACTCTCGTCCATTGCACAAGCCAACATTTTGAACCTACACTAAAGAGGTATCCCTACAAGACAGTATCTTTGTATTCTCGAAGGGTGAAGCAGACAAACTAAGACATAGATTCAGGAGCAGGGTTACCGAAACAGATACTCATAAGTGGCATATAAAAAAGCCTTGGCTTCTAATAGAACTTCTAAGCAAGCATGGCAACACAGATAAAAACAACGAACAATTGATTAGGGTCATTCTGAGTTATGGTAGTAACTCTGAGGAAATTAGGCAAATCCTATCAAGACACTGGCATGTTCTCACATCTGATGCATTTTTTAGGCAAAGTAATAATGCCTTATGCCTCAATAACTTATAGAAGGGCCTAAACCTCAATGACATATTGGGGCACAGTTATTTACAAGAGAAAACCACTTGCCAAATGTACCTATGGAAAACGACTGAAACCAAGAGTTGGAGAACATATATATATATATATATATATATACCATAGAAAAGGATTATGATATACCAGTCTCCAGACACCATGACAAAATGCCTCTGCTGCACTTTAGTGTCATTGATGGGGTAAAAGCCAGTCCCGGAAAAGGGGATTTGGAAGCTAAACTCAAAATAAAGTGCAAGTGGATATACTTTCTGCACTCGCAGACTTCAAGAGGTCTAAATAAGGGTTCACCCCATATCCTCCTGCCTTCTCATACAGGACTACACCCCTGGATCGTATTGATTTGAATTTTTCGGCGCCCAGCATGCCAATCACCACCACCCTCAGAAAATCAGGAACACTGCTCATCTGTGGGTTTGAAAAGACCAAGGAAGTCAACCACCCATAAATATATCTGGGCCCCAGCCCCTTTCTTTAGGACAGCAGAGATTCAGGATATCAAGAGTTAATAGCTTATTAAAAATAATACAAGGCCTTCCTCGATCCCCTTGTTCTAGGATAGACCATTTCCCCCGAAACAAAGTCACACTATACTTAAGTGTCTTCAAACATAGCCACACTTTATTGTTCATACACATATTAAACCAGTACATTAACCAATTAACATTATCCCCTCTAAACTCTGGCCAATTCCTAACAGCCTATTTGATCTACCCCACGTGATTTTGATTGACGGGCTTGTGCCCATCCTGCTTCCCCATTGTTTCCAGGTGCTTATAAGTCCAGTGAGGTAATCTGCCTGGCCACCCCTGGCAGGATGTACAACTCTATAGGGGGTTAATCAACTAGCTGGGGCTCCGAGACAAATTGTCTGGGCAAATGGACTTAGGCTTTTATCCCACATGCTAATAACAAAAAATGGAAGTGATACTAACAAGATGGCGCATTAAATACAAAGATGGAAAATGGATTCCTTTTACTCATCACAAATCTTGATCTAAGGGCTTCAATGTGCTCATATTAGTTACTTTCTAATAACATGAACATAATCCATAACTAGCAGGATTAGAGTGGACATACATGACTCACAAAAAAGGAGTTGGTTTATTATAAAGCCAAATACAATGTCTGACTTATACAATCAGTATAAAGGAATTGGTGGAACAATCCACTAACTAGTGTACATATATGATTAGTAAACACATGGGGCCTCATTCAAATGCGATTTGGCCAATTGAATAGGGCTCTAAATAAGCACATAACATATTTTTTTTAAAGAAGTTTTTAGTTTGTAAACATCTATCCAAAAGCAAGGTTTTCACTAACTAAAAACTACTGTAAAAAAATATGCTACGTGCTAAATCGCAATTGAATGAGGCCCATGGACACTAAATAGGTCACTATTTAATAGATGGAATATTCTGTAGTTCACTAAATCTAATGAATTCATATAATCAAAAATAAAACTATCTGACTACATGGAATAATAAATATTATTCCATTTATAAATCTATTTTGTCATTAGAATGTACACATATCAATTATAATAATGGTAGTCAATTCACTTTATTTCATACTAGGAACTTGCCCATCAAAAATGACTGTATCATATGTTTTGTTCAATTGTCTGTTCTGTCTCTCTCTGTGCTGTCTCTCTCTGTGCGACCGCTCCCGCTCTCTATGTGCTATCTGTCTCTCTCTGTGCTGTCTCTTTGTGTGCCCTCTGTCTCTCTCTGTGTGACCTCTCCTGCTCTTTGTGTGCTATCTGTCTCT
Source organism: Discoglossus pictus (assembly GCA_027410445.1). Taxonomy (NCBI): domain Eukaryota; kingdom Metazoa; phylum Chordata; class Amphibia; order Anura; family Alytidae; genus Discoglossus; species Discoglossus pictus. The sequence goes on from CM050170.1 coordinate 66,009,499, forward strand.
CTCTGTGCTGTCTCTCCTGTGCACTGTATTTCTCCCTCTCTGTGCATGCTCCCTCTCTCTGTCTCTCTGTCCCCCCTCTCTCTTTGCCCTCTCTCTGCGCTCTATGTGCTCTCTTTCTCTCTCCCTCTCCTCCCTCCCCCTCCCTTTCTCACTACCTCCTCTCTCTCTTTCCCTCCATCTCTCTCTCCCTCCCCCTCTCTCTCCCTCCCTCTTTCTCTGCCTTCCCTCTCTCTCTCTGCTTCCCCTCTCTCTCTCCCTCCATCCCCCTCCCTCTACCTCTATTCCTCTCTCTCTCTCCCTTTTTCTCACCCCCTCTCTGCCTCCACTCTCTCCCTCACTCTCCCTCCCTCTCTCTCTCCTTCTCTCTCTGCCTCCACTCTCTCCCTCATTCTCTCCCCCTCTCTCTCTCCTTCTCGCTCTGCCTCCACTCTCTTCCTCACTCTCTCTCCCTCTCTCTCTCTCCTTCTCTCTCTGCCTCCACTCTCTCTTTTATTTTCTCTCTTCCTCTCTCCCAGTGACCAAGTGCTGCGCATGCGCACTCCAGCCGCTCTGCCATGCATGAGCAGTTGCGTGCTTCTCCGAGATTTATGGATAGCAGCTTGTGAGTAATGCCTGGGCAGAATACATCTTGCAGGCGTTTCTCACACCTGAAACCTATTATAGGTGACATACGGTGAACAGAATATTAATTTATTCTCATTTCAACTATTTAGTTATTTATCAATCCTATTTGGGGGGGGGTTCATTGAACTTTAGATATATCATGGGTATACAGAAATTGTATTATACTTTAGTGAAATGTAGGAGGATTAGAATTGAGAGACAGTTGTAATTACAGAACATTATATTTCCACATAATTACACACACATTTGCATAAAAAATGTATACACCATCCATTTTATTTGCATATCAATATATCAATATCAGTATCAATGAGAAGTTCACATTTTGCTAGAACTTTTAGCCCTCATCGTATGAGCACTTACGTATTTATTTGCTATGGTTATTTTTCTATGTATACAATTATACACAAGTTTGCACATAAGCTCTCAGTATGAATGAATATTGTTATATTTTACATTCAAACATGGATTTCTCCATCATTTTACTTTGCTTACCTTTGAGGACCTTTTTCCAATATTTGATACCAATTACTACCTTTCAGGTTGGCCTTAACTCCAAGGACTTTGATGGATGTCAATATGACTATCCAATAAGATTCATCCTCCTGTAGCCAAGGGAGGTGTATTAGTTACTATGGAAATTATTTATTTTTACCTGACTTGCCCTTTCCCTTTGAAAAAGCCGTGATTGAGCGGTGAAATGCGTTTCAGGGTGCATCTCAACTCCAAAACTTCTGTTTACCCACTGAGATACTGAAAGTTTGTATCAAAGAAAGTGCCTTGTCAACTGTTATTTATTTAACAAAACATGTGCAATAATCTTTACTATAACTTCCTGTTTATGATTAGCTATACAGGCTCTGTGCCTCTCTGTTTCTATCTCCTGCTACCCTGCTGAGCTGATCAATTTGGTGGGGTCCCTCAGCCTTGTGTGATTGAACAGCCAAAGCTAAGTATAATAAACATTGTTATATTGTTATTACTTTTGTGTTTGATATGTGATATTTGGATACATACACCACAAGCCAAAAGGAACTCAGTGGGTTATAGGTTTGGTGGACTCCTCATCACGTTTGGTACATTGTGGGTGGGAGTTTTGGTAAACTGCAACACAGATACTATTGCATTCTGATCTGATTAATTTCCATTATATTATATGTAACGGAGCTGTGACATCAGAGGTCAATATCTCCGCTAATAAATAACAAAGATAGCCAAGTATAGCTCAGCCCGGTCCCACAAGTCCCTCTTTCCACAATGGACGATACACACTGTGGATTTTCAGAAAAGGCATCCTTTTTTAATTCTTTTACACACATATATATACAGTCAGAACTGGGGGGTGAGAGTCTCCACAAGGACAATGGAATACTCCCACCTTTGGCCATACAAAGACTTAATTAGCAACTGGATTATAATCTTAACACATCATCACTGGAGTCGACTGGTTCCCTGCACAATAGAGCTTTTACAAACAAAGCAGATGGATAATTGGGTTAGCTCTTCCTGTCCCTTGCAGACTTCCATTTCTAAACAAAGATGATGGAAAGCCAAGATTAACCCTTGGGCCTCGTACAGTCCAGTTAACCCTTCCCTGGCCTAGTGTAATGTCCCTGGGCAAGGATGCAATGTCCTTGGTATAATAACAGTGATGGGTTTCTGTTACACTGCTCCCCCGTGACCATAAGCCGGCATACACGGTCTGGTCCCAACGGATCGGCCTGGGGAGGTCTGGACAAAACTTTTTGTTGGTCACTTTTCTAGTTCCATTTGCCTAGACAACCCATCAGCATTACTGTTGTGCTTGCCCGGGCGATACTGGATTGTGCAGTCAAAGGGTTGCAGCGCTAGACTCCAGCGCAAGAGTCAGGCATTGTCTCCAGACACCCGGTTGAGCCACACCAACGGGTTGTGGTCAGTAAACAGGGTAAATGGTTGTCCATACAAATATGGCTGTAAATTTTTGAGTGCCCATACTACAGCCAGGCATTCCTTCTCGATGGCGGCGTAGCTTACTTCCCGGGGTAGCAACTTGCGACTCGGATAAGCCACCGGGTGGTCGCCGCCGTCAGGTCCAACTTGGCTCAATACGGCTCCCAATCCAAACAAAGAAGCGTCTGTGTGGACAAGAAAATGTTTGGTTGGATCAGGAGCAGCCAACACAGGGGCCTGGATCAGAGCTGTTTTCAATTGCTGGAATGCCTGTTCACACTCTGGGGCCCAGACTACCTGCCTAGGAAGGTTCTTACGGGTCAAATCAGTAAGGGGCTTGGCTAGAGCACTATAGTTGGGCACAAATTTGCGATAGTACCCTGCTGTCCACAGGAACGCTAGGACCTGGGTCTTGGTCCGGGGGTGGGCCACTGTGCTACTGCCTCTATCTTGGCGGGTTCGGGTTTCTGCTGCCCCCTACCTACCCGATGGCCAAGGTATTGTACCTCTGCCATCCCTAGGTGGCACTTGCTTGGTTTGAGAGTCAACCCTGCTGACCTAACGGGTCAAATCAGTAAGGGGCTTGGCTAGAGCACTGTAGTTGGGCACAAATTTGCGATAGTACCCTGCTGTCCCCAGGAACACTAGGACTGGGGTCTTGGTCCGGGGGGTGGGCCACTGTGCTACTGCCTCTATCTTGGCGGGTTCGGGTTTCTGCTGCCTGCTACCTACCCGATGGCCAAGGTATTGTACTTCTGCCATCCCTAGGTGGCACTTGCTTGGTTTGAGAGTTAACCCTGCTGCCCTAATGCGGTCTAACACTAGTCCTACGTGGGTCAGGTGTTCCTCCCAGTGGTCACTATAAATGGCAATATCGTCCAGGTATGCAAAAGCATACTCTTGGAGCCCATCCAATAGCCGGTCTACCATCTGCTGAAACGTGGCCGGAGCGTTTTTCATCCCGAATGGCATGACCCGAAACTGGTACAGGCCAAACGGGGTGACAAACGCCAACTTGGGTATGGCTTCTGCGGCTAGTGGAATTTGCCAGTATCCCTTACACAAATCTATGGTGGTGAGGTATCGCCCTCGGGCCAATCTATCTAGGAGCTCATCTATCCGGGGCATGGGGTAGTCATCAGACACGGTTCGGGCATTTAGCCTCCTATAATCTACACAGAACCGGGTTGTTCCGTCCTTCTTGGGTACTAGCACTACCGGGGAGGCCTAGGGACTATCAGAGTGCTCAATAACTCCAAATTGTAGCATCTCCTGAATCTCTTTCTGCATCGACTCCTTTACGGATTTGGGGATGCGGTAGGGGGGCTGGCGTAGGGGTAATTGGCCGAGGGTGTCTACCCGGTGAGTGGCCAGAGGGGTGTACCCAGGCAGATTGGAGAAGGTGGCCTCCTTTGCTCGTAGCAACTCCTGTGCCTGCTTCCGCTCCTGTGGGCTCAGCCACTCTCCTAACTGTACCCCTCCTAAACTCTCTGTCTGGTCACCCTCGTCTAAGAGGTCGGGTAGGGGAAGGTTCCCAACATCTTCAGAGGATGGGGCGCAGATAGCTGCCACATCCTCCGTGCGCTCATGATAGGGTTTTGGCATATTCACATGGAGCACGGGCCAATCACATAAGTGGTATCACATTGTTGTGCTACCACCTTGTATGGGCCCTGCCAGGCGGCCTGCAGCTTGTCAGTGCGAACAGGTTTTAACATTAAAACTTTCTGTCCCACTTGAAAGCTGCGGTCCCTGGCTCCACTATCGTACCACCGGCGCTGGCGTTGTTGAGCCGCCTGGAGGTTGGAAAGTACAATCTGGGTCAACTCCTCCAAGCGGTCCCTAAACTCCAACACATATGGGGCGATAGGGGTACCGTCTAAACTGGTCTCTCCTTCCCACTGTTCTCTTATTAAATCTAGGGGACCTCTCACCCGTCTCCCGAACAGTAGTTCAAACAGGGAGAATCCGGTGGATTATTGGGGTACTTCCCTATATGCAAATAACAAATGGGGCTGAAATCTTTCCCAGTCCTTTCTAGTGTCGGTGAATGCCCAGAGCATCTGTTTCAGCGTCTTATTAAAGCGTTCACATAGGCCATTAGACTGGGGGTGGTAAGCGGAGTTCCCTATGGGCTTAATGCCGCAGAGTCTCCAGAGTTGGTGGGCGACCTCAGCTGTGAATTGGGTGCCGTGATCCAAAATAATCTCACGGGGAAATCCCAGGCGAGAGAAAATTTGCATCAGTGCATCCGCAACCGTCTGAGCATGGATATTGGTCAGTGCCACCGCCTCTGGATACCTAGTGGCATAATCTACGATGGTCAAGATATATTTCTTGCCAGACGGGCTTGGCCTATTTAGGGGCCCTACTAAGTCTACGGCCACTGGCTAAATGGTTCTTCTACCATTGGCAGGGGGTGAAGTTTGGCTTTCTGGTGGTCTCCCCGTTTACCCACCCTCTGGCATGTTTCACAGGTCCTACAATACTGCCGGATATCCTTGGATATCCCTGGCCAGAAAAAGTTCTGGGTTAGCCGGTATTTAGTCCGACTAACCCCTAAGTGTCCAGATAGAGGGATATCATGGGCAATCCATGGCAATTCTTGCCTATATTTCTGGGGCACTACCAACTGCTTAGTGAATATCGGTATAGACCCAGGCCCTACCCTCTCTGTATTCCTATACAGTAATCCCTTGTCCAATGAATACTGTTCCCCCTCTAACCTTGCCTGACTGGAGATGACACGATCTTTATATACGTGTAACGAGGGGTCTATGGCTACTTCCTTCCCAAATTCTAGGGGGCTATCCCAGGGCAGATTCTCTAGGGGTGGGTACTGGTTGCTTACTTGAGCCTCAGAGTGTGTGGGCTGATCCGAGTTGCGAGCTTGCTGCCGGGTGGTTACGGGGTGAACGACTTGGATGGTGGGTTGGGTCAAAAAGGTTTAAGTGAGCGGGCCCAAATAATTGCCCAGAAGTACATCCGTGGGCAGTTTTTGCATCAACCCCACTGTTACAACTCCCGATCCCGCACCCCAGTTCAGATGCACCTTGGCAGTGGGTAAGCGGAGTACTGCTCCCCCTGCTACCCTTACGGCCACTGATCTACCGGTACGGGCTTGGTCTGGGACCAAATGGGTCTGAACGAGGGTTAGTGTGGCTCCGGTGTCCCGTAATCCTTGAACATTCTTTCCTTCTATCCACTCTGGTTGTCGGTGGTGACGTCGGTTGTCCGAGGCTGCCTGAACAGGGTTTACTTTCGTGTAACACCCCTAGCTTTTCCTCTGAGTAGTAGTGGTTGGCATCGTGGTCACTGGGCTCTGTGTGGTATCAATGGGCTGCGGCTCTGCTTGGCGGTGGCGGACCCGGACGCTCCCCGGGGCTACGGGTCCTGTTCTGGGGGCATTCCCACTGCATATGGCCTGTCTGCTGGCATTGATAACACCGGATCGGGGTACGAGGAGGGTACCTGGGAGCGAATGGGTTGGTTCCCCTGGCGTGACTTGAGGTTATTCCGGTCACAGTGGCATTGGTCAGCACTGTGGATCGGGAGGTGGTGCGAGGTGGTGGTTGGGGCTGGAGGCGTGCGTCAAAGTGCTTGTCGGCCAGCCGGGCGGCTTCGTGGACGGTACGGGGGTTACGGTCCCTTACCCAAACTTGTACTTCTGTGGTTAGTCTGCTGAAGAACTGCTCCAGCAACAACAACTGTAGCAGCTCCTCTAAGGTGGTGACTTGGTTCGCCTGAACCCATCCCATGGCCGCTCGGTGTAGGCGACAAGCCCACTCTGCATGGGAGTCCTTCTCTTGTTTGAGGAGCTCCCGAAATCGGCGTCGATAGGAGTCTGGGGTGATCGCATACCGGGTGAGGATAGCTTGCTTCACCCGGTAGTAGTCTCGGCTGTCCTCGTCAGGTACAGCCCTGTATGCCTCTGCGGCACGGCCAGACAATTTGCCTGCCAACAGAGGTACCCAGTCGGCTTGCTCAACACCCTGTAGATGGCACAATCTTTCAAAGTCCTGCAAGTATCCATCTATATCCTCGTCCGTATCTGTGATGGCTTTGAAGGCATTATATGGGAGCTTGGCTTTGTCTTGCGTGGGTCCCGACATTGCGGGTGGCCCCTCTCTGGATCGCTGGCCCGCTAGTTGCAGCTGTAGGGTCTGTTGCTGGTTGGCCAAAACATAGTCCTGTACCTCCGCCATCACTCTGGTGATAGTCTCTTCTGATGGGGAGTTTTGGTAAAAGGCCAACCTTACCCTTAGCTCTTTAGCGACTGCGCTCTCCTCCATCTCTGGTCCCGGTACAGCACTGCTGGCTCGGTCTCCCTCCATCAGTTCAGCAATTAGGACGTCTTTCACCTTGTTGCTGGCTACTTGGCCCCTGGCTTCCAGCAGTTCTTTTAACGTTGCTCTTTTTAGGGCTGCGTAGTTCGTCTCCATGCGAACCGCTGCTGCTGCTTTGTTGGGAGGCATGGCTTCTATCCCGTCACTGCCATCAAATGTAATGGAGCTGTGACATCAGAGGTCAATATCTCTGCTAATAAATAACAAAGATAGCCAAGTATAGCGCAGCCCGGTCCAACAAGTCCCTATTTCCACAATGGACGATACACACCATGGATTTTCAGAACAGGCATCCTTTTTTAATTCTTTTACACACATATATATACAGAATGGGGGGTGAGAGTCTCCACAAGGACAATGGAATACTCCCACCTTTGGCCATACAAAGACTTAATTAGCAACGGGATTATAATCTTAACACATCATCACTGGAGCTGACTGATTCCCTACACAATAGAGCTTTTACAAACAAAGCAGATGGATAATTGGGTTTGCTCTTCCTGTCCCTTGCAGACTTCCATTTCTAAACAAAGATGATGGAAAGCCAAGATTAACCCTTGGGCCTCGTATAGTCCAGTTACCCCTTCCCTGGCCTGGTATAATGTCCCTGGGCAAGGATGCAATGTCCTTGGTATAATAACAGTGATGGGTTTCTGTTACATTATATATTTGTCTCATGGCTTTCATCATAACCAAGCTCAGTATCATTCTATCGTATTTCTTTTATACCTATTAGACGCAAATCAGTGTCACAGCTGTACTTTAGGGACTGATCAAGCATTTGGTCCTTCCAGTTTGGGAGGAACCCTTTTTTTGGTCATAGAAATTGCTCACCCTAATCCTGTACATGTCCTCTTTAAAGGGAATTCACTTATGTGATTTTATTTTGGTTTTTACTACTGTCTAATATCTTTAATAAAGAATTATTATTTTATTCCCCAGCTCCCTTCCATAGCTCAATCCACTATAATAGTTAGTAGATGTGAGTAAAGCCTGCCGGATGCTTACTGCGCACATCTAGCAATGCAATTGGAGGAATCGCGCATGTGCAGTTGCATCGTTTTTGGGCATGCCCATAACAGCCACGCTATCACTCACGCATGGAAAGAGAGAGGGGGACAGAGGGAGGGGGAAAGAGAGAGAAGTGGACAGAGGGAGGGTGAAATAGAGAGAGACAGACAGAGGGAGGGAGAAAGAGAGAGAGAGAGAGAGAGAGGGGGACAGAGGAAGGGTGGGAGAGAAAGAGGGAGGGGACAGAGGGAGAGTGTGAGAGAGAAAGGGAGAGAGAGAGGGAGGATGAGAGAGAAGGAGGGAGAGAAAGAGAGGGAGGGAGAGAGAGAGGGAGGGAAATAGAGATGAGAGGGAGGGAGAGAGAGGGAGGGAGAGAAAGGGAGGGGGCAAAGGGAGGGGACAGAGAGAGAAAGAAGAGGCAGAGAGGGAGGAGGAGAAAGAAGGAGGGAGAGAAAGAGAGGGAGAGAGGGAGGGAAATAGAGATGGAGAGGGAGGAAGAGAAAGGGATGGAGAGAAAGAGAGGGGGAGAGGGAGGGGACAGAGAGAGAAAGAAGAGAGGGAGGAGGAGAGAGAAGGAGAGAGAGAAAGAGAGGGAGAGAGAGGGAGGGAGGGAAATAGAGATAAAGAGGGAGGGAGAGAAAGGGAGGGGGAGAGATAGGGGGCAGGCCAAGAGAGCGGGAGGGGGAGCCAGAGGGAAGCAGAGAGGGTGGAGAGAGGCGGTGTAGGCGCAAGAGGAGAGGGAGACAGAGGAGGAGGGAGACAGAGAGCACACAGAGGACACAGAAAGAGACAGAAAGCAGACAGAGAGAGTGCACACACACCTAGAAGACCCACTGGGAGAGAGGGTGCCATGAGAGATAGAGGGTGCACTGAGAGATAGAGGGTGCACTGAGAGATAGAGGGTGCACTGAGAGATAGAGGAGAGAGAGACAGCGCACAGAGAGAAAGAAGAGGGCTCAGAGAGAGAGAGGGCGCACAGAGGGAGAGGGCACACAGATGGATGGAGAGGGCACACAGAGAGAGGGAGAGGGCACACAGAGAGAGACAGCGCACAGAGAGAAAGAAGAGGGCTCAGAGAGAGAGCGCACAGAGAGAGGGAGAGGGCACGCAGACAGAGGGAGAGGGTAAACAGAGAGAGAGAGAGTGAGAAGACACACAGAGGCAGCACAGAGAGAGACATCATAGACAATTGAGCATAACATATGACGCTGTCATTTATGATGGGCAAGTTGCTAGTAATATATATTAATCCGCCTTGGTCTTGTGTCTTGGTAGCTCAATAATATTCTATAAACTAGATCAGCATCTGGGGAACTCAGTGATATCTAATATCTAAGATTAGCCTCTAGTTAGTGCAAACATATTTAATAATCTACATAATTTACTAGTTACCTCATCTATCCCTTCAATCAGTGTCTAGGTAGCTTAGTAAATACAATATAATAATCTCAGCATGTGATATATTAATAATAATGTGATATACTTATTAACAGCAGGTGGATAACTCAATGATGTATAATAATCTGATCAGCCTCTAGGTAGCACAACAATATCTAATAATCTAGATCAACATCTAGTCAAGATCAGAATATACTCTGCTCAACAATATCTAGATCAGTATACAGATAGCTCAACAATATCTAGCAATCTAGATCATCACATAGGAAACTCAACAATATTTAGATCAGTATACAGATAGCTCAACAATATCTAGCAATCTAGATCACCACATAGGAAGCTCAACAATATCTAGATCAGTATACAGATAGCTCAACAATATCAAACAATCTAGATCACCACATAGGAAGCTCAACAATATCTAGGTCAGTATAAAGACAGCTCAACAATATCTAGCAATCTAAATCACCACATAGGAAGCTCAACAATATCTAGATCAGTGTAAAGACAGCTCAACAATATCTAGCAATCTAGATCACCACATAGGAAGATCAACAATATCTAGATCAGTATACAGATAGCTCAACAATATCTAGCAATCTAGATCATCACATAGGAAGCTCAACAATATCTAGATCAGTATACAGATAGCTCAACAATATCTAGATCAGTGTAAAGACAGCTCAACAATATCTAGCAATCTAGATCATCACATAGGAAGATCAACAATATCTAGATCAGTATACAGATAGCTCAACAATATCTAGCAATCTAGATCACCATATAGGAAGCTCAACAATATCTAGATCAGTATACAGATAGCTCAACAACAACTAGCAATCTAGATCACCACATAGGAATCTCAAAAATATCTATATATAGATCATCTACCTGTGGTCATTTCGAGATATACTCAAACCCTGGGCTGTTGCTATGTCTTAAAGCCTTGGTATGGGTGCTTCTGTTCTATATCACTAACTATTTTATTGATTTGTCAATACAGTCATATAAACTGGTTTGTGGACAGATATTAAAGGATACAATGGATCTTACATAATGACAAATGAAACTTTCTAAATAAACTGTATATGAAAACAAATGTAGATAAATCTAGAACGGTCATGCAGTTCTAGCTAAGTCAACATTGTACTATTATTTTAAATAAATGTCTTACTTCTCTGAAAAACTTGCAAGATCCGAACATTGTAGATAACAAATGCATCTTCCTCTTCTGTGTCCACCACATTTACATGATACCCTATAGAGAGAAGGGGAAAATGACATCTTCACACTATCAAGAGCTGCTCTTTCATATTTACATTCTCTTGGTTCTTTCTTTCATTCCTCTTTCCACTTCCCATACACTCTCTTTCTCTTCCTCATTTCTATCCTCTTGCTTATCCCACTTCCTATCCTATCTTTTTTCATTCCCATCTTCTTCTTCTCATTTTTTCTATTCCTACTTCCCATTATCTTTCTGTCTCTTTCCTACCATTTCCTTCTCTCTCCCCTTTTCTCCTTCCATTTCCTGTCTTCAGGCTTTCCATCCTATCTATTTTCCTCTCCTTTTCTTTTTGTCCTCCTTCTCATCCTCTTTTTCTCTCTCCTAACCATCTCTCTTCCACCAATCCATACTCTCTGTTCATCCTTCTCTTTCCCTCTGTATTCCTCCTTCTCATCCTCTCTTTCTTGCTCCTTCCCATTCATTCTTCCTACTCCCCATTTACTCTTTCTTACTCCTTCCCATCTTCCCATCTTATTCCCTCCTCTTTCTCATCCTGTCTTTCTTTCTCCTCCCCATCCTCCCTTTTCCTATCCTTCACATCATATTTCCTCCTCCTTCCCATCCTTTCTTTCTCTTTCCCATACTCTTCCTCTTTCCCATATTCTCTCTTTTCCTCTTTCTCATTCTTTCTCTTTCTTATCTTCAATTGTCTTCACCATTCTTCTTCACATCATTTGTTCCTTTATATGCTCTTTGCTCCCCTTCTCATAATTTATTTATCCTTCCCATATTCTCTTTTTTCCTCCATTCTACCCTACCTTTCCTTCTTCCCATGCTCCTTCCCACTCCTCTCATCCTCTTCTTTCTCCTTTTATCTCTTTGAAATCATCTGTTTCTCCTTCCATTTTTTTACGCCATTGTTCTCATTCTCTCTCTTTGTCCTTTCCATCCTCATATCCTCTCACTTCCTCCACCACTGCTATTTGGCACGTCCATTTCTATTAAATCTTCTCACCTTCCTTTCCATCTACTTTCCCTTCCTTCGTCACTCTATATCTAATCTCTTCTTCTTTCACATGCTTTCTTTCTCCTATATTTTCCCACCTCTCCCTTTTCATTCTTTTTCTCTTAAACCATCCTATATATTTTTATTTTTCACCCTCTCACATCCACCCTTTCTGCCTCTTTCATATTAACTCTCTTCCACCTCTACATTCTTTTTCTTTCTCCATCTTATTCTCCATCTTCCTTTGTCTCAGCCTTTCTCTTCGTAATCCTTAACTTCTTTCTTCCACCATTGCACCATCTCTCTTCGGTATGATAGTCTTCCTTCTTACAGTCTCTCTGTTTCCATTATCTGTCTCTTCCTCTTTTATATCATCTCTATTTCACCTTATCCTCCTTATCCTCCAGCCCCATCCTTTCCTTCTTCCCTCATTTCTCATATATTTTCTTACTTATTTCTCATGACTCCTTTACCTTCTCTCTTCCTACTTCCTTTTTTCCATTTTTTCCTCTATCAGTGCATTATATCCAATTTCCCCATCTTCTCTCCCCCATTCTCATCATCTGTCCTCCTTCACATCCTTTGTTCCTCCAAATCACGCTCTGTTCAATCTTCCTTTTTCAAATAGGAGGTACTTTTGTGAGGGGCCTGCCCAGGAAGGGGGTCCCATGCTGGCAGGCCTTTATATTCTGAGCTCCTAGAAATATATGTCTAGCTCCTTAGTATTACATATTTTGGTCCACCCAATATATATTAGCGGTGAAAGAATGAGCTATAATTCCCAATAAAATATACTTATTTAATAAAGGAAGAAAATAAAATCCACTACTATATCTGACTCTAATGTAAAGGTTAGCTATGGAAGATGGGGAAATTGGGGTGTGCTGGATTGGGGAGCCTTGCTATTACAATTGCACTGGACCACAGGATTTTTAACTCTCTTTTTAACATAACTCTCTCTTTTTTGTCTCTCTTTCTCAATGTCAACCATTCACTTTCTTTTTCATCACCCATATTCCAGTTTCACTCTTTTCCTCCTCCATCTCTAAATTGTTGTCCTTCATAACTGTTTAAAATGTCACCTCCTGCATCTCTCCCCTTTTCTCTTCCCTTTCCCACCCTCTCTTCTTCTCATATTTCTCCATAACTCTCACCGTACACCACTCTAGGATTGTAACAGGCAAATGATTGACAATCATTTTCTTTTAGTTCCAGAGTACGCTGTCTCTGGGGGCAAAGTCCTGTTAAAATAAAAAAAGAGTAGACTCTTAGCTGTATATACACACACTGAGTTATCTCTATCTGGAGTATTGTAAAGGATACTTACCCTCGGCACACTGGCACACATAACCTGCACACAGCTTTCCTATGAAATTTGCCTTAGTAGGGGCAGAGTAGAAGGTTGTGCATCGAGTCTCTGTACGAAGGGAAGGGTTAGCAAAATGTGTTTATAATGTTAAAAAATAAATTAAATACAGCTTGAAATGAATAACTATTAAATGTTTGATGGAACAGAAAAAGGTAGACCAGAGTGAACTACCACCAGGAATCTTCTCTTAAACCAATTGGCTGGAGGTGCTAGCAGATCCTAGTATCCTCAAGATCCAGGAGAACCCAAGCCCTTAGTAACAGGGCTATAATATACAATAATTTAGATCAGTGTCTAGGTAGCTTAACAATATAAATGACTAGATAGCTCTTGGCAAATGATTCTTAGAGAACAAGGATGCTGGAAACATCACGTGACCAACAATTTTTTTATTGAAATACTCATGTTTTCTGTACAGTGAAAGACAATAAAACAATCCAATACCTCTATCAATTACACAAGCTAATCAAGAGCCGCATGTAGCTTTATTATCCCAAGGATCAACTAATCAGGGGCTTTCCATTTGGGACATGTCCCAAAGTCCCAAACAAATAGTCTGTCCCATACACAGTGATTCTGATTAACTGCGAATAAACAAGTCAATTTATCGAGGAAACTAACAAATGGCTAAACAAACATACCACAAACAGACATGGATTACCTGCTTTTTCAGGCGACTATTTAGATGGTTAAATGACCACTGTAATCTAACAACATGACCTAGAGGTTTTATTTAGTAAGTGATCATCAATAAAATTAATATTTAGTAACATTCAACTTTAAATTGACCTTCAAATTTCAGCCTCAGCTTCTGCTGGTATCCACCCACTAAAAGGTCAATGGGGAGGATACTTTGTCAGTCAGCTAGTGCTAAATTTCCAGGCACAAACTGTACTGTCACAATGATCTCCATTGGCTGGAAACGTGTTATTTTAAGGTGGATTCCTGCTGCAAGTAGTTTTTGCTCTGGAGGCAGCCAATACATAATGTTTGTATCTTAGTGTTCTTAAAAACCTTTAGACTTGCCTCTCAGTTAAAACCCTCCACCTTATCAGGGTGGAGACAAAAGCTCAACTGGAGGCTGATACCATATTTTTTTTAAATTCATGTAATATTGGATATTAATGAGCAACACATAATTAAAACAAGTTGCCTCTCTTGCTAAGGCATTAAAGTGATGCCACATGCCAGCAGAAGCAACAGAATCATTACCTGTATTCAAAGTCGCCCCCTTCTGGTATAAGCAGACAAGAAGAAACAAGAGTAGTTGTCCCAGTACAACATAATTGCTAATAAATTAAATACTTTATTTCTTTAATATTATATATATATATATATATATATATATATATATATATATATATAGTATTTCACAAAAGTAAATATTTTATTATATCTTCTCATGTGACAACACTGAAGAAATGACACACTGCTACAATGTAAAGTTAGTGTACTATGGATTAGTGTACAGCCTGTATAACAGTGTAAATTTGCTGTCCCCTCAAAATAACGCAACACACAGCCATTAATATCTAAAGCGTTGGCAACAAAACTGTGTACACACCTAAGTGCAAATGTCCAAATTGGGCCCAAAGTGTAATTCTTTTGTGTGGCCACCATTATTTTCCAGCACTGCCTTAACCCTCATGGGCATGGAGTTCACCAGAGCTTCACAGGTCACCACTGGAGTCCTTTTCCATTCCATCACAGAGCTGGTGGATGTTAGAGACCTTGTACTCCCCCACCTTTCATTTGAGGATGCCCCAATGATGCTTAATAGGGTTTAGGTCTGGTGACATGCTTGGCCAGTCCATCACCTTTACATTAAGCTTCTTTAGCAAGGCAGTGGTCGTCTTGGAGGTGTGTTTGGGGTCGTTATCATGTTGGAATACTGCCCTGTGGCCCAGTCTCTGAAGAGAGGGGATCATGCTCTGCTTCAGTATGTCACAGTACATGTTGGCATTCATGGTTCCCTCAGTGAAATGTAGCTCCCCAGTGCGGCAGCACTCATGCAGGCCCAGACCATGACACTCCCACCACCGTGCTTGACTGTAGGCAAGACACACTTGTCTTTGTACTCCTCACCTGGTTGCCGCCACATACACTTGACACCACCTGAACCAAATAAGTTTATCTTGCTCTCATCGGACCACAGGACATGGCTCCAGTAATCCATGTCCTTAGTCAGCTTGTCTTCAGCAAACTGTTTGCAGGCTTTCTTGTGCATCATCTTTAGAAGAGGCGTCCTTCTGCAGACCAATTTGATGTAGTGTGCGGCGTATGGTCCGCCACCCCTTCCACCTCTGCAGCAATGCTGGCAGCACTCATACGTCTATTTCCTAAAGACAACCTTTGGATATGATGCTGAGCACATGCACTCAACTTCTTTGGTCGACCATGGCGAGGCCTGTTCTGAATGAAACCTGTCCTGTGAAACCTCTTTATGATCTTGCTCACCGTGCTGTCACTCAGTTTCAATCTTCTTATAGCCTAGGCCATCTTTCTGTGTAGAGCAACAATTCTTTTTTTTTCAGATCCCCAGAGAGTTCTTTGCCATGAGGTGCCATGTTGAACTTCCAGTGACCAATATGAGAAAGTGGGAGAGCGATAACACCAAATTTAACACGCCCGCTCCCCATTCACACATGAGACCTTGTAACACTATCGAGTCACATGACACCGGGGAGGGAAAATGGTTAATTAGGCCCAATTTGGATATTTCCACTTAGGTGTGTACTCACTTTTGTTGCCAACAGTTTAGACATTAATGGCTGTGTGTGTTGAGTTATTTTGAGGGGACAGCATAATATATATAGTATACATCTAGATAGATAGATAGATAGATAGATAGATAGATAGATAGATAGATAGATAGATCTCTATATTTTAGTGCTTATTACCAGGCTCATAAAAATCATATAAAATGGTGGATGCTGGCTGGAGGACGGAGATATGCACGGTCTGAACTGTGCCAAAATATATGCAATTCTTGAACTCTGGGATCTGAGAGGGACAGAAGAAGAGTTAGAGACAAGAGAGAAGGAGAAGAAGAGGATGAAAAGAGAGAAGAAAGAGAAAGCTTGGAAGAAGAAAGAAAAGAGAGAAATAAGAGAGATAAGAGAGAGAGAGAAGTAAGAGAGAATGAGGAGAAAAGAGAGAGAGAAAAGAGAGAATGGACAGAAGGAAGAAAGACATAATACAGAGAGTGCAGTGATAAAAGGAAGAGAAAATAGAAAGGATAGAAAGAAGAGAGAGAAGAAGGAAACTGCACGGAGAAAAGGAAGAGAAGAGAGAGAAAGGATAGAAAGAATGAAGAGAAGAAAGAGAGTGCAGGAAGAAAAGAAAGATAAGTGATAAAAATTATAGAAAGGAGAGAAAGAAAGGACAGTAAGAGAAGTAAAAGGCTAGTTTGGGATGAGAGAGAGATGAGAGGATGAGAAGAGTGGGGATAAAAGAAAAAGAAGCTAGATAATTGATAGAGAGAGAGAAAAGGAGAGAACAGGAGAAAAGATAGAGAAAGGATAGAAAGAAGAGAGAAAGAAGAAGGAGATAATGGAGAAAAGTTAGAGAAAATAGAGAAAGGGTAGAAAGAAGAGAGGGAGAAGAAGGAGATTGAGAGGAGAAAAGAAGAGAAAGAGAAGTGAGAGAAAGGATAGAAAGAAGAGAGAAAAGAAAGAAAGTACAGGGAGAAAGGAAGAGAAGTGATAGAAAGGATAGAAAGGAGAGAGAGAAAAAGCAGGAAGAGAAGTGGAGGCTAGTTAGGGATGAGAGAGAGAAGAGAAGAGGATGAAAAAAGAAGAGTGGGGAGAAAAGAAAAAGAAGAGAGAAAGAATAGAAAGAAGGGAGGGGAAGAAGAAAAGAGAAGAACGTATAAGATGGCAAGAGAATGGAGGAGAGTGGCTTTGACATAGATTGATAGTTGATAAAGATAAAGTTGTAGGGACAAAGAATTAGCAAAGATAGCAAACATCTTCCTGTTTTCTCTCATGCAGAATGCTATGCTTCCCAGTTGAAACCTGATGACACACCCAGGAGAGGGGCTTCAAGTGTAATGCTGTGAATGACATGTAATGTAGACTGTGGAGAATACAGTATATATAACTAATGTTTAATTAGAACATTTATTTATATTTACTAGCGACTTACCCGTCAAAAATGATGGCAATAAAATTTGAAGCCTCACAATGCTGTTTGCCACACAATGCGAGTCTCTCCTCCTTCTAACTTGCTGGCCTCGCGATGAGCACCTTCGGCCTTTGGTGCTCATTACAAACCTCTCACCCCCTCTACTTTACAGTCCTCATCCCGTGTCTCTCCCAGCCCTCTCCCTCCCTTGTGTCTCTTCCACCCCCCTCTCCCTCCCCTGTGGCTCTTCCCCCCTCTACCTCCCTGTGACTCCTTTCTGCCTCCCTCTCCCTCCCGTGTGTCTCCTTTGTGCTACCCTCTCCCTCCCTGTGTCTCCTTTCTGCCTCCCTCTCCCTCCCGTGTGTCTCCTTTGTGCCACCCTCTCCCTCCCTGTGTCTCCTTTCTGCCTCCCTCTCCCACCCGTGTGTCTCCTTTGTGCCTCTCTCTTCCTCCAGTGTATCTCCTTTGTGCCCACCCCTCTCCCTCCTGTGTAACCTTTCTGCCTCCCTCTCCCTCCTGTGTGTCTCTTTTGTGCCTCTCTCTCCCTCCCGTGTGTCTTCTTTCTCCCTCCTTGCACGCATGCCTCACATTGTACGTGTACGACCCTGGCGCAATGCAAATGCGTGTCTGACACAGCTGCGCATGGCGCGACTCGCGGCACAGTGCGCAAGCACAACATGTGAGTTCTAGTTGTGCTAATTGCGAGTTTGTCGAAATTTTTAACATAGCGTTACCGGCAAACTCGCAATTACCACAACTATTATATGTGATAACAAAAAAAGTGTCTAAAAAAGCCTGTTTAAAGGGAGGAAAAAGGCAAAATTAAAAGAATCTCCCATTTTACATCATGAGCGCTCTCAGAACCCTCTCTTTCCCTATATTGTCTCTCTCATACCATGTCGAAGTACAGCAGGAGTCTCCCAGCATGCAACTCATGACGACTGATGTATGGATCATAACTCCCCTTTAACTGAAGTAAATACAAAGAAGAGGAGGTTATATAGACAATTGTCTGTCAGTCTATATGTCAGAGCAGTCTCTGTGACAGTCTTATTAGGCGGTATATGTCAGAAACTTTCCTGGCCATCACCTTGTTCAGATCTTGCGTGATGGTTCGAAACCCGCTCAGCATAATGATATCGACAATGGCCATACCAGAAACACGAGCATGGGGCTTCCTCCTGTGGGGGAGAGAGAGGAATTGAGAAAGTAGGGCAGTGAGAGGGGAGAGAAGGGGAGGGAGATAGAGAGAGAAGAGAGAGGGCAAGATAAATATTGAAATAATTACAGATAGATAGATAGATAGATATACAGGTAGATAGATAGATAGATAGATAGATAGATAGGCAGACAGGTAGGTAGATAGATAGATAGATAGATAGATAGACATACAGGCAGATATAAATAAATATATATATTGTGATGGTTTGCCCCCAGAGGCCAGTGTGGACGCAGCGCTAGGAAGAGGACTAATCCCTGAGACATTATTATTTACACCAGGAGCTACGGAGTTAAGCTTGAGGTGTAATCAGGCCCAGCTGGAAGTTTCTTTAAAAGGCCTCCTGAAGCAACCAGGCTGGGTGTGGACCCACAGTGCTCCAGAGAGAGACAGAGCACCAGAGACTGCTCCAGAGAGAGACAGAGCACCAGAGACTGCTCCAGAGAGAGACAGAGCACCAGAGACTGCTCCAGAGAGAGACAGAGCACCAGAGACTGCTCCAGAGAGAGACAGAGCACCAGAGACTGAGAAGCAAATGTGCCAGAGCAGCAAGTGAAGCTGCCATTGTGGGATCAGGCTGTGTGACTACACCTGATTTAAAGGAGAACATTCGCTGCAAGCAGAAGAGGATCCATTGCAGCTAAGTGACTGGACTTAAAGGTACCACCCCTCTGTGATACAAAAGGTACTGTTTTTACCTGCAGGCCGATTAGCGGTTCCAGGGCTAGTCAGTGGCGTTCCTGCAAGTAAGTAAGCCTGTTTGAGTAGATGTTTATTTCATGCTGACCACAAGCTATGTTTATTTAGATTATGCCAACCACTTATTAAAGCCTGTAAAAAGCATACAGAGGCTCCAGAGTCCTCCATAAAGAGCATAAAAAAGTTGCATAAACAGAGCGTTGATCCCGCCAGAAGATGGCGCTCTGCCACAATATATATATAGATAGATAGATAGATAGATAGGCAGACAGGTAGATAGATAGATAGACAGACAGACAGGTCGATAGATAGATAGACAGACAGACAGACAGGCAGATAGATAGTTAGATAGGATCAATATGAGATAGATTATTGAGATGAGTGTATTTAATTACTGATAAGCCCATAAGGCATTGTTTACAGCTGTGTAAAAAGGTATATCAGTAATTACATGTGCTTACCTCTCTTTAAGATAACATTTCAACCTCCTTTTCAATTCCACAAGACACCCCATCCTCCATGTTCTTTGGTTGTGGCACCTCTGTATCTCTCTTTCGCTCACTCACCCTCACTCTCATTTGCTATCAGTCATGGTCTCTCTCTCTCTCTTTCTCTTTCTCTCCATCCATCCTTACAATATACACACTTCATAAGACACTTTGATTTCATTAGTTTTTAGTTGGGACATCACTATCTCTCTCTTTCTCTTTATTGTTTCCATCCTTACCATATACTCAATGCATAGGACACTGATCTTAGCTTAGCTTTTGGTTAGGACAACTATTTATCTCTCTTTCTCTCTTTATCTCTCTCTTTTCCTTACTATATATTTGCTTCACAGGACACTGTCTTAACTTTTGGTGGGGACACCCCATTCCACACTTTGTCTTACTGTCTTTCCTTTTCTTTTTACAATACTCAGATTTCATAGGATACGTTTGACATCCTTATTTTTTATTTGTGACATATCTATCTATCACTTTTTCTCTACTTCCCTCTCTCCCTAACACTGTCCCTTGCGGTCTCTCTCACATTCACTCTTTCTTTTTTCCATTATTAACATTTACACTTGAGGACTCCGTGACCTTGTTGACTTTTGGTTGGGACACCACTTCTCTCACTCTCTATCTCTCCCTCTCTTTCCCTCACTCACTCTCAATATACACTCTTCATAAGACCCTTTGACGTTCTAATTTTTTCACTGGGATATCTCTTACTCTTTCTCACTTTCCTTCTCCCTCTCCCTCTCTCTATCCATCGCTGTCTCTCTTCTCTCTATTTTGTCCATCCTTACCACATACACACTTCATAGGGCATTTTGACCTCTTTGGCCTTTGGTTAGGACACCACTCTCTCTCTCTCTTTTTCATTGCCATATACGCACTTCACAAGACACTTTCTTAACTTTTGCTTTGATCATGTCTTTGCGCTGCCTCTAGGTCTGTTTCTTTTCTTCCTTCTTACCATACACACACTTCATAGGACACTTTGGTCTTCTTTGGCTGGGGCCAAATGATGGCATCTTGGGGTTCATCCGCCTGCTCTTCAAAATCATCATAATAATAAGCATGCTCGTCCTCAGCTGCTAAATGGGATGGGTGAAACGAGTCAGAGTAACGAGGAAAGACCGTTGAAGATAACGGATGGTGATGAGAGGTAGATGAGAAGTGAAGAGTGGAAGGAGAGAAAAGTAAAAGAAGAAGAAGAATGGCATGCATGGGAAGGGGAGTGTTGAACGAAAGACATGGTAGGGGAAAGAAATACTGAACAAATGGGAAGAAATGTGGAGGCAAAATGGGGGAACCTGAGAGGAGTTTTAAGAGAAAATAATTGAGGAAGAGAAAAAAAAAAGAAGGAGCGATATATGGAAAGAGGATTAAAAGAGAAATAATATGAAGGAGTGGATGTGTGAAAGACAGGAATGACTAAGGTGGGCTGGGAAAGTGGACACAGATAAGGAGAAAAATGTAAGGGGGAGAGTTGGGAGAGATTAGTAGGAGAAAAGGCATTGAAAAACAAAGATATGGAGAGATGGCAGGAGGTAATGAAGGTGGAAGCAGATCAATAGAGAGAAAAAAGGGGAATTGTGATGATGAGATCAAGGCAGAAGATGTATAAGGGATCATTGGGGAGTTTTATGAGGTCCTCACCTTTCCACTCCTCTCCGCTCACTGTCACTTCAGGCCAAAATCTGTACAAGTTATGTTCTCAACTTCCATTACGTTATACATCTTGGTGACCTGTGAATATGGACATACATATATATTATATTAACAATTAAGCATAATAAATGTTGTGATTTATGGTTTGAAGAGACTAAAATCTAGAGATAAATGTGGAAGGGTGAAGGAGATGTTTAGTGGACAGTGGTCAAAGTCAACAGATTGGATTGACTGCAAGAGTTCGGGTTGTGTCATGGTGAGTGAGCCATCTGGTTGGTTGTTCTCATCCATTGAGAGATATTGGAAGCTTGTGACAAAATCTAGAAGAGAAGGTATAGGTCTGAAGAGAAGAGATAGATTTCAGGGGAATTGGGGTGCCAATTGGCTATGATTATGATTGTCCATGGTTAAGATTAGACAAAAGGAGATTGATGCTTGTTTCATAGATGGTCAGAACAGATCTTAGTGTCAAGCAAAGAGGGATAAACAAAACCGAACTATTGATCTCCTTGAGAACAATATATAATATATTTATATAAAATATAAATATATAGTTTGATTTTTAGGAAGTTAAAATTAAAAATATTTTTTATAAACAATGTTTTGGGTTGGTTTGCAGAAACATCTAGTATGGCCAATAATGCAAGTGTGAGATTCTAGCAGTCTGTTGAGACAAACTCTACTGTGATCTGACTGATCTCAGAACAAAAATACATTTTGGGTGCTCTTTACCAAATTAGAACCTTGTTCAATTCCGAATTTCGTAAAGTTGCACCACTAAAAAGTGGTAAGTATCTTCCCCTAGTTATTCTATTCATCCCTCTCAACATGATTTTGAGTGCTACTCGCATTGCCTGAGAGTAACCCCTACACACAATATTACACCTTGCTTCCCCCATTGATTTTCATACATCTGTATTATTACAAGTTACTTTTGCTCAAAAAAGCTATTCAAGTTTAAATTACTCAAAATTACTTATTATTTGCACTCATAATAGCACTGATTTTGCCTAAAAATATTACGAGTACTATAGAGCACCCGCAAATGCATAAAAGATTTCAGTTTGTTTTTCAATTGAGTTGTACAGTTTATAGGTCACATTAAAGGTGGAAAAAGTTCTGAAATGATTTATCTTTGTCTCATTTTTTTACAGCACAGAAACCTGACATTTTACCAGGGGTGTGTAGACTTTTTATATCCACTGTATATCTGCCAGGAAACAACCAAGACGACTTGTTAAAGAAGTCCAACTACAGGTATTTGCCTACCTGAAACTAGTCATCTGGCTGGTAAATCTACTCTACGGTCCAGCACAAGCGTGGAACCATTGAATATGGACAAGGGAAGATTGATAGACACAGAAAAGTGGTCTTGTTGTCCCATTGGAGGGATTTTGCCCAATGGAAGCAGTAATAGGTTTCATCCTTGTATCTAACCAGCACAAATGGGGTCCCTTAGAATGTGTTTAAAAGTCCCACTAGAGAATCATGCCTACCTGAGCTGGCTGGTATATCTACTTTACACTGACAAGCCATAGTGTGGAACCACAGAATATGAATATGTAAATATTATTGAGTAGTCTAATTGGGGGATTTAGTGACTTGTTTGACTTATGGCCTACTCTACATTAATCAACTCAAGTGGAGAATCTAAGAATATGGACATCTAAAATGCATAGGGAATAGCCAAGAGGGGTTGTTGAATAGTTCCACTGTTGAATCTTGCATGTTAGACTGCAACCATATATCTACTCTACACTGACCATCCCACATGTGCCACATTAGAATGTGTTCATGTTAAATGGGTGCTTTATGCCACAAAACGCATTGGCACATAATTAGCAGTCATCACCTACTAACCATACCTGACTGATTTTATTATATTGGTTTTTGACATGGGCTTGCTGGAGAAGAGAGTAGCCCCTTCTCATCTTCTTGTCTTTCTGATCACTCACCCTCTTTTGTTCCTCACTGTCCTTCTCCCACCTCTCACCTGAGAAAAGAGAAAAGGAGATAGAGACAAAGAGAGAGAGAGAAAGAGGAGTGAGAGAGAGTAATAGAGAAGGGAAAGAGACCGAGAGAGAAAATGAAACATATAAGAAAGAGAGTGATAGAGAAAAGAAAATCAGTGCCTGTGAAGTTTTAGTATAGACAAATGAAAATATATGAGGGCACAGTCTCTTACCACTGCAGCATTTTCTTTAGACAGAACATCCAGTGACGGATGGAGAGCGATAGTTACAAAGGCTGTGAGAGAGCCCTTTCCTGCAACACCTCCCTAGGGTGTAAAATCAAAGTCATTGAGAGAAGAACAGAAATAGAGAAAGAAGGAAGAGAAGGAGGACATACAGAGAAAAGCAAGATCAGAATGCAAAGTAGGAACAGAATTAGGTAGAAAGGAAGGGAGGAGTGAAGAAAGGGGGAAGGAAGGTAAAAAGAAGGGAAGGAAGGAAAGAAAGGAGGTCAAATTGATGAAAAGGCATAAAAGAAAGACAAAGAATGCAGAGAGTGAGGAATAAATGAAAGGGGGAATGGAGAAAGGAATGAATGAAAGAAGAAAATAAGGAATGCACCAATAATTTAAGAAATGGGAGTAGAAGGCGGAAGAAGATATGGATGACACAAGGATATGAGGTCACATAGATCAAAAATGAAGAAAAGAAAAAAAGAAGAAAGAGAGTGATGAAGAAATGAAAGGAGGGAGAGAGCGATGAAGGAAGGAAGGAGGGATGGAATGAAGAAATAAAGGGAGGGAGGAAGGAAAGAAAGGACCAAAAAAAGGTAAGGAAGGGATTGTAAGAAGTAGAAGGAAACTGAAGGAAGAGTAAGAAGGGGGAATGAAAGGGAAGTAATGAAGGTAAAAGTTGGAAAGGAAGGAAGATGAAAGAAGGAAGGAAGGGAAAAGAGGGAAAAGAAAGAAATGTGAAGTAAATGGAAATTTAAGGAATTGTAAGAATAAGGAAAGGACATTGAAGGCCAGGGAAGGAAAGAAAGAAGGAAGCAAGGAAGGAATAAGATGGAAATTAAATGTGGGGAAGGAAATGAAAAAAGGCAATAGAAGTGAAGTAAAAGGAAAAAGGAAAAGAAGGGAGTGGAAGTAATGGAGTAAAGAAAGAGAACGAAAGAAACAAAGAAAGAAAGAACAATGTCTCTCCAGTGACAAAATCGTTCTGTGTTGTTTTATACCCTATTTACTAAAGTAAGGTCTCACTAACTTGAAACAGCGGTTCCATAGAATAAAATAGGAATTTGAATATTTATTTTATGCTGGGGAGAAAAATAGAAAGGAAGAGAAACGAGGAAGGAAGGGAGAAAGAGTGAATTGGAATAACTTGGACACAGAAAGAAGAGAGGAGGGTGATAAATATTGGGGACTAGAAGCAGGGACATGGTACATGGGTGGTAAAGAGAGAAATATAAAGTTAAAGGGTCTGATCACTGTCATGTCTGTGTGGTTCACAGACCAAATATCTTGGAAACTTCCATCGCTGTTCTGCATGTTAGTGCGATATGTAGCGGAGCGGTCGATAATAACCACATCCACATCAATATATGTGAGACAGAGAGAAATCACCTTAACTACAAAGGCTGTGAGTCTGGTGAGAGATAGAGAGAAAGAATCAGATAGGAATGAAAGGAAGAGGGAAGGAAGGAGGCAAGGAGAGAAAGAGGGAGAGAGAGAAAGAAAGAAAGAAAGAAAGAGAGAAAGAAAGAAAGAAAAAGCATATTTTAGTGAGTGAGAGAACTAAATCACATTAACACAAATCTAAAAGAGAGTGGAAAGTGAAGGAAGGAATGTAGGAAGGGAGGGAGGAACATTAAAAAGTTAATCTCACAATGTACTGCTATCGCTGTTGAGCCAGTCTCCATATGACCCATCCCATTTAGTGAAACCTACTACCTTCAG
Source organism: Discoglossus pictus (assembly GCA_027410445.1). Classification (NCBI taxonomy): domain Eukaryota; kingdom Metazoa; phylum Chordata; class Amphibia; order Anura; family Alytidae; genus Discoglossus; species Discoglossus pictus. The sequence continues at coordinate 66,034,522 of CM050170.1, forward strand.
GTATCCTGTAAGAAGACAAGATAGTACAGTAAAAACTGTCTCTGTCCCTACTGTTATTGTTTAGCCATTCAGTTGTGTCCAACTCTTTGTGACCCTATAGAGAGCAGTGTGCCATCTATCATCTCCACCCCTGTTGTCCCCTTCTTCAAGTGCCTTCAATCTTTCCAGCATCAGAGTCTTCTCTAGGGAATCCTGTCTTCTCATGATATGGCCAAAATATTTCATCTTCAGCCTCATGATCATACCTTCTAGTGTACAGTTTAGCTTAATTTCCTCTAGTATTGATTGACTGGATTTTCTTGCAGTCCAAGGGACTCTAAGAAGTTTTCTCCAACACCACAATTCAAAAGACATCAATTCTGCAGTGCTCAGACGTCTTTATGGTCCAGCTCCCACATCTGTATGCTGAGAATATCATAGTTCTAACCAGGGGAGTAGGAACCGGGTGGAGGGGGTGGAGGAGGGTTGTTGTACTGCATTCTGAGCCACTGGGGGCGAGGACATGCAAATAAGCAGACAATGCATTCTTGCTCTTAAATCCAAAATGTGATTTTATACATAGCTCCTTCAAATGCATATGCCCGCTGTACCACAACTTTAAAGCAAAGCAAATGATTGGATTTTGCACAAATCATAAACCCACTCACATACAGCTTAATGGCTCTCATCAGTGTGAGGTTGGTTTTGATTTGTGCAATGGATTTTGTGTGACTGAGTTTTCCACAACAACCATTTAGTGTATGAGGCATTGAGAATGTAAATAAGGAAATTAATGCAGGTGCACATGCAGTAGATCCATCCCTGCTCCCAGTCCTGGGAGTAGAGTTGAATTGCACCACTCAGGGCCACAGTTTTTTTGTCTCCTAAAAATGTTATACCCCCAGATTTTTTTTGGTTCCTACGCCTATGCTGACCTTTGTTGATAATGTAATATGTTTACTTTTTTACTAACTTGTCCAGACTTGCCATAGCTTTCCTTCCCGGAAGCAAAGGTCTTTTAATTGTATTGCAGATATCTTGGATCCCAGGAAAATAAAATCTGCCACTGCCTCCACTTCTTCCCCATCTATTTGCTAGGAAATGATCTTCATCTTTTTAACATTGAGCACTAGGCCAAATGTTGCACTCTCTTCCTTTACCCACATCAATTAGTCCTTTAGTTCCTCCTCTCTTTCAGCCATCAGAGTAGTACCATCTGCGTATCTGAGGTTGTTGATATTTTTCCCAGCAATATTGATTCTGGCTTTGGATTCATCCAGTCCAGCCTTACGCATGATGTACTCTGCATGTAAGTTGAATAAATAAAGTGACAATATACAACCTTGTCGCACTTGTTTCCCGATCTTGAACCATTTGGTTGTTCCATGTTTGGTTCTAACTGTGGCTTTCTTGGTCTCTATACATATTCCTCAGGAGGTGGATGAGATGATCTGGTACTCCCATCTCTTAAGAACATGCCATCATTTGTTGTGATCCACACATACAAAGGCTTTAGAATAGTCTATGAAGCAGAAGTAAATGTTTTTCTGGAACTCTCTTGCTTTCTCTATTATCCATCGGACATTGGCAATTTAATCTCTTGTGCTACTAAATGATAAATCCTACTACTGACACCAACATATACACAACTCTATTTGAATATATGAATCTGGCTTCTTAAATGACACTGCATTTTAGGAAAATATCTCACATGTTTGTGAAGTATGTAACAAACTAACAATATGAACATAAAACCATTTGTAGAGATATTGTTAATCTGATAGCATATAAAACAATTCCATGTTGTCTGACTTGAGATCTTCCTGATAACTTTGTGCCTTAAGATTTTTTATATAATAAACAGTGGTGGGAGGTGTGTATGAGAGGGGAAGGGGATTTGTTAAATCATTGGACCATTTGGAATTTGAAACAGGCCACTTGCATCAATAAATGCAAACTATATAATCTAAATATAAACACCCCATTCACAAATCCAACCTTCAACAAGGTATCTCTCCAGGATCCAGCAGAAGAATTAAAATATTTTTTTTCATTAAAAGCTAGTTTTATAACATATTCATGTCTAATTATTCTCTTAGCCCCACATATATATGTTTTATCATAAATCATTCTTTATATATGTATACACCAATTTTTTTTAATATGTTGAAGTCCTGATTTTCTTACCTTGCCACATGTTCTCAAGTCCCTCATCTTTGCGTTCCGGTGGGAGAGAGGTCCACTTCTCTGTATGGTCAAGATACCTCAAGGCAAATACCCCTGCAGCAGTTTGTAGCATAATTTCTTCAGCAGACCCCCGTGGGACTTGGATTAGTCTACTTATTCCATCTGTGCTCAGGCTGTTGGTAACGGTATTCATTGAGGAGTTGACTATGGTGAACAGAAGAGGGGGGAGTAAGAAAGAGAGAAATAGAAAAAAAGAGAATGAAGAAATGAGATGGGTCATAAACTGAGAAGAGTTTGAGGTCACTTACAGCTCACTTTGATAGTGGAACGGAACTCTCCATCAGGGATGAAGTTTGAAGGTAGGTCCTCATCAATGTAAATGATATTTCTAGTAGGGTCTGAGAAAGACAGAATAAAAGGAATGAAAGGGAGTTCTAATTTAATGATTTATAATAGCAATATTCAATATTTGAATTGATCACCTCCACCCTGATTAGGTCACCAGGGGAACTGGTTTGACTACCTGAACCGTGAAAAAAGGTTTTAAGAACAACTTATCAGAGAAAGTCCAATCGATCATAAGCTGCAGACAGCAAACGTAAAGTTACTTGAACACAGCAAGCATCCAGCCATTGGAGATAATTATGTTGACATAACTTTGTGCCTGATAATTTAGCACTGCTTGCTAGACAATGTTACCTCCCACCATTTATCTTATAGTGGAAGAAGAAAAGCAGCAGTTTCATCTTTAAAAGTAGTTTAAAAACAAATATTACTGCTAAATATAATTGAATAAGAATTTTATTAATGACCAGTGCACAATTAAAATATCCAGTTACTGTCTTAACATTTTTTTATTTTTTTTTAACAAAAGTTTTATTGGTTATATCATTTTTATACAAACAAATAAAGGAACATATATAATACAGTATAAACCATTAAATGAAGAATGCAGCCTCACACTCTACTATACCTCTCTTCAATATCCCATTTTTCTATCTTGGGCTGCCAGACATACACATTCACTAAAACGCAATAAGGCTTAGACCTCCAGAACTGGTGAAGCTAGGGAGAATCGGTAGAGTAGAGAGATAGCAGAGGAAGTTATTCCCAATTAATTATTAACTTCCAGTCAAGAAGGGCTATTTCCCGGGTAACATTTATTTTTCGTTTGGTTACTTCTATAGTATGCTTATTGAAGTCTTGCCAAAAATCTTGAATACGTGGGCAATCCCACCGTATGTGCCTGAAAGAGCCTACTTCTCCACACTCTCTCCAGCGGATTCCATCGCTTGCCTTTTTTGTTATATACAACATCCTCATTGGGACTAGATACCATGTACTGTGTATCTTATAATAAAGTTCTTTATAGTTTACATATTTTATATATTTTTCAGTAATTGATAAAGCTTTATACCAGATATCTAATGGTAGTTTAGTTGTTAGTTCCTTATAAAAAGTGAAAAACATTTTAGCATTACATTAGTTTTTTGCTGCACTTCCCTTTTTTTAATCAAATTATATGATTTTGATATCAAATGGTTTAAGATCTGATTTAAGATCAATTCTTCACAGGGTGTCAGGTTTCTGACTTCTGGCAGATTACATTTTAGGGTTTTTAATTTTTCACAAAGTGATTTATAATCTAACCATCCGCCAACTAAATTGGCGTCCAGTTTTATTATATCTTCACATTTTTTAAATTTCTTATCCGTATATAGATCCCTAAGAATGACAAAATTATTAATCATCAAGGGAATTAATTGGTATTTTTTAATCAATTTATGCCATCTTTTAAAATTATTTTTAACCCCTAGCTCTCCTGAAGGAGTTTTTATCTTAGATGAATTCTCTTGGAATATCCATAGTTTTTCTCTCTCTAAATGTATTAATTCCCTTTCAATTTGAACCCATTTATTATTCGAACAGGGATTATATAGATTGATCATGTGAGAAATAAGGGCTGCATCTTGATAATGCTTTATAATCGGATATCCCAAGCTCCCCTCATCGAACCTACGACTAAGGTATGGTAGTTAGATATTTTTTATCTCATTTTCTTCCCATCACGAATACATTTATCAATCCTTATCTGTAGTGAGTTCATAATTGAAATTGACATTTAAAATGGGATACATCTTTGAAGATAACCTATTTTTGGCAACAGAGTCATCTTGGTGGCCATCATTTTTCCCATCCATGAGATCTTTAGACCCTTCCATTTCTTAATTATGTCCTCAATCATTTTTCCAACCTTTTATAATTAATACTAGTTAATTTGTTTAAATCTCTATGTAAGGTAATTCCCAAAAATTCAATTGTTTCTTGCCATTTACCTCAAAATTTATCTTTTACTTTCCTTAATTCCTAATCCGACACATTAAGAGCAAGAAATTCTGATTTCTCTAGATTTAATTTAACGTTCAAGACTTTACTATATTCTGTAATACAAGAAAAAATATATTCCAAGGAAGAAGATGGCTGTTCCGCTGTATCTATAATATCGTCAGCAAAAGCTGAAATTTGTTTGCTTCCTATTTTTATTCCTTTTATTTTTTCAGAATTCCTAATCATTATTAGTAAAGGTTCAATTATCAATTCAAATATTGAGGGTGACAGGGGGCAACTCTGTCTCGTCCCGTTGGAGATACCGAAATCACTTAAGGAGTAACTTATGCCTCTGACAGAGGCGGTTGGGGACCCATATAGCGCACGTATGGCTCGTGATCCAAATTCGCCAAGTCCAAATTTGGACAGTTTTAAATCCATGAATCCCCAACCGACCCTGTCAAAGACCTTCTCAGCGTCCATACCCAGAAACACTGATGGTGTTTGTTTGGTCTTAATATAAGGAATCAGATTAATTAATTTCTTGACTCCATCTGGGCCTTGTCGGTTAGGGACAAATCCCTTTTGTTCTATTGCCACCAACACAGATACCAATCTAATCGCAAATATTTTTGCATATATCTTGGCATCTGTGTTGAGGAAAGAGATAGGTAAAAATGTTTTACATTCAGGACATTTTAATTCTTCCTTTGAGATGATTACTATCTCCGCCTTAAACATTTCTGAAGGAATAAAGCCTTCATCTTTTATCTGGTTAAGAGCTTCTTTTAGTGGTTCAGCCAACTCCTCCTGACATATTCTATAGTACCAATTCCTAAAACCATTATGGCCTGGTGAGGTCCCCAGCTTTAGTTCAGCCTTAGCTTCTTGAACTTCTTTGATTGAAATCTCTTTATTCAAAATGCCTAGTTCTTCTGTTATTTTTGGTAAATTTACCTTATCTAGGACATTTTTTATCAAATTTTTGGTTGGATTTATAAATTATTTTGCCAATTCTAAATTATATAATTGTTCATAGTATTTAGCAAAACTTTCACCAATATCTTTTGGGTTAGTTATATTTGACCCTTTATAACTAAGAAGGTCAATTCTTCTATTCGTTATCTTCTTAGTTCTTAATCTATCGGCTAACATTCAACCAGTCTTATTGCCAAATTAATATAGTTTTTGTTGAGTCACCCATTTAGAGTTATTGTCATTTTCTTGCTAATTTTTTTAAATCTTTAACTTGATTGATCTTAATTGTTCTTGTGTAGATTTAGCAAAATTACTCTTAATTTTTTCATTTTATATTCTAATTTAGCCAATTCAATATTTAATTATTTTTTTCCTTTTTGTTTCCTCCAGAAATGTTGCCAGCTAATTAGCAAGCCTCTTGTGAAGGCTTTATGTGCAGCCCATATCATTATCTTTGACTGAATTGTTTTATTTATTTATTTAGTTCAAAGAACTTTGCAACTGCTTTTCTTTTCTTTTTGGATCTTGTGCTAGTTTTATATTAAATTTCCATGAAGGTCTTTCTAAAGGGAGTTGTTTTTGTTTAAATCTTCATGGAGACTTGTCGAAGATCAGACCAACTAATTGGAACTATTTCTGTATTTACTATTTTTTTTAAGATTGTTTCTGATACCAGTATATAATCTAATCTGACAAAAGTTTGATGTCTATGGGAATAATGAATGAAGTCTCTTTCTTTAGCATGAAAGGTCCTCCATGAATCATACAATACATTACTTGTCAAAAAATCTTGGAAAAGTTTTGTGTTTTGTTTAACTTGCGAATCAGGATGCAGATGTTTTTCTGATTTCCTATCCATTTCTGCATTTAAGCAGAGATTAAAGTCTCTGCATATTACTAATTTATTATTTCCATATATTTTAATTATTTTAATCATTTATTTTTCTTCTTCTATCAACCCTGTCCAAATAATATATCTACCATTTGGATCTTTTAGTATTAATTCTTCTTCTAGTTTTAACTTTTTATCAAAGTAAATTGTTACTCCAAGTTATTTTTGTTTATATGTTGCATGGATACAATTCCTAAAGATTTTCATGTCACAATATAAGACCTCTCCTGTACCCCAATGTATTTCTTGCAAACACACTATATCAAATTGGCTTTTGACAAAGATTCTGTTTGTCCTATATCTTCGAAAAGGGACATTGAGCCCTTGGACATTCTGACTAGCAATACTTAAAATTGTCATCTCTCTCTCTTTTTGTTATTTTCCTCTTTTTATCTCTCTCTTTTCCCCTCTCGCTCCCCCCAGTCCCCTCTAGCCCCCTCATAATCATGGTAATCCCCCCACGCTCCAAGATTCCTCCATACACATATTTAGAATTGTTATCAATACTTTTTTCTTTGCAGCAATTCAACATTCCACTCATACATACTCTTCCTCGCGGGAGAGGGAGGGAGAAATCGAACTTCATTGTTCAAAATTCAGACCTAGGCAGTGGGGCCTTCCATCGTGGATGATAACGGTAAGTTTGCTACAACCAGAATAAAAACAAATATAAAGGAGTATTATATCGGATCAAGGATAAGATCAAAGATCCTCTGTATTATAACCATATTTCCCCAACCCCTCAAATCTTTACTAATACCCTATAGTTAAGCCAGACAGTAGCAGGGAGATCCCCATTAGCAAGAAATATACTCCACTAAAATATTCAAACCCGACAATTATAATATAAATTCTTATAAAATTCTAAGAGGTTAAGCCTTAAGTGTTAAATATTCCCAAGTGCATATCCAATTGTGCTTCAACATTGTCTCTATTTCCGAAATAGGGTCGTGTTAAGTTAATCTATAATTTACCAAGTGTATTATTTTTCTAAATACAATAGTCATAGTTAATACACAGATCAAATTTCCTTCTATTAAAGTTAAATTTCACCTTAGTATATTTTTTAAGTGCTTTTCTGTAATTATTGTAAAATCTTCCTTAAAATTTTCCTCTTCCCCCCTTTTTAATACCTTTTAAATAATTTAAAGTTCCCCAAACAAATATTCACCCTTTAAAGTAGACAAAAAAAACAAATATATATATATATATATATATATATATATATATATATACATTTCCTAATGCCATATGTTTTTTTTTTCCCTTCTCTTTTCCTCTATTTATCCAGTGCTATACTTCTCCGGATTCTATACCTTAATCTAGACAAATTCAGAGATCCTTATCACCCCCCAATCCCTTTCCCCTTTTTTAATATATTTTATTTAGAGGCCTCTACAGACCTACCGTTCCCTCTATTCATGTCTGTCATATATTCTTCTTACCCCCTACCACATTTAGTCAGAGGGCCAGATTTATTGGTCCCGTAACATCTTTTCCCCTCTTTCACGTTATCCACTACAATTGTTTTATCCCCTATAGTAATGATCAACCTTGTTGGATATCCCCGCATATATCTGATTTGATTATCTCTTAAGATTTTGGTAATATCTCATAGTTCTCTCCTTTTATATAGTGTTTTTTTGTATCCAAATCTACTGTTTTTATGTAGATTTCTCTAATGCTTTTAGTATTCTGAACTATTTTATTTGTCAATTCCAAGACTATTGATCTCTTAAAATCTTGAAATAATTCCTTCATTCGTTCAAAAGTCAATCTTGGTTCCCCTGTTTCTGATTCTTCTAAACCAGAGGCCTCGTTACCCAAAGATTGGGCCATCGATACGTCTGGATTAGATTCAGAATTCACTAAGGGGAATGTTTCTTCAGTAATACTAATTTTACTACAAGGTGATAGGAGGGTGCCTAAGGTTTTTTTACTTTGCAGGTTTTTTTCCTCTTTAATCTTATTTCTCCCCCCTTGGGCCTGTTTTTTTACCCATCTTCTAAGTGAAATATCTTACGCTTAATAAGATTGTGTTCTTATAGTTATCAGAAAACTGTCTCGAGAATCTCCCTCAATTTTAATACATAAGTTACAACATTAAATCCTATATATATTCAATCTTAACAACTGAGGTATATACTTAATCTTTCCGTTGCTACCAAGACATTACAGAGCCACCAAATTCGGAGAAAAAAAAAAGAAGAAAATATATACCTGTCCTTTTAAATTATTCTTATAGAACCTTTTCGTCTCTAAGGTAAAAAATCATAAATTTCCTAGAGTTCAAGGTGACATTTCCTATATAGTCTTTATATATAGTCAAGGAAAACGTACACGTTATATCCAGGGAAAGTTAGTTGGGATCCAACTTCAAAGTCTGTTCGTTGCTGTGGGGGCTGAGGACATTTATATGTCCAGAAGTACTCCCCTTTGCTTAAGATAGGTATTAGCCATCCTTTTATACATCACAAAAGAGTTGTAACCATATATGGTCAAAGAAAATATGGATTTCAGCATACTATGCCCTTTATACGAGGACCAAATATCATGAAGACGCCCGCTAATTTATGTTTTTAAAAAATCCGGTCTTCTCCACGTGCTCTTTTGTTTTCACGTCATAATACTAAATCATAATTATTACAAGGGACCATATGACCCAAAGAAAAGAAAAAAAAAAGAGTATAATCTTCAACACTATGTGCTCTTTAATTGTCCTTTGTTATTTATTTACAGTGCCTTGCAAAAGTGTTCACCCCCCTTGGCATTTTTCATGTTTTGTTGCCTCACAACCTGGAATTAGCATGGATTGTTTGAGGATTTGCATCATTTAATTTGCAGAACATGCCCACAACTTTGAAGATGTTTTTTTTTTTTTAATTGTAAAGCAAAGAACAAATAGGACAAAATAACAGAAAAAGTCAATGTGCATAACTATTCACCCCCTAAAGTCAATACATTGTAGAGCCACCTTTTTGCGGCAAACACAGCTCCAAGTCACTTTGGATAAGTCTCTATGAGCTTGCCACATCTTACCACTGGGATTTTTGTCCATTCCTCCTTGCAAAACTGCTCCAGCTCCTTTATGTCAGATGGTTTGCGCTTTTGAACAGCAATCTTTAAGTCTGACCACAGATTTTCTATTGGATTGAGGTCTGGGCTTTGACTAGGCCATTCCAACACATTTACATGTTTCCCCTTAAACCACTCAAGTGTTGCTTTAGAAGTGTGTTTGGGGTCATTGTCCTGCTGGAAGGTGAACCTCCGTCCTAGCCCAAAATCACGCACAGAGTGGTACAGGTTTTGCTCAAGAATATCCCTGCATTTAGCACCATCCATCTTTCCCTCATCTCTGACCAGTTTCCCAGTCCCGGCTGCTAAAAAACATCCCACAGCATGATGCTGCCACCACCATGTTTCACTGTGGGGATGGTGTTCTTTGGGTGATGTGATGTGTTGGGTTTGCGCCAGACATAGCGTTTTCTTTGATGGCTGAAAAGTTCACTTTTAGTCTCTTCAGATCAGGGCACCTTCCTCCATACATTTTGGGTGTCTCCCATATGCCTTTTCGCAAACTCAAAACGTGCCATTTTATTTTTTGCTGAAAGTAATGGCTTTCTTCTGGCCACTCTGCCATAAAGCCCAACTCTATGGCGCGTATGGCTTATTGTCATCCTATGTACAGATACTCCAGTCTCTGCTGGGGAACTCTGCCCCTCCTCCTGGGTTACCTTAGGTCTCTGTGCTGCCTCTCTGATTAATGCCCTCCTTGCCCGATCCGTGAGTTTTGGTGGGCGGCTGTCTCTTGGCAGGTTTGCTGTTGTGCCATGTTCTTTCCATTTGGTTATGATAGATTTGATGGTGCTCAAGGGGATCATCAAAGATTTGGATATTTTTTTATAACCTAACCCCGACTTGTACTTCTCAACAACATTGTCCCTTACTTGTTTGGAGAGTTCCTTGGTCTTCATGGCAGTGTTTGGTTAGTGGTGCCACTTGCTTCGGTGTTTCAGCCTCTGGGGACTTTCAAAAAAGGTGTGTATATGTAATTAAAGATCATATGACACTTAGATCGCACACAGGTGGACATCATTTCACTAAATATGTGACTTCTGAAGGTAATTGGGGGCACCAGAGCTTTTTATGGGCTTCATAACAAAGGGGGTGAATACATACTCACATGCCAATTTTCTGTTTTTCATTTCTAAAAAATAGTTTTATGTATATATTTTTCTCATTTCACTTCACCAACTTAGACTATTGTGTTCTGATCCATCACATACAATTCAGATTAACAAAACATTGAACTTAAGGCTGTAATGTAACAAAATAGGTAAAAAGTCAAGGGGGTGAATACTTTTGCAAGGCACTATATTTATTTATATATATATATATATATATATATATATATATATATATATATATATATATATATACATATATATATATATATATATATATATATATATGTATATATATATATATATTTTATTTTTATTTTTTTTCTTTAATCTCTTATGTGACTTAGAAAGTACACAGATGAGACACAGTGCACATTCCAAAAGTAAGTAAACTGCATATCTGTCAAGATGCTAGGAGTTGTATATGCGATTATATTGTCATACATTGACACATTGGGTACAAAGGAAACTCCTCATTTGCACACTATACAATATCTCTATGGTAATGTGAGTTTCTGAAGAGCACAGAGAGAGTAATGGTTAAAAATGGTTTAATTTGAATAATTTCACAGTATAAATAAACAAAAGATATGTATGGCTATAAAATGAGCCAACACTTAATATTTTATGTGAGTAGAAAGGTGATTTAAATACTCTCCACTGTATAATCAGTAAGGAAAGAAAAAGATAATCTGAGTATGTCTCATGGAGATCTGTTTTCCCACAATAGTTCCCTGTAGTTAAGGATTCTGGGTAATGATATGCAAATTAGGTTGAAAATGTACCACCTTTTTTAATCTAGAGACACTTAACATGGGAATCAGTTCAGGACTATGGCCCTGCTCTCAGGCAGGCTGAAGAATATAACCATTTTGCTAAACATATTCCCATGTTTAGAAGGTCAGAGGCTAAAAATGTTTATGTTTTGAGCCTCATTTGCATGTCACTATCCAGAATCCTTAGCTACAATGGAACAGATGGATTTCCAGGCCAGTAAATGGTATAGTGAAGCACACTCTTATCTGTTCCTTATATGTAAGACTTGAAAACACAGAGGGTATGGTCTATCCACCCTTCCCTAGACCTTACTCTCTCTCAGAGTCTCTTTGAATGCAGCCTGAACGTCAATAGTATGTATTGGCACCAAAAAGTCCAGGTACCACCTAACATTCCTTATTCACACAAAAAAATGGATAACAATGGGCAACTCCTTAGCTATCAAATTGCAGCAATGTTTGAAACTCTTCATGTCTTGCTTATGACAGGCATAAACAATCACTTGGAAATTATGTACAAAATCTGTATCAGCTCTAAAATATTTAACTATAAAATGTTCAATGTTGGATTTATTATGTAAGCTTTTGCTACACATTAAATTATCCAAAACTCACCTTGTGGATTGACAAAATAGGTTTTCTCCTCAACGAGCGATACTCCTTCCCTCTAAGGAAAAAAAGTGAGAAGAACAATGAAAGCGCAGAGAGAGAAAGAGAGAGAGAGAGAGAGAGAGAGAGAGAGAGAGCAGTTAGAGTGAGGTGGTTTGAGAATGAAAGAAGAGACTATGATCTGATTAGAGGAAGAATTCAAGATGAAAAAAGTCCTAAGAAAGACTATTAAAAGTAGGTTAAAAGAGAGAGTGAGAGAGAGAGAAAGAAAGGAGGATGAAAGAAGGTTAGAAAGACAGAGAGAGAGAAGACTGAGATGAGGTTACAGAGAGAGGGAGGAGATTGTAGAAAAGACAGTAGATTGAGAGAATGTTAACGAGAGAGATATGAGATTGATATTAGTGTATATATATATATACTGTATATATATATATATATATATATATATATATATATATATATATATATATATATATAGAGAGAGAGAGAGAGAGAGAAGATTGAGAGCATGAGAGCATGTTAGTGAGAGAGAGAGATGAGATTGATATTAGTATATATATATATATATATATATATATATATATATATATATATATATATATATAGAGAGAGAGAGAGAGAGAGAGAGAGAGACGATTGAGAGAAAGTTAAAGGGAGAGAAGAGATTCATATGAGCACAGGAAAACAGAGGGGTGATTGAGAGGAGGTAAGAGAGAGGAGAGAGAGAGAAATCAGATTGAGAGGAAAGGATAGAAGAAGAAAGAGGAGATTGAGAGACTGTTTGCGTGTGAGTGTGAGAGAGAGGGAGGGGAGAGACTGATGTGCATTTATAGAGAGAGTGGAGATTGAGAGAAGATTAGAGGAAGAGAGAGAGAGGAGATTGAGAGGAGGTTATAATAAATAGAGGATATGGAGCGGAGGTTAGACAACAGAGATTGTGAAATAGAGATAGAGAGAGAATAGATATAGAGAGAGAAAATTGATAGAAGGTTAAAGAAACAAGTTTCAGAGGAGGTTAGAGAGAGACAGAAAAGATTGAAAGATGGTTAGAGAGAGAGAGAGGGAATATTGAGAGAGGTTAATGAGAAAGGGGGAGTGGGAGAAGGTTAGAAAGAGAGAAGAGGTTAGAGAGAGCAAAAGAAAGAGGAGGTTGAGAAGACGTTAGAGTGAAAAAAGAGAGAGTAGAAGAATTGTGTGTGATAGAGATGAGGACATTGAGAGGAAGTTAGAGATTGAGAGATAAAAGGGGAGGTTTGAACAAGAGAGGGAGAGAAGAGATTGAGAGCTGGATAGAGAGGTTATTAAGAAGATAATGGAAAATAAAGAGTGGGAGTCAGAGACGTTAGCATGAAGAAAGTAAGAAAGGCATTTTGAGAAATAGAGTAAAAAATAGAGATTGGGTGATAAATCCATTGTGATGTGTAGATAGGACACATTAGTCCCTCCTCACCTCAATCCTTAGGGGCTTCTTGATGCTATCAGATATTCTATTCTGTCCCAGGGCCACAATCGAAACCACAGGGTTGGATTTTCCTATAGGAACAACAACGAATGGGACTGGTATAGCCGAGCGTGCTGGCAATGTCACAGTAACCAACTTGGATTCCCCTTTCCCAGTGGTTGGGCTGCAGATCCCCTCCATCTGCTCCATGTAGACATATACCTGTACCAGAATAGCAGAGAAAAGACTGAGTATATGTATGGATAACAGGGATATTGCTAAGTTACCCTTTGGGGTTCCTTGATGAAAACACCCATATCTCTATCTCTCTGTATCAAAACAGTAGACAAATATATGATAAATGAAATAGAAAAAGAGTGTTTTCTTCACCTTTAACTCATGATCAAAGTAGTTATATAGGACTGGCCTCAGGTCCATCTCCTTAAATCTCTTTATAGAGTATGGTACCGGGAGGTAGATGGGAAATTGTATAAAAAATATCACATGTACAGGCTCAGCTATGCAGAAAGAAACATTATCCAGTGGTCAGCAACAGTTGATAAAGTGTTTGTGAAACCATGTTCTCCATGATACTAGGCATAAGAAGGGTTGTATTAACTTTAATTCCTAAAATCACTGAGTACATACAGTCGTTACCAAATATGTGTAGGTTCACATAATCATGGGAATGGTGAAGGCTCACAATGAGCAAAAACTCCGTAAGGTCCTCTGTTACCATTGAAGAGTTGATGGAGCCATCTTCTGCAGAGTCTCTGGTATTTGTGTGGCAAAAAAAAAACTCTCTAGGATCTCCTGTGATAGATGCAGAGCTAGTGGAACCATGTTCTACATCAGTGGTGGGCATTTTGGCCCTATGAGGGCTGGCAACAGTCCAGGATTTCAATCTCTAAGTAACTCAGGTGTGCTGAAGTAGAGAGAAAATGAATACAGAAAGAAATCCTGGACTGTTGGTGGTGTTCGTATGATGTTGTTGCCCATCACTGCACTAAATGAACTCTGGCAAGAGAGTACTTTATGTAAAAATATAAAATCCAAACTCCAAATACTTATATGTCAACATAATCATATGAATTCTTAAGGTCAGCAGAAGGCAAAAAAACTGCATTGTGTTCTATGGCTTGTCAATAATTGGTGGTGCCATGTTCTGTATGGTCTCTGGAATAACATCACGGAATCGTACACGAGTCAGTGGAGCTATTTTTCACAGAGTCTCTTTCTCGAGTTGTTTAAATTAGGATATAAAGATATCAAATATTGCTAAATACATTGATGTCAAATATGTATAGGTTCACACAGGGCCGGATCTACATGTTTGGAGCCCCTAGGCAGAAAAGTGGAGGAGCCCCTGCAAGTGAGTATGCAAGGTTTGCAGAGACCCATTTTTGCCTTTTCTGTGTGTGTAAGTTCCTTTTCCTGTTGTACTGTAACTTGCGTGTTCTAGGTTGTTATCGCCTAGTAGCCAGTCTATGAACTGCAGTATTTTGTTTTTTAAGTCAGGGACTATTCTTTTTTTTAAAAGTAGCACCCCTCACAGGGAAGCCCCCTGGGCAGCTGCCTAGTTGGCCTAATGGGTAATCCGGCCATGGGTTCACATAACCATACCACTTGTGTATGGTTACTATGGGAAAAATCTCTGCAGGGTCTTTCTTCTATGACTGGTGCAAGTTCCCAAATAGGTTTATGTAACTATGTGGCGGTTGCAGGTCCATAATTTGCAACAAATCTCCAGGCTCTTTTCAGCCAGAGAAAAATTAACATGGCAGCGATCAGAAGTGTTTTATACTGTTGGCCATTATGATGTGTTTGACATGGGGGCCTTGGGTCTGTACTGCAGGGTAGTTAAAACAAATTATGGGGAAATTAAATTTATTAAAATACTAAAGATATTTAAAATAATGTAAATGAAGACTAGAAAGATTAATCTGTTTGAATTGTGTTTGTGATTGTGTGATTTAAGGGCATGCTTGTAGGGGAAGAGCTAATGCTTTGTGAGGTCTTACCATTTATCTTATACATTCCTATGCCTTGTATCTCCCAAGTAGTAATTGAGTCTGGGACAGTCAGATATGGAAACTAGAAAAAGTAAAAGAATAATATTCATTGAGCGACTCACACACACAATATATATATATATATATATATATATATATATATATATATATCAGACACCAATTCACACAAAAAGAATGACTGTTATTGATTCAAACAGACATATTGCATACACATAGCAGACAGATATTGTGTTAGTTACTGTGAAAACTCCATTGATGGTCACCTAAACCCGAAAATCAATTATATACTGTAATGCTGCCACCACCAAGGCAATTTAAGATATAACTATCAACGGGAGACTTAGATTACTAAGAACTATAAAAGTCATACAAATCCCCAATTTGGTCACAAGAGAAAACCTAACCCCCTGAACTTAACATCAAATATCTTTACAGTAACATGCAGTTCTTAAGAGCAGAAACAGACTAACTAAATGAATGTACATTGTAAATATGAACAAAATAGCTACGATGATACACAATTATATTTAGTACAGTTCATCAGAGTTTTCTCTAGGGAATCCTGCCGTCTCATGATATGACCAAAATATTTGAGCTTCAGCTTCATGATTATACCTTCTAGTGAACAGTTTGTCTTGATTTCCTGTAGTACTGATTTATTGGATCTTCTTGCAGTCCAACCTACTAAGTAGTTTTCACCAACACTACAATTCAAATGCATCAATTCTACAGCGCTCAGATTTCTTTATGGTCCAGCTCTCACATCCGTATGTTACTATTGCCAATACCATAGATCTAACTGTGCGGACCTTTGTTGATAGTTTGAAATCTTTACTTTTACTAGCTTGTCCAAGCTTGCCATAGCTTTCCTCCCCAGAAGCAAACATATTTTAATTTCATGTCTACAGTCACCATCTGAAAAGATCTTGGATCCCAGAAAAATAAAATTTGTCACTGCCTCCACTTCTTCCCATGTATTTGCCAGGAACTTAGATTGACGTTTGCCATGATGTTCGTCTTTTTAGCTTTGAGCAGCAGACCAACTTTTGCACTCATCAATAAGTCCTTTAGTTCCTCCTTACTTTTAGCCATCAAAGTAGTATCATCAGCGTATCTGAGGTTGTTGATATTCCTTCCAGAAATATTGATTCGGGCTTTGGATTCATCCAGTCTAGCCTTACACATAAAGTACTCTGCATGTAAGTTGAATAAGTAAGGTGGCAATATACAACCTTGTCACACTTCTTTTCTGATCTTGACTCATTCTGTCGTCCCATGTTTGGTTCTGACCGTGGCTTTTTGGTCCATAAACAGATTCTTCAGGATGAGATTATCTGGTACTTAGAAATCATTGTAATTGTTACAAGGGTTTATTGACCTTAGTAACGGTGCCTGGGCGCTTGGAGCAATTGGTCTCAATATACAATTGACCCCCATCTTTTTAAGAACATGCCACATTGTGGTGTGATCCACACAGTCAAAGATTTTAAAATAGTCTATGAAGTAGAAACTCTCTTTCTCTCTCTATTATCCATCAGACATTGGCAATTTGATCTCCTGTGCCTCTTCCTCTGTGGAAGCCGGCTTGCACATCTGGTAGTTCCTGGTCCATATACTATTGGAGTCGAGCTTGCAGAATCTTAAGCATTACCTTGCTGGCATGTGAAATTAGTGTAATTGTTCGATAATTGGAGCACTCTTTGGCAATGCCTTTTTTGGGGGATTGGGGTGTAGACTGACCTTTTCCAGTCTATTGGCCATTGCTGAGTTTTCCAAATGTGTTGGCATAAGGCAAGAAACATTTTCACAGCATCATCTTTTAGAATTTTAAATAATTCAAATGGGATTCCATCAACTCCTGCAGCCTTGTTATTATCAAGGCATCCTAGGGCCCATCTCACATCGCTCTTCAAGATGTCTGGCTTCAGCTCATTGGACAAATTATTAAGGTCATTATTGCTGTTAAGATCGTTTTTGTATAGATCTTCAGTGTATTCCTGCCTCCTCTTCTTTATCTGATCTTCTTCTTTTAAGTTCCTATTTTTGTCTTTTATCACGCCATCTTTGGCATGAAAAGTGCCTTTAAGTACCCCAATGTTCTTGAAGAGATCTCTTGATTTACCCATTCTGTTATCCTTTTCAATCTCTTTACATCGCTCATTGTAGAATGTCTCCTTGTCTCTTCTTGCTATTTGTCTCTTCTTGCTATCCTCTGGAATTCTACATTCAGTTGGACAAATCTTTTTACTACCTTTCACGTTCCTTCTTTTCTGAGCTACTTTCAAAGCGTCATCAGACAGCCAGTTTGCCTTCTTAGTTTTCTTTCTTTTAGAAATATTCATTGTTGCTGTTTCCTGCATAATGTTGTAAATGTAGGTCCAATGTTCTTCAGGCATTCTGTCTTCCATGTCTAGTCCCTAGTAACATCTTTTGTTGATGTTATATCTATGATGTGTTGAATATCTTTGTAGAACTGGACAACTTCGGGTTCTTCAGCATCCATGGTTGGAGCATAGACTTAGATCACTGTGATGTGTTGTGAAGGGACAGGCATTTTGTGTTGGGTAATATTATATCTGTAAGGATTTACTACTTATTTTGGTGGAGCGACAAGCCTGTTATAAACATGAGAAAGATTTAGGGAGAATCACAAGAAATTGTGATAATGTGTTAGAAAACCAAGTCCATAATAAGTCCAGTATCTCAGTGTAATCATATTTATTTCAAATGCTTTTCTGGATGGTATCCTGGATGGTTTTAAAATTCCCCCTGAGTATTTTGATTCATAGCTTTTGGATGGAGAGTTTATTTTGAGTAAAATTGTGTACAACTAGAGCACACTAACTGTCTTCATTGTGTTTTTTTTAAAGAATGTCTGTGTAGGTTCATCGTTAGGTGCAGTTTTTGAATGGTTTCTCCAATGTAACAAGCTCTTTCACATATATTATATTGTATTATGTAAACCACATTGGAGGATATACATGAATATGACCCTCTGATGTTATAGGCTTATTGTTATGTCATCATTACAAATGTGTTAACGTAATTTGCAGGGACTTATACTTTATGGTACTCTGGGGAGTAATTAGCATCTGAGGCCCAGACAGCGAAGTGTTTGACATTTCTCCTACATGCAGACCCGGGAGGGGGGTTCTCAATGTATAACTTCTAGTCCTCCCCCATTGACAGGACCAACATTCCAGGGGGATAATTACGCCGCCTGCATCCTAATGGTTGACTAATGCTCAATATTTCTACTCAAACCTGTTGAGAGTTACCTTTCTGCTGTGCAAAAGACTGGAATTCTGTTGATCGATTCTTTGTTACTGAGCCTTGCAAGAAAGTTATAGAAGGAAAACTGGTGAAAGGGGCAGATGTTAATGATATGTAGAACAGACTGAAAGTGTTAGAGTGTTATTTGTCTAAGTGTTATAGTATAACATATATATGAGGTGGGATAAAAGGGTCTCTCTATAGCCAGTCTTCAGTAAACATAAATAAACAGTAGTGATGATAGGGTCTCACCATAGTAGGACATAGATATTAATTATAAATGTTATAGTCTCATCATAAATAGTTTGAAATGGACATACATTTTAGAGATGCTTGATTCTCACCATTTAAGCTACGGATTCCATTAGTTGCACTGGAAACAAATGCTAAGCCTGCGTCAATGAAGACATCTTTGTAATCCTTTCCCCCACCTGATGAGCATCCTAAATCATACTCATTCATCGCCTTGAACATCTGAAAAGAAGAGAAAAGAAAGTAAATTCTGTATGTCTTAATGTTTTCGCATACACAGGTATGTATAGATTATTTCTTTATATATTGTGATTATATCACTCTGATACGTTATTTAGATTCCCATACAAAATGCAGCTCTGATTAAGTGCCACTTGACGTATTTAGCAGAGAGCCCATAGGGACTGTGAGGGCTGTGAGTTCCTGTTTTTGACTTGGTGACTAATGGCCTGTCAACTTTTCCTGGGGATTACCACAGCTGAATACCATGGCTGGTTTGAACTAGCTCCGGATTCTTAGCAGGAGTGACAGTGGGCAACCCCCATGACTTGGGAGGAGATCTGTGGTGAGCCCAGATGGCTAGCACATGGGTCAAAATATATTTTGGGACTCTCACCTTTCTGGTCCTGGAGCCATACTGTATTCCTGTAGAGTTATGTATCCAAGGGTTATAAAATGTAGTGTCTGTATGCCAATATGTTCAGGGCACAGGTTGCAGCTCTACTTCTTGAGCTTATGTATCATGAATCTCAAAGCGAGGTTCTGAGTTGTGTTCCAGAGTCCTCATTCCCATATAATACCTATATACACTGTATATGCATTACTAAATCATCCAGTAATGTAGTGCTCAACTACACATGTAAATTTTTTTAAATATTATGAGGATAGTGGTCTACCTTGCCTTGTGTCAGTTTGTTCTTTGCATTCAGGATGTACACAGCGGAATCCACTACAGACAGTGACACAGAGGTTTTACTGTCTGTTTCCACATCCAGTTTAAAGAACTCTGCTGGTCCAATGTAATCTCTCACGTTATGACTTAATATCAACTGTGAAGAGAGAACAAGTTCAGTTCAATTAAAATATGGTGTATATTTGCTTGTTATCTGAGTGACAGGTAAAGAATATTCGCACATACT
Organism: Discoglossus pictus; assembly: GCA_027410445.1. NCBI lineage: Eukaryota > Metazoa > Chordata > Amphibia > Anura > Alytidae > Discoglossus > Discoglossus pictus. The sequence goes on from CM050170.1 coordinate 66,054,593, forward strand.
CATTAGAATATAAGCATATGCACTTTTTAACTCCTCAATCTTCCATTCACAATCCAAGCTCCTCCACCTTACAAATCTGATATACTTTTGTAGTTAATGTCACTTAACTCTCTGGTCTTAATTAGTAAAACACATCTCAATCCTGCCAAATGCTCACCTGAACCAAATATTTGATTTGATATATAATATGCTGTCCCTGAAAATACATAAATGATTAAAATATCATAAAAACATAGTTGTATGCTTATCCCAGGTATTTCTTTAATTCATTAACTGTGTTTGCCTGTGTTTCACTTACCTATTATCCTTTCTATAAAATAATAATTTTTCTTATTACCCCTACTTCTTTCATCTTCCAACTTTAAATCATGAACAGTTCTTGCAACCCCTCTTTTTATGGAAGATCGTTCTCTCCCGAGCGTTATGAAATACGCTGATATACTGTAGATATATGTATACATCTATATTACCTTGCCTTCACATACATCTTTCACATCCACCCAAGCTGAGTTGGCAACAATCTCCATTCCCAGGTGATAGTAGGTGACAATTCGGAAAGAGGGCACCAGGGAGGAAATGACAGGGACTTGGAGATCAAGGAAGTCACCATATGCAATTGAGTTGAAGGAGAGGAGCTGGCCTTTATTAAGTGCCTGAATAAGAGAGAAACAGAGTGCGGGAATGAGAGATGATGAGAAGAAAGGAAAGACTTCAGCCTGAAAGGTTAGAGTGTTAGATAAAGAATCAGAGAGATACATATAACAGAGAGAAAAAAAACAGCTCTATAACCCAGGCCCATGGTGACAAGTGATAGGGGACAATGTCATTTATGAAGTTTATCAGAGCCAATGAGATTATTTTCTCTTCTCCATTCCTAATTCTGAGCTCATATCACTTACCATATAGTAAATTTTCTTGACAAGGCTGGCATTAGAGGTCACCACCTTTAATGTGAACTTCATGGTTTCCCCAACACCTGATTAGGTACATCTATATGTAGGAAACTGTTTGTGGCTGAGGAAGAAGATATAATTCTGCCACTATTCAAATCTCTAGTACGTCCTCATTTGTAATATGGAGTACAATTTTGGGCACCACCTCATAAAAAAGACATTTTAGAGCTGGAAAAGTACAGAGAATGGCTACAAAACTAATAAGGGGAATGGAGGGGCTAAGTTATGAAGAAAGACTAACAAAATTAAACTTATTTTCGTTAGAAAAAAGGCATCTAAGAGGAGATATGATTACCTTATATAAATACATCCAGGGTCAGTATAAGGCTTTGTCAAGTGAACTTTTTGTAGCAAGAGATTTTCAACTGACAAGAGGACATCCTTTGAGGTTAGAGGGAAAAAAAGATTTCACCTTAAACAAATAAAAGGGTTCTTCACAGTTAGGGTGGTTAAACTGTGGAATTCTCTACCAAAGGAGGTGGTGACAGCGAATTCGATAGACAACTTCAAAAAGGGGTTAGATATATTTTTGAATAAAGAGGGCGTTCAAGGCTATCCTAGATAACTAGCAAAGGAATATTGATCCAGGGAGAAATTTGATCGCCAGTTTCTGGGGTCAGGAAGGAATTTTGCTTTTTTTTCCCCTTATGAGACAATTGGCAAAGTTTCAATGGGTTTTTTTTTTTCTGTTTGCCTTCCTCTGGATCAAATAACAATTAACAAATAATAATAAATTGTCCACATTAAAAAGATCAATAGAGATCTAAAAAGGTTGAACTTGATGGACTAACTCTTTATTCATCCTCCAATACTATACTATTAATAATTATTTAATCAATAATTTAATTAATAACTAATCCGCATATTGCAGATCAGAGAAGATCTTAACAGGTTGAACTTGATGGACTGAACGTCTTTTTTCAACCTTAATTACTATGTAACTATGAAACTATGTATACGGAAGGAGACTCATGTTCTCAAACACTGAACCTTCAAGCCCTTCGGCCGTGACCTGTGCAGATGTCATAAAGAGTTCAGGTCATATAAAAGTCATATAATTGTGTAGTTACAAGATCTAAAATTGATATATTCATATGTCAAGTAGGTAAATGGAAATTTAAAAAGTGACCAGTGGAGACCCAACTGCTCCCTTTCCAGTCCTTCGAGAAGCTTTCCTACAGACCCACCTACGTTATAAACCCCTCGCCATCAACCTCACAACTCCATGCTTAATTATGCTGATGCACCCCTTATATCCTAATCTCTTACAATCATCACATCACTCTACTCACAACTTATTCTTCTTCTTCTCTTTCATAACTTATTTGTTGACTCTTTCTATCAGACATTATCTACCCCGTTTTTCTTTCATTGGAACGTATACCTTTCCCATTACTTCTTGAACAACACAATAATTTTCTCGAGTGGCACCTAGTCTATTTGTTGTCCCTGATCAGGATGTGCTGATCTCAACTACCATTTACAACCAACAACTACATGTATATTCTAAAACTACTATTCCACCGTTACCTGCTTTTACTTCCATCTATATTAGTTTTCTAAAGCTGTACTTAGTCTATATACTCTATTATCTTACTCAATCAGATTCTTTGCATTTTCCGATACTCTGATAATGGTATACACCTTATATGCAAGTCTTTTCTCAAGTATTGGCTACAGCCCTAGTCGTAGATAGGAATCTATGACCAGGGCTTATCTACCTTTTTGGAGCCCTAAGGCAGTGAAGTGGAGGAGCCTTTGCGAGTGAGTACTCAAGGTATGCACTAACCCATTTTTGCCTTTGGTGTATGTGTAAGTTCCCTTTCCTGTTGTAATTGTCTTGTTCTAGGTTGTTGCCCCCTAGTAGCCAGTCTATGAACTGCAATATTTCATTATTTTTAATCCAGGAACCATTTATTTTAAGAAGTGGCGCCCCTCACAGGGAAGAGCCCTTGGGTGGCTGCCTGCCTAGTTGGCCTAATGGGTAAGCCGGCCATGTCTACGACCTGTTTTATCTGACCAAGGGTGTTTTTCTCTCTTGTTACCTCCCATCTAGAAAGATGCCAACCTACAATTTGGACTGCCTTGTCAGCTTTCCTTTTTTCCATTGTCTCTCTTTGCCAGACACACTCCACTTCCCCAGGGCCTGTTTTGTTGAATTGAGATTCGATGAAGTACCTTAAAACTTTAAAACTCAGCAGTGTTGTCTTGCCTTATTGACAAATTGATCTGGGACTATAATAGTTTTGATCTATTGTTGTCCTCATCCTACCTCCTATATATAAAAGCTGGTAATATTGGTTTGTGCTATAATTTCAGGTATGGAATGACAATTGTATTTACCTTAAGGTCCTAAACTTTTGCATTTTTGGTGTCAATTCTGAAGGTCACAACCCCATGGCTATTCGGTTTTAATGTCATGGTTGGAATGGATGACCTGGTGAGATGGACAGTGGCACCATCTGTGGGAGATCCATCTATCAGAGATACCTCTGCCTATGAGAGAAAGAGAGAGGGGGCATAGGTACAAGTGGAGGAAAGAAACAGAAATAATTTAAAAAGTGGCTGTAAGCTCCACCCACTCACTTTCTGTTGCCTCATGCATAGAGATAGGAAATTAGTGAGTGGGTGGAGCTTAAAGTATTTTTTTTTAATGTAATGTTAAAATGAGTAGTAGACAAGCTAGAGGGAGCCTCTTCTGCACCCATTTTTGTATAAACATGGATAACCCCCACTCCTCACCACTATCTGTATAGGTGTCCCAGGAGTGAAGTATCTTTTGGTTTTGGAGAGATCTAACTTGTATGGTGAGGTCACAAACTTCACAGAGATAAGTTCCTTCTTCTCCAGAGTCCCAGTTGTTGGATGATAGGGTTAAACAGGAATAGCAGAAAGAGTGCAGAGAGACTGCAGAGTAGAATGGAAGTGCAGTGACAAAAGTCTGTCTTGGGTCAGTACAAGAATAAGAAATGGAGGTGCATTGCAGGACTAGTAGAGCGTGTGCAGAAGAGGTACAGTACAGAAACAGTAGAGAGGGTAGAGAATAGGGTGGAGGTACAGTACAAAAATAGTAGATATGATGCAGAATAGGATGGAGGTGTAGTACAGGAATAGTAGAGGGGATGCAGAATAGTGTAGAGGTACAGTACAGAATAGAGGTGCAGTACAGGAACAGTAGAGAGGGTGCAGAACAGGGTAGAGGTGGAATACAGGAATAGAAGTAAGGATGCAGAATAGGATGGACGTGCAGTACATAAATAGTAGAGAGGGTAGATAATAATGGAGATACAGGAGATATATATGCAGTACAGTGTAACGGAAACCATCACTGTTTTACCCTGTTTTATGGTTATGGTTAAAATATGATCCCATTGCTGTACTGTAGATATGTTGTTTTATGTTCTACAGAATATATTGGCTCAGAATATTACAGCTACTAGGCTCATAGATAATCCTATTACAGAGACTCCTCATAAGATAAGGAAGTCTATTGTATAAAGTGTTTTCATAATGAGACATAAGAACAAAGAGAAGTATAATCTGATCAATGTCTGATTGTATCAAAGTAGCCAGGTAGCCTCAGGGTGGTGTGACCACACCTATAAGTCAATAGGGCACCATGAAGGTGTGTGTATACGGCCAGCACGGGAGCCGCAGAGAGGACTCACAAGCTTTCTCCACAACACTGATTGCAATATACAAATTTGAGCCCTTTAGATTTTCCATGGGCTGAGTCATTTTTGATAAAATGTCTGCCTTTGTGAAGGTTATGCCAATGCCACCATTATGCAACTGCAAGAGAAAGAGAGTGTCATTTATTATCAAGTTCTATTCATTCCTTTAGAGATAACCCTACCTCTTATTCATGTTACAAGCTTATTTACTCTTTTTTTCATCTTAGTTCAAAATGGCCACCGTCAGCAGTTACACAATTTTGAAACCCATGTCTTCTAAGGTCATCAGCGTTGATACAATTATCAACATTTATTGCAGAAAATCGATTTAATGGACATTTTTTATGACAAGAAAAATCTACAACATTGTTACATAGTCCTAAACTCTTTATTAATTACCCCTAAGACATGAAAATGGTCTCTGTGACGATCTGGTGATAGGGGCTATTACTGCCCAGGGCCACCTGCCATAGACTACAGGTTAACTACCCAGAAGAACCGTTTGTGTTCTTGGAAATCTCGGCACCAGCACTGTATCAGTCAGAGTCTCTCCATCAGGAATCAGCACTTCCAGGAGTCCCAGTAACCTTCCTGTGGTAGTGACCAGGACAGGTTACTTGTATGGTGGAGATAGGTTCAGTATCGCAGCCATCCAGGAGAACAGGAGCAAAATAAGAGACACATGATTTCTATATGTCTCCAGAAGTGAGCTGTTTTATTTTTGAAAAGTCAGCAAGATCTATAGCAGTTAGATACAGAAGGGGTGTACACAATGTAACAATGAGAGGGTGTGGCAGACAATTACAGGAGATGACCCCACATGGGTCTAGCAGTACCTTCATGGCTTGCACCTGAGAACAATAGGTCTACCTTCTAATACACATCCTGTCACATCCTATTTAGCACATCAAAGATGTACTTAGCTTATCTGGCAAACAATTGGATAAAGCAGATTACAATGCAATGGAGTGGCTGGAGCCAAGCAGTCTGTCCTTTAATGAGCTAAGATCCAGGAACTGAAAAAGGGGTTTGTGACAGTCTCTTTAAAAAATAATACATTTTATAAAACTCCTATCCATTGTGGAATTATCACCCACCCAATATATTCAAACTTTCAACAAAGTACTCAAAAACACTTAGGTTATATGATATAATTTCCTATTCACTATTTCTTGGGTCACTGCTGAGTCACTACTTCCTTAGTAACTACTTGGGATATCTCAGAGTCAATCTTATTTCAATAATGTTTTGTTTATGATACAATAGGTCCTTGATTGTGTTTTTGACCACTTGATATATTTGCTATTACATTTACAACTGCAGGGTCATTCTAGTCATCAGTCTCCACAGGAACGCTGTAAGAGCAATGTATTTCCCTTGTAAGGAGTAGGAGTTTAGTTATAGAGTTTTGTAGGGTTGGAGGCTAGTTCCTTTGAACAGATAAATGGGGAGTGGGAAGAGGTACAGAATGAAATTTCGCAGAGACCATCCTATAATGCGTAATAAAGGTACTGCAGGCACAGACGCAGCAATGCGCCATGGGAGGAGGTCAGTTTATGGTTTCTGGATGTCCCCCCTTTGGGATGTGTGTTGAAATAGTGGAGTATCCTTGTAGAGAAGGGGAGTAGTAAAAAGGTCCAGACTGGTTAAATTATCTAGGCATGATTGACCCCAATATCACCTCATTGACTAAGAAAATGGTTAGTATTTGGATTCTTTGAATATTGTGGTATTGTGTTTGCCTTGTAAAGGGAAATGGGATTGGCATACCTGTTCATCTATGTAAAAGCGAAGAGGAGCTGAGTAGAGGCACCCTGTCATTCAGGTCAGGTGATGTGTTAGATTCACCTGATAATAGGAAATTGTGGTTTAGTCCTATAAAATTGTGTAATTCGGGTTTGGCTAAAGGGACTGTTAATTTTTGAATATTACTTAGGTTGACTAGTTCTGTATTGCTTCATTGTTAGTTTTATCATAGAGTGATGCTGACCTTGAAGTGAGAACACTGCGAGAGCTAGGCGTAAGCCCCGATTACAAACACTGACAGGTCCATATTTGTAAGCTATTTGCAAGAGGTATACCTATTTTAAAGCAGTAAATCGGGATTAGACTGTCATTATAATGCTCATGGGTTGTCATCTTGTTGCAATGCCTCATACAATGAATAGATCACTTAACTACTGCCTTTGGGAAGAACATTTTTGACTTCAAAAGTATTTATACACAGGCACACATAAAGATTCATGTAAAAGTTAGTAAATTGGTTTGAGAATTATTATGATGTGAGATAAACTTCTAATGGTTGATATTGAGATTCATCGGGTTAACTAAAGCAATTATGTGACAAAGCCAGAGAATTGAACAGCGCAGATATGTACCCACACCTTTGGCGTTTTCAAGTTCATGTTACGTAGAAACAATTTACAATAGCACAAGTTATGCTGGTATTTTAAGGTGAATGTAAATTAGATGTCTATTGTGCAACCAATGAAGTAATTTGTATATATTCATATAGGATATCCTATTAGGATATTAACGTTGCTTCATTCTTTCTTGTGAAAAGGTATTTTTGATTGAAAATTCTCATTTGAATACTTAAGTGATTACAGAATAAGTAATCAGTATCTCTCAGTAATTAAGGGCCTTTCGTGTAATATTTGTCTGACTGTTCAGACCAGATAAAAGGAGGATTATAATGGTACAGGGACATGGGATGGTATAGCGGATCCACACATACTATGAGGGCAAATATAAGGAAGACAAAGCAGCGATCAGACAGAAAAAGACACTGTAACGGATCTACTGGCACCCCGACCGGGTACCTCCGTTGATGGACGCGTCCTAGCTTGCGTCGAGGCCTACAAGCACCGCACCGGACACCAAAACCACCACAGACTCCAAGGATAGTACATCAGGAACAAGGGTTCAGTTGGTACAGCTCAAGGGAGTATGCAAAAGCATAGCAATCCCCAGTATGATATAGAGATCCCCTCCAATAACGAGACGAGGCTACGTTTTGAAGGGTCAAGAAGAACTAACTTTAATGACAGGGGAATCTCCTTTTATGCAATGGTGCCCTCTGAAGGGCTACACCCACATAATTATCACAGCCAATTATATACATGGTTCCACCCCCACGTCTCCTCCCCTCAGATAACAGGTAACACAATTAAAACAGACAAAATTTTAACCACATTCTGGATGTACCCCCAAAACAGGGGGTACACCTTTAAGTCCAGCACCGTTCAATAGCTCTCCCCCAGGAGAACAACATATAAAAAAATGGCATGAATCAGACCAGGGGTTCAAAAGTTAGTAAAAGTATCTTTTACCCATAACACACAGACATTTCACATAACCCCCATACAATACACATATAGGGACAATAGGTGAGCCACACCTCCCTGGCAACTTGGATACAATCAGACATTAATTAGATCATCCTTCTTTGTTCTTATCAGAGAATGAAAACACTTTGGAAAATGCAAGGATCCTTTACAACTTCCTTATCTTAGGAGAGTCTCTGTAACAGGATTCTCTGTAATAGGATTATCTATTAGCCTAGTAGCTGTGATATTCTGAGCCAATATATTCTGTAGAACATAAAACAACATATCTACAGTACAGCAATGTGATCATATTTTAACCAAGAATTAAATAACCATAAGACAGGGTAAAACAGTGATGGGTTCCGTTACACACCTCCCCCGTGACCATAAGCCGGCATACACGGTGTGATCCCAACGGATCGGCCTGGGGATGTCCGGACAAAAGTATTTGTTGGTCAATTCTCTAGTTTGACAACCCATCAGCATTACTGCAATTCACATTTACTCACATTTCACATATCCCGAGATAGCTGGGATCTGAGCGCACAAAACTACCGAATAGCGCTCAGATCCTCTTCACACAGTTCAATTGCCATGTAGCTAAAGTCGTTCCCATAGTCTTTAATTATATGAATGGGCTCCATGGCATAGTTATCTGGGGTATCACTGCTCCCACAGGGCAAGTACCGAATGACCCCCCTGTATGTAAAGGGCCAGAATGAGTGACATACACTCTTGTATGGCCAAATACTGTGTTTAAAGGGCAATATGTCCCAGGGCCATAGTCGCAGGGCAGGAGGCTGGCAAACAGTCTTCTCCAAGACAAAGTGGCGAAGGGCACTTCGTCACACATCTCCCCTTTGGGGGGAAGTCTAACCGGGCACCTGACCTTCTGCCGGTCAGTGCCTCCGTTAGACGATCCACCAACCCACAATAAACCAGTGCTAGAGCAGCCCCCCCACAACAACAAAGTGCAAGAGCAGCCCACCCACAACAAACCGTTACTGCAACTGGATATTTCGCTGTGGTGATGGGGCAACACGCTGAGGGGACTTGAGGGGCAGAGGCCAGCGGCACTCTGCCCTGATGCCAGCTCTTCTGCTGGTATAACCTGCAGGACATCCTGCTCTGTACAAGGGACAAAGGGAGGGCAGAGGCCGACTGCACTCTGCCCCGCTGTCAGCTCTTCTGCTGGGGTACTTGGGACATATTCCGGCTCAGTAGCCAGGGAAACGTGGGGTTCAGTGGGGGTTAACATTTCCTCTGTTAACCCTGGGGCCACATTAGAAGTTAGCTTGGGAGGGGAATTTGTACTTACCCCCTCCTCCGGTTGTCCCAGTGAGGGTAGTTGGGGATCTGGACAGGCTGTGGGCGCAGAGACCACAATCCCATCTGCGCCGTCTGGGAGATTGGTGTCTCCCCTTTGTCAGGGTAACCTGTCGCTGGGGAGGAAGGACGACATCTTCTGCCCCCTGTGGTTCACACTGCCGCTGGGGGGGAAGGACGACACCTTCTGCCCCCTGGGGTTCACACTGCCGCTGGGAGGGAAGGATGACACCTCCTGCCCCCTGGGGTTCACACTGCCGCTGGGAGGAAGGACGACACCTTCTGCCCCCTGGGGTTCACCCTGCCGCTGGGGGGGAAGGACGACACCTTCTGCCCCTGGGGTTCACGCTGCCGCTGGGGGGGAAGGACGACACCTTCTGCCCCCTGGGGTTCACGCTGCCGCTGGGGGGGAAGGACGTCACCTTCTGCCCCCTGTGGTTCACACTGCCGCTGGGCGGGAAGGACGACACCTTCTGCCCCCTGGGGTTCACACTGCCGCTGGGGGGAAAGGACGATACCTTCTGCCCCCTGGGGTTCACACTGCCGCTGGGGGGGAAGGACGACACCTTCTGCCCCCTGGGGCTCACACTGCTGCTGGGGGGGAAGGATGACACCTTCTGCCCCCTGGGGTTCACACTGCCGCTGGGGGGGAAGGATGACACCTTCTGCCCCCTGGGGTTCACCCTGCCGCTGGTGGGGAAGGACGACACCTTCTGCTCCCTGGGGTTCACGCTGCCGCTGGGGGGGGAAGGACGACACCTTCTGCCCCCTGGGGCTCACACTGCCGCTGGGGGGGAAGGACGACACCTTCTGCCCCCTGGGGTTCACACTGCCGCTGGGGGGGAAGGACGACACCTTCTGCCCCCTGGGGTTCACACTGCCGCTGAGGGGGAAGGACGACACCTTCTGCCCCCTGGGGTTCACACTGCCGCTGGGGGGAAAGGACGACACCTTCTGTCCCCTGGGGTTCACACTGCCGCTGGGGGGGAAGGACGACACCTTCTGCCCCCTGGGGCTCACACTGCTGCTGGGGGGGAAGGATGACACCTTCTGCCCCCTGGGGTTTACACTGCCGCTGGGGGGGCAGGACGACACCTTCGGCTCCCTGTAGGGCCGGTAGAGAGACCTCGGTCCCATCTCTACCTGCCATCTGAAGGTCATCCCAGGACCAGTCAATGAGGTGTGGTTCTGCTTGTCGAGTATGCACGAAGCTGAGCAGGTATTGGTAGTCCTGCTCCAGCTCCCACTCTCTCGTTACCAGGTGGGTCATGTCTTTGCTCACCTCGCCTTCGTCATCCCAGACATACATGCCCATCCGGTAGTCGTAGATGTCCCAAAACCTAGACCCCTCCGTGCTGCCAAGATCAATGTCGTCCTCCAAGCATCCCATAATAAACCCGGGCCATCATAATCATTCCCCTCCGGTAAGTCGTGTTCAGACATCCAGGGGGTAAGTCGAACGGTATGCCACCAGAGGGCCTGGTATGCATTGTCTAGTCAGAGCTCTCGCCATACCAGGGTCTCTAGTCTTGTCACCCACTCATCCAGGGGCTGCTCTCCCAATAGATACATCCGCATCGCCACACGCTTCTGTAGCCGCTGCTCATCACTGGGGAGACTCTCACCTCGCCGCCATTGGGCATCTTCCACGGCATCATACCAGAGTTCCTTTCTGTCTGCATCCCTGTAGTCCGCGGCCGCCTCCTCCTCCTCATCATGGAACGCTGTCAGAAAACTAGCCGGTTCCATCCTGCTGTAGCCAGGGGCGCTGTACGGATACTAGCGTTGCCCTCAATTTGTAACTCCAAACGTTACCGGTGTCTCCGTGCTGCTTTTCCTCTTACTAGGACGCCATCCCACCACTGCCAGCCAATGTAGCGGATCTACTGGCACCCTGACCGGGTACCTCCGTTGATGGATGCGTCCTAGCTTGCGTCGAGGCCTACAAGCACCGCACCGGACACCAAAACCACCACAGACTCCAAGGATAGTACATCAGGAACAAGGGTTCAGTTGGTACAGCTCAAGGGAGTATGCAAAAGCATAGCAATCCCCAGTATGATATAGAGATCCCCTCCAATAACGAGACGAGGCTACGTTTGGAAGGGTCAAGAAGAACTAACTTTAATGACAGGGGAATCTCCTTTTATGCAATGGTGCCCTCTGAAGGGCTACACCCACATAATTATCACAGCCAATTATATACATGGTTCCACCCCCACGTCTCCTCCCCTCAGATAACAGGTAACACAATTAAAACAGACATCATCATCATCTTTTTTTTCATCATCATCTTTTATTTGTATTGCGCCAACATATTCCGTAGCGCTGTACAGGGGATAAGAACAAGGGAAATACACGTTTAACAAAATTAAAAAAGTTGAAGAGCCCTGTTTTGAGCTTAGAATCTTAGCAGAAAGTGCTTTATCCCAAAGCACCCTACAAGACTAGAAACTCGCTACTTACAATCTAAAGGGAATTAAAGGGCAGAGAACTGGGGAAGAGTAACAAATAAGGAATAGCAAGGGTAAGGAAGTAAGTGAAAGATAGAAAGAGTTTTATTTTAGAGGGAGAGGGGATGGATCTGAGGTGAAAGAGTAGTATGTTGGCTGACCCCTAGTGTTGAGATGATATATCTGCAAGTAGGAAGTCAGGTGTTTTCTATGGCTCTATAAATTTAATCTGAGTTGGGGTGGGTGGGTGAGGGGAAGGAAGGGAGGGAGGGAGGGCAGTTCTGAGTGTGTCACAGATGAAGTAGGCCTTAAAACCAGAGTAAATTTGCACTGAAAGAAAGAGAGAGAGAGAATGGATTGGGGTCAGACAGTACAGGAAGATAGGAGAGTTAGGAAGGAATGAGAGAGAGAGACCATAGAATAAAGGTATTTGAGGAGGGGGGAGGAGATTTGAGGTAATTATGCCAGCCATAAATGGGGGAAGGATGGGGGGGGGAAGGTGGGGACAGCAGAGCAGGGTATAGGAAACCGTAAAAAATTGAAAACAAAAAGTCAGAATATTTCTATCTGCCAAGATATAATAACATGCATACAGTAGTGATATTAATAAACATATTGGCTCCAGGGATGGCACAGTTTCCATAGTCTTCTCCATACCTGCTGAGGTGTTCTGAATGCAGTTCTGAGTGTGTCACAGATGAAGTAGGCCTTAAAACCAGAGTAAATTTGCACTGAAAGAAAGAGAGAGAGAGAATGGAATTGGGGTCAGACAGTACAGGAAGATAGGAGAGTTAGGAAGGAATGAGAGAGAGAGAGACCATAGAATAAAGGTATTTGAGGAGGGGGGAGGAGATTTGAGGTAATTATGCCAGCCATAAATGGGGGAAGGATGGGGGGGGGGGGGGGGGGGGGGAAGGTGGGGACAGCAGAGCAGGGTATAGGAAACCGTTAAAAATTGAAAACAAAAAGTCAGAATATTTCTATCTGCCAAGATATAATAACATGCATACAGTAGTGATATTAATAAACATATTGGCTCCAGGGATGGCACAGTTTCCATAGTCTTCTCCATACCTGCTGAGGTGTTCTGAATGCAGTTCTGAGTGTGTCACAGATGAAGTAGGCCTTAAAACCAGAGTAAATTTGCACTGCTGAGGTGTTCTGAATGCAGTTCTGAGTGTGTCACAGATGAAGTAGGCCTTAAAACCAGAGTAAATTTGCACTGCTGAGGTGTTCTGAATGCAGTTCTGAGTGTGTCACAGATGAAGTAGGCCTTAAAACCAGAGTAAATTTGCACTGCTGAGGTGTTCTGAATGCAGTTCTGAGTGTGTCACAGATGAAGTAGGCCTTAAAACCAGAGTAAATTTGCACTGCTGAGGTGTTCTGAATGCAGTTCTGAGTGTGTCACAGATGAAGTAGGCCTTAAAACCAGAGTAAATTTGCACTGCTGAGGTGTTCTGAATGCAGTTCTGAGTGTGTCACAGATGAAGTAGGCCTTAAAACCAGAGTAAATTTGCACTGCTGAGGTGTTCTGAATGCAGTTCTGAGTGTGTCACAGATGAAGTAGGCCTTAAAACCAGAGTAAATTTGCACTGCTGAGGTGTTCTGAAACAGACACAATTTTAACCACATTCTGGATGTACCCCAAAAACAGGGGGTACACCTTTAAGTCCAGCACCGTTCAATAGCTCTACCCCAGGGGAACGACATATTAAAAAATGGCATGAATCAGACCAGGGGTTCAAAAGTTAGTAAAAGTATCTTTTACCCATAACACACAGACATTTCACATATCCCCCATACAATACACATATAGGGACAATAGGTGAGCCACACCTCCCTGGCAACTTGGATACAATCAGACATTAAATAGATCATCCTTCTTTGTTCTTATCAGAGAATGAAAACACTTTGGAAAATGCAGGGATCCTTTACAACTTCCTTATCTTAGGAGAGTCTCTGTAACAGGATTCTCTGTAATAGGATTATCTATTAGCCTAGTAGCTGTGATATTCTGAGCCAATATATTCTGTAGAACATAAAACAACATATCTACAGTACAGCAATGTGATCATATTTTAACCAAGAATTAATTAACCATAAGACAGGGTAAAACAGTGATCGGTTCCGTTACAGACACCAACAGCCTTATTAAATTGCAATTTGGCAAATCTAAAGGGCTATATATAAGCACAGAGCATATTTTATTTACAGAAGTTTTTAGTTAGTGAACTTCTATCCAAAAGCAAGGTCTTCAAAAACAATTCTGTAAAAAAAATACTCTCTGTGCTTATATAGAGACCTTTAGATTTGCCGAATTGCAATTTAATAAGGCTGCAAGTGGTTAAGTGGTGTCTGATTTAAAAGTCACTTTCTTTCATATTCATCTTGAAGAGGAGAGTCAAAAGATTTTCACAATTGAGTGGCAGGTCCCAGATACTGGAGTAAAAACACAGCTATGTTGGACAGTGTTAAAGACATGCAAGTGTATCTCAGTGTTTTACTACAGTGTGATTCCTGATAAAAGCAAGAAAAAGGGAACTACTGCAAGAAAGAAAGGAAGCAATATGTCTGATTAAAGAGCCTGTCAATCATAAGCAGCTCAGAGGGTCCCTAAGCAGAATACAGCACAGTGGCAGTGTAGCTTTATGAAAATACCAAAAAGGAGGGGACAGACCCTTTCACCTGAGGACTTGAGTTAAAGCAGCTTTCATACAAATGAAGAAGAGGTTGATGATGGCCCTGCTTTTGTACTCCCAGACCCAGCAAACATTTTATATATCCATGAGAGGAATGGAAGTTCTGACCCAGAGGTAAGACTGGAAAGTCATTGTTCATATGCCACACAATGTCCTCACCCTGCTGAAGAGAAACTATTGGCTTACCAATGAGAAGCAGGCCAAATGCCTACAACCCTAAGGGTAAAAGTCGATGTCAAGGTGTGTACCACTTTAAATACAGCTATGCTACTACCATCTCCAGAGGAGACCCCACTGGAACATGATTGCTTGGTCAATCATGGATCAGGTATACTCAGGTCGCCAATTCTTAGATGACCCAGTAGTGGAATACTTCACAGATAGGTGTAGCTTTGCCATTGAAGGGAAAAGAAAGGCTGGATATGCAGAGGTGACTCTTTGTGAAGTGGTGGAATCCATAACTCTCTGGTTGGGTACTTCAGCTTAAAAAGGAAAATGCTCATGACATGCCTACAAATGTCCAGAGAGGCTGCCTGGATCCACCAGAAATCTAAAGGTTTTTGGGAAGTGAGTTTACAATACGATTCTCTAAAGATCCAGATTACCAGAAGGCTATGAGTCAGACAAGAGGCTCCTGACCAAAGCGGAAGTCTCACCGACCGGCAAACAGAGGCGAAAGAAAAGATACTGGTTATGGGGGGGGGGGGGGGGGGGGGGTTTGTGGTTATCTACCACCCTGCATCATGCCATTGACTTTGGGAGGATAAAATACAAATACCTACTTAAAGATATATCAGATATGACCATAATTTGAGTTTTTGGAGATTTGGGAAAATCTCTTCAGGATCGATAAATCCAGTGATCTTAGCTCCTACATACTAATTGCCTGTGGCCAATTAAAAAAGGTAAGCAGAGCCTTTTGTTTCTACATAAAGGGTTAATTAAGTGTGTGGGAGCTGGAAAAGAATGAAATTGCCTGAAGAGGTGAACGCCCAATCTCAAATTGGATAAATCAGATTATCTCACTCAAAGCAGCTAG
This sequence comes from Discoglossus pictus, assembly GCA_027410445.1. Lineage (NCBI taxonomy): Eukaryota > Metazoa > Chordata > Amphibia > Anura > Alytidae > Discoglossus > Discoglossus pictus. The sequence continues at coordinate 66,070,066 of CM050170.1, forward strand.
TTCAATATCCTATCTGAGAGGGAGATGATAACCCATGTTCTATACAGATCAACTACACACAATTATAACAAAACATTACATATTTATCCCAAGTAGTGACATTAGTAATTTGAGAGACCAGTTTCTTGCCATATACTCTTTGGGTTGTTGCAAATACCTGGTTTGTATCTTTTACCTCCTTGGACGATGCAGACCAATTGAGAGCACTGCTGATGAAACAGGAAATTATGAGTAATATTGAATGTAGCTACAATCCATCAACAAATAAGGAACCAAATGGATTCCAGTGTCATGCCTGATTTTGGGACTCCCATGAACTCCATTGTGAGGAATGATTAGATTACAATATAATGTTATATGCACTGCAATAATGTTGTTTTGCCATATACACTTTCTGACATGTTGAGTTAGTGTTCCAGCAAAGGGTTAAACCCAAGGTTTATACAAGAATGTGTATGGCCCCACAGAGTGACCAGGCATCCACTCTCTGGACTTCACCTAACAGCAAAACAGAGGCCTGGGATATTAGTGACATGGCCAGTTAACCCCAGGGTTTAGTGTATCTTGTTATGGGAGGGGGTTATGGCCTAGGAGGAGGTCACACTAATAATTCAGACCCCCTCTCATAGGGAATTAGGAAGGGGAAATGTGTGGGGAAATCTTTTTGGTGTTTGTGATATATTTCTATGCAAGTAAGTATAAACATCAGTCTGTTCTTAGATTCTAACCAAAGGCATCTGATTGTGCCTACCTTTTCAGGAATGGTGTCCTGATCTGAATTGTTGGGTGCTGAAATTGAACACAAAAGGCATGGCCTAGAAGCAGAAAATTGAGGTGCATGTGGCCCATCCACCAGGCATAACTACAAGCAGATTCCCCACATAATGGGCCACACTGAAATTTATATTGATCTGAAGAAAAACTCAGGAGGTGTTAGGATACCACTAAATCTAGGTGTGGCACTCCCCAATAATATGGAAATACCCAATGATAATGGATATGATATACTATTTCCTTTTACCAGAGAATCTCATATACAGAAGCAAAATGACTTATTTCAGATTGTTATTGGAGTGGATAACCTCAGAGAGCCCTGGCTATGTGTGATGTGTGAGTTAGGTTTGTGTGGAACCATAAATAGATTAAATTTTGTAACAAAAACTGGTCCACGCAATATCTAGTATTATGTTTGTGCAAACATTGTTTTTTTCATAATTATCCAAGTGGTTGCTGGACCGCCAAAAATATAGTTCTTTATTTGATCTTATATAAGATCAATAATCTACGTCCTTCTATTTCTTGCTGACTTCGTCTATACCACAAGTTGGTGCCTCAAACCCACATGTAATTTGCCAACAAGATAAATATTGATACATAAATGGTACTGATTATTCTTTTACATATTGGTCTTACTTGGGCACTTGTTTTTTGCAAATGTCTTGCTTGTCATTTTATGTTGATTTAGGCCACTAATTATACATCATCACCACTTATTGTTCGGTATAAAGTTCTTATTTGGACAGTTGTGAATTCCTATTTTGGCAATTATAATTTAAAGCCAGTTTATACCTCCTGACTATAGATGTTTATATATCAAAATCGACACAGGTCAAATGGAACAACTCATGGTTAATGAGGAGGTTTTATAGGAGGTTTTCAGCAGATTGTAAATGCATTAATACAATAATCAGCTATATACATAACTGTACTAACATGACTGTGTCTACCTGTACTAACATGCATGGGCGTAGGAGCCCAAAAACATCTGGGGAGGAAAAAGTTTAAGGAGAAGAAAAAACTGTGGCCCTGAGTGGTGCAATTCAGGCAGCAGTGGTGGATATATATATATATATATATATATATATATATATACATACTGTATATATACTGTATATATACAGGGTTAGCAACAGGCCGCATGCTCACAACTATATATGTGATTGAGTATTATAGTCTACTGAGTATAATAGTCTACTGGGTATTATAGTCTATTGAGTATTCTAGCCTACACGGTTGACACAAGTTGGGGATCTCCTGGACTACGAGCGTTCTGATTGGGTGTCACCCCAGGAGCTTGCGCTCCGTTTGGGATATGTGACGCCCAAAGTCCCAGGACGCTTGTTCCAGGAGATTAAGAATGACATCTCCCCCGACTCTTGCACCTTCCTTCACGGGGCTTTGGAAGCCGGAGTGCCACATGCACCTTCCAACACCCCTGCTCCCCACCTTTATTTATTTTTGGGCGCCCAGTGTCCCGGGGCAATAGGACCAGGTACCTCCCCGTCAACCTGCTCCTGGCATTAGCCAAGCTGGCTATATATAAGTCCAGGAAGCAGTGTTTGATAGAGGAGGTTCCATTGTCACCTGAGGCCATGTTCCGGGCACCGGTGCGCTCCCGTATCCGGGCAGAGTACCACCTGGCCCTGTCCACTGGGGGAATGGATGATTTGTCTCCCAGTGGGCTGTAGATGCTGTACTCTGCTCGGTGTCCCCCCCATCCGGTTTCCTTTAGTCTCACCTTCCTAATTGTTTTTATTTGCAGTTTATATATAAGGGGAAAAAAAATGCTCTTGGACATATCCCTCCCCACCACCAGGTGGGGATGTGAGGAACCATGGATTGGCTCCATAAAAGGGCTTTAGTCTAATGATAATTAATTAATTAATAAAATCATAAATTAATATACTTTACCTATTTGGAAATAATATATGCAGCAAGCAATATACTGAAGAGCTGACAATCTGTTTGGATGTTCGTGCAGCATACAATGTAGATTTGCAGTGTTGGTGAGCTGAGGTGTAAGGGTCAGCAATGTGTGAAGTGTGTAGTGTAAATAGGCTGCTTGCGGTTTCCTTTTGTAAGTGTTACGTGTTGTAATTTTTTTTTTAAGCAATTTTTTCAAAGTTGTACAGGTCTTGCATTGTGAATTGTGTATTTGAGTTTTCTGTTCATGTGTAGTCCTGCGGGTTGTAGGTATGATGCGCAAGTCGTGCAGGGTCGTAGGGATGAGCGCCTATGTCGCTCATCTCCACCAGCACAGTGAGCGACTTCTGCACTCCCTGCCTAAGTCGTACAGGGTCGTAGGGATGAGCGCCTATGCTGCGAGGAAGGTAGTATTTGACTGTTGGGCATTAGTGGTATCCCCATGGTAAGTGCAGCACATACGAAACACCTCTATACCTTTGATTACTGCATGGTGAACAGTTATTATGGCATTATTGTTTATATAAGTAATATGTGCTGCTCTTATGAATTAATTAACTAACAAATAACTAATGCCCTGATAGTTCTGATTTATTTCAACATGATTTGCATCGGCAACATGTATTACACTCAATCAGAAATATGTAATAAATAAACCAATATTTGTTATGCATATGGCACATTTTTATGAAGGATATATGTGATTGCATGGGATATATTATATGTTTTGTGAAATGTGGCTTGCATTTATCATCACACACACACACTGAACAATAAATATTCCATTTAATTGTCGTTGAGTAAATTTGTTGCACTCTAAATGATTTAATAAATAAATAAATAGATGAATTAATACAAATAATAATACCTTATTATGATGATCCATGATGTGTGATGTGTTTGTACAAAATACACTTAATTTGATTTTATATAACTAATTTTTCTGTGCTCATATCCTTTTTGGATAAAGTATGATTTTCTATGTAGGACATATGGTACAATCAATATTTAAATTGGCAAGCGTCTATCCAGTTTTGTGCTTGTGGATTTAACAATGGTATACAATGGTGGACTACTTTCTTGCATTTACCTGCACCTAAGATATGGTAGGTTTGCTGGATAAATGTATAATGTGTGTTTATGATTAGACTAACCTTATCTGGACAAAAATATATAATACTTAGAAGCAAGGTAGACTTTCTATGAGCCATGCTCCCAGGATTTACCACCCCTGGAACTAACCATGAATATATTTAAATTAATATATAAGTATAGGCAGTGACGTAGCAATCAGGAGGTCGGAGGGGCACACCGCCCCAGGCGCCACTTGTTTGGGGGGGGGGGGGGGAAAGCCTCACCTGCCGCACTTCACGCCTGGCTCTCCTGCTCCAAGTCCCCCTATACCTCCCCGGCTGCTGCTCTTTCTTCTGACCTATGGAGGAAAGGCAGAGCCAGCAGGTGGAGGAGAAGCAGGGGAAGAATCACTGTGTTGATGAGTCTAGGCAACACACCTAGACGAAACGCACGTCAGGCCAGACCCTGCTTTCTATTAGTGATTTAACAATGCTAAGAGAAATATTCATTATTGTGTTTCTTTATTAACTTAAAATAGGCAAATACTAATCTATTAAGAATGTTAGATACCTGCCTCAGCATTATAGCTAACTAGCGAATTGGCCGTCAAAAAATGACGGCAATGAAATTGTAAGTGAGCTAATGCTGTTTGGTGTGTAATAATGAAATATATAATTAATAAACATTAATAAATGAATATACTTGACCTATTTTGAAGCATTGTGTTGAAGAGCTGTCAATGTGTTTTGAGGTTGCTGCAGCATTAGTGTTGTGGAGCTGCTGTGTAAGCGTGGTGAATGTGTGCAGTGTAATACTCTGCGTGCGCGAGACGAAACCGTTAGCGTAGTGGTGTACTTCCGCATTGGCGTAAAATGGCGGGTCATCTGTGGTATGTGTCTTCGCGGATTATCCGTAGGTGCTTTGTGGTGTTTTGCGAGTTTCTTGTGGTGTTTTACGTGTTTAGAGTGCTGTAGCCTCGTTTTCGTTTTGTTCGTCGGCCATTTTTTCTCTCGCTTAGCGATTTTATTAGTGTCTAAAGTGTTTTATTTTTATTGAAATGAAGGTGTAAGTTGCTTTTTTGAGGTCCTGGATTGTTCCTCTTGCTGTAGGTAAGCTTTTTATGTGTGTGTTGTGTGTATTTATTGTGTTTTAAATGTTTGTATGTTGGCGTGTTGCATCCGATTTTTGCGAGGTCGTAATGTGTGGTAACGTGTCTCATATGGTGTTTGCGTGTGTAGCCTCGTTTTCGTTTTGCTCGGCTGCCATTTTTTCTGTCGCTTATGAAATTTTTTAGTGTGTAAACTGTTTTATTTTGAGTGAAATCAAGGTGTAAGTTGCATTTTTGAGGTCCTGGGTGCTCCCTGTTGCTGTAGGTAAGTTTTTTCTGTATGTGCTGTGTGTATGTATTGTGAGTTTAATTTTGTAATGTTCGCGAGTTGCGTCCGAGTGTTGCGAGGTCATAATGTGTGTTAACGTGTGTCGTATGTTGTTTGCGTTGTGAGTAAAAGTTTGCGAGGGTCGTAATTGGGGTGTCGTGTTGTATGCGTTGCGACGTAAAGTTTGCGAGGGTCGCAGTTGCTGGCATGGAGTGCCTTTGGCGCTCCATGCCAGGAACTAAGGCCCTCGCCCACTGCCCTCGATGCGCGAGGCCCGCGGCTCACTATGCGAGCCCGCAAGCGTTAGCAACAACTCGCATGCTCACAACTATATATGTGATTGAAATCTAGCTCTATACTATACGGTATATGTAAGGTATCCAGTTAGGGTCCATTAATTTCAGCATTGTTCAGGTACAAGTGCATGGATGGCTAAACCCAACAGAGAGCTATATCCATAGCAAATATTGAGGACATAGGCTGACTATATACCAATAACTTTTAGACTTATCATGTTCATAGAACTAACCTAAGATTAATTTGTTCTCTGATTGAGCCCCTCTATTTCTGTTGTTTTTTAAGAATTTATAATAACTTTCAATTTCATCAGTGCATTATTAATACTGGCTCCAAATATGTTGTCCAGTTGTTAGACTTGTTGGCTATTTCTTGTGATAGTTTGGAACCCATTCTTTTCTTTAAGTTTCCCACTGGATATAGCCTCAGACATTTACCAAATTGTCCATCATGGTCAATGTCATACCTGCAGATCTACTTGAACACTCTCCCAGCTACAACTGGAGCTCTCCAGCTATTTAGTTTGGGTTCCCATAGTCTATAATATAACCTTGCTTCTATAATTCTGAGCCCAATATATGTCTTGATATAGACTGAGTACATTGGGCTTTGGCTAGAATGATGAATGCATGGGTAGATCCATCCCCTAGTACCCATGGTTTTGAAAATGTTTAGGATAATCTTGGGTCCAGTCAAGTTGAAGCAGTAGATCCTTAGCCTAATTTTTAGAAGTCAGTGTTAATGTTTTATATATTACTAAATGTACTTAAATTTCATTCAGAATTGATTCCTACCTCTCCTACCTCAGTTAGATCAGATTAGATCTTGATGTGCCAACCGGAGCTGGAGAGGGGGTAGTCATTTCAGCTCTTTTTGTGAGTGGCTTCTTGAAGACTCCTGGAAACTTGGAAGAAAAACTGAAAAAATATAGAAAAAAGGCTCCTGCTTGGGAACCCTCTTAAAGGAGCCATAGGGCAATTCTTGATATCTGCCATCTGCAATGACTACTCGATCTACAGAGTGTATAACCAACTCTTGTTCTAAAGACAAAGGGAAAATACTGCTCAAGAAATGTGATCATCCAAGTAGTCTAGGGATGGAGGATGAGTCAGATATAGTGAGAAAGAATGGTTATGGGTAGATTAAGGGGAGTAATTGAGATTAAGTAATGGGGTAAGATAGAGGAATAAGTAATCAGGTGAGGCAATAAGTGAAACTAGTGATTGATAATCTGTATTCTTGCTTTCTTCTATCTCCCCCAAACTCTCCATTTTCTCTCCAGTGTTTGGAATTTATTGGTGTAATCCCAGCCATCCTTATCTCTACCTATGGATCATGGCTTTGTGCGTTATCCTTATTACCGACATTGTGCTACTTTCTGTCCTTTTCAAAAGCTGAACCAGAAAAGGCTCAATTAATTTTCCAGCCCTGGACGCAAAAATGAATATTCTTACTGTTGCCACCCCCTCCACATAAAGTGTTCTATGGATCTACATAATGATCTAGATTATTTAGAGAGGCTTCTAGTATGTGCTACATGAAATATTGTTTTGCTAGGAAGGAAGTCATCATGAACATACTGATACTTTGCAGAGTGGATGTGCCAATCTGAAGATGAAAAACTCACTTTGAGGAGTCCAATATGCATTACCCAAAATAGCGGACAATGGTAGAAGGACAGATGGTTTTAGACTTCCACTGAGTTTCTGTTTGTCTTAGTGCAATGGTGTGAGAGTGTGTATGAATGTGACAGAGTGGGAGTAAGAGTATGGGAGTGTGTCAGTGCTGCCAGTCTAAGGTTGCACTACTTTTTATAAATGCCTACATTAGATCAGTCAGGAGGTTCACTCTACATTAGTAATGTACAGTCAAAATTTGACCCTACAATAGACAGACATACCCAGCACTGTCTGAGCAGTTAGGAGGTTACTCTACAACAGATAAAGACCCAACCCTGTCTGTACTAGTCATGTTAATGTGCAGTAAGGTGGTCACTCTACATTAGATAGACATCCAGTAGTGTTAGAGAATGTCCTACTAATGTGCAGTGAGAAGATTATTCTATACTAGATAGATACCCAGCATAGTCTGGGCCTATCCTGATAAATTACAGTTAGGATTGTGATTGTGGGAATGGAGCTTCTCAGGAGATTGTCCTATAATTTCTTTCATGTTTGCCTATATGGCATATACACTCGTACCCCCTTTTGTCATCCAACAGAAGGTGGAGGGAAGCACATCTGAATGAAACTACAATGTTAAAGTTCATTTTAATAAGAAACACAAAGGGAAAAAACAATGTTCCAGACTAGACAACAGATCAAAAAATATATTTATTGGTACAACATTGAAGAAGCTTCTGGAGGAGTCATCTACATATTAAATCTTGGCTGGCATTAAAAGACTGGTATTTAAGGGGGCAGTTCATGGCTGTTCACACCATGCACCCATTTTCTCTGTAATCGTCCATAAATGTCTTCATGCCCAAGCACATGTTTCGGAAATTAGTAGCTTTGCACTTTCTGGCGCCCTCAATCTCCTCTATCCAAGTATTGTCTTCCAAGAGGTATCTCATCCTGAGAGAAATAAATTGTGTGACAGAAAGAGTTAATGGGAGCTGCAGTTTCTCCACAGGGACCAATCACAAGAGTACTGTGATGAAATTACCTTGGCATCTCTCTATAACTCTTTAGGGAATTCTTAGCCATCCAAAAGGGACAGAGCCAAGACGTCTGAGGAGATGCTCTGTTTTAACAATTGGGTAATTTAGCTCACTAGTGTCATCTCTGTTCCCTTTGTCAGAGAGCCAAATGGCCCGGTGGGGGCTATTACAAATCTACTTTCCTCCCACACTTAAAGTCTATTTAATCCTCTTTCCTGTAAGCCCTACCCCAGACCTCACCTTTATCCTCTGCGAGCAAACTCAGGTCACTCTGTAACTCTGACCCTATTCCCCAAAGATTCAGGCGAAATGCTTTAATTTATCACTTGGAGGAAACCTGTAATTTTGATACTAAACATGATATGGGGATTCTCATATATGTCATATATGTTACAATCATACCATAGGCAATATTAACCAACTCATGCCAAAAGGGCAATACCAGTCCATGTTAATCCAGCCCCCCTAATAGTCCAACAGTCCCTGAAAGTCCAGTGAGCCCTCCTGAACATGACAGTGAGGAGGTAAACAGAAATGGACCTTATTATGTTAAATGTGTTTTTTAAATTATATTTTCTAGTTACAAATTTGATTTGCTGGTATATGTTTGTGTATTTTTAGTGTAGACTTACTGTCCCTGGTTGTCCTTGGTTAGCCCATCTTGCCCCATTATTAGATGCTCCTTGTTCAACAGGCGCAGTTTACATGATTTGCGCTGGAAGAATGACCGGTAGTCTCCAACTTTAATATTCTCATCACCATCTGAGTAAGAAAGAAAGAGAATATTCTAGGTAGCTCAAAAATATCTATTAATCTAGATCAGTGTCTAGGTAGCTCAGCAATATACAATAATCTAAATCAATTTCTAGATCGTTTAACAATATACAGTAATTTATTGTCTAGGTAGCTCAACAATATATAATATTCTAGATCAGTGTCTAGGTAGCTCAATAATATACAACAATCTAGTTCAGTGTCTAGGTATCTCAATGATATGACTAAACATAGATCACTGTCTACCTAGTTCAACCATATCTAATAATCTAGATCAGTGTCTATGTCGATCAACAATATACAATTTTTAGATCCGTGTCTATGAAGGTCAACAAAATATAATATTCTAGATCAGTGTCTAGGTAGCTCAATAATATACAATAATTAAGATCAGTGTCTAGGTAGCTCAATAATATACAATAATTAAGATCAGTGTCTATGTAGCTCAATGATATGTAACCAAATAAATCACTGCCTACCTATCACAACCATATCTAATAATCTGTATAAGTGACTAGGTAGCTCAACAATATTCAATATTCTAGATCCATGTTTAGGTAGTTTAACAATGAACAATCATTTAGATCTGTGTCTGAATAGGTAGCTCAACAATATATAAAATTCTAGATCAGGATCTACGTAGCTAAAATATATATTAAACAATATAGATCAGTGTCTACCTAGCTCAACTATATCTAATAATCTAGATCAGTGTCTAGGTTGTTCAATGATAAATATCAATCTGCATCAGTGTCTTTGTAGCTCCATAATATGTTATAAGCTAGATCATTATTTTAGTAACCTACTAAAATCTAATAATCTAGATCAGCCTCTAGTTAGTGCAAAATTATCTAGTAATCTATATCATATTCTTGTTAGTTATAACCATACTGTATATAGTCAATAAGTGTCTGTTAACTTAGCAATATATTATATATGAATCTAGATCAGTGTCTTTGTAGATCAAAAGTATCTAATAACCAAGGTCAGCATGTGAATAACTCAGTATATACACAGCTCAACAATATCTAATAATCAAGATCAGTATATAGAAACCTCAACAATCTAGATCAAATCTTATCTAGAAAATCTAAAATTCTCCTTCTCTTCTTCACACCACATTCTATCTGTTGGCGAACCCCAAAGAACAGTCCTAGGCCCCTCCTTTTCTCCATCTATACATCCCAATTAAATCTTTTGAATTTCAGTATCACCTATATGCAGATAACACTCAAATCTACCTCTTATCACAGAACTATTCCCCTTTCTTCTTGGTCAAGTTACCAACTGCCTCTTTAGCATATCCTCCTGGAGAGCACCTGTCAACTCAAACTCAACATGTCTAAGTCTGAGCTCCTAAGCTTCCGTCGCTCTTCCTCAGCTCCTACTACTCACATATCTATCACCGTTGACAATGCTATCTCACCTCCCCTCCTTGTCTTGGGGTTATAGTGCCATTTTAACCTATAAAACATCTCCAATATACGCCACTATTTTACACCAGACACAAATAAAATTCACTGGCCTCCCCATCAGCCATCTGTCTTATCTCCAATGTATATTGAATGCATCTGCTAGACTCATATACCTTGCCCAGCCTTCAGCATCTGCTTCACCTCTCTGTCAGCCACTCCACTGCCTTCCCATAGCCTCCAGAATAAAATTTTAACTCATGATCCTAACGTTTAAAGCCCTCTTATATCTCTGCTCTTGTCTCAAAATACTCTCTTACCTGCCTTCTTCGCTTTGCTAATGACCTTCTTCTATCCAAATCTCTTATAACCACTGGATCCTTCGGGACTTTTCTTGTGCCGGCCGTAGTCTATAGCATTCCTTGCCTCGCTCCACTAGACTCCTGCCTCAAAACCTTCAAAAACTTACTAAAAATGCATTTGTTTAAAGAAGCTTATCAGCTTCAATCTTAATATGCTCTATGCACCACCCTATACCTTTAGGCTGTAAGTTTGCAAATTTTAAATCTTGTGTTGGTGCTTTAGGGAAAGCATTATGTACATTAGATTTTAAGCTCAACAACAGGGCCTTCCATTCTTTTGCCATGTGTTAAAATTGCTTTTAACTTGTAACGTTTTAAAATGTAACCCGTAACTCGGATTTAAGGACTTATGGCCATTTCCATATGTAGCACTTGTAATGTAAATAAAAACACACTACTGTACTAATATTAAAAGGCAAAGTGATGTTAGGTCTTAGAAATAATAGCACAACATTCTCAAGCTTGCAAATTGGCTCAGAAAAATACTTCATTTCATGTATATTTTGGGTGTTATATCAATCCTGGCAATCAATGTGTTAATACATATACTGTAACCCGCATGTGACAGAATATCATATTTGTGGCTTTAGTAATATTGCATTGTGACTGGAATTTGGGTTCGCTCGTAGATCGGAACTGAACCCTGTAAGATTTTGAAATCAATCCTCCATTTTCTTGTGACGCAATGCTGACAATCTCTGTTTCCATTGTCTCCATCTAAACCCGTAACTAGGGGCTGGCCAACAGATGGTTTATGGTTTTGAGTCTCCAGCTCATAGTTCGCAGCCTTTCTAATTTAATAGCACCATAACACAGGGAAATTTCAAGCATGCAGCCGTTATGAACTTCACGTTGGAGTTACTGGCTTGGAATTTAATATGGCCCTATGTTGGCATGTTACAAATAAAGGATAATAATAACAATAATAATTATAATAATCAACATATATGTAGCTCAACAATATCTAATTATCTAGATCATTGCTCATTTTGAGATATAATCAAATCCTGGTCTCAAAGATGTGGTATTGTAACTTTTGTTCTAGATTACTGATTATTTTAATTATTTTTCAAGAAAGTCATATAAACAAAAGTTCAAATTGGTTTGTGGACAGATATCCCAGGGTACACTGCATATTACATAGAGACATATCAAAACATTCTATATAAACTGTATATTAAAACCAATGTAGATAAATCCAGAACCGTCATGTAATTCTGGGTTAGTCAACATTGTACTGTTATTTTAGATGAATCACTTACTTCTTTGCAAGACTTCTACAATCGAAACATTGTACTTAACAAATGCATCTTCCTCTTTTGTGTCCTCCAACTTTACACGATATCCTATAAAGAGAGTAGTGAAAAATACCTCACCTTTGCACCATCAAGAGCTGCTCTACAAATGTCATCCTCTCTTTCATGTTTATAATCTCTTGGTTGTTTATTTTCTTCCTCTTTCCATTTTCTCGCTTCCTCCATGCCATCCTCTCAATTCCTCATTCTATTCTCTCTCCCATCTCATTTCACATCCCATATTTTCTCTGTCCCATCTGCATTTCTAACTTCTTGTTGTCTCTCTTCCTACTTCCCACCATCTTTCTACCAATGTTCTATCAGTTTCTTCTCTCTCCTAATTCCTTCTTCCATCCTCTCTTTTCTCCATCCCATACTCTGTCTTCAGGTTTTTGGTCGTTCATGCTCTTTCCTACACTTCTCATCCTCTATCTTCTTCTTTACCCTTATTTTTCAGCTGTTACTTCTTCCATCGTTTTACTTTATAGTTCTCATTGTCTCTCTTGTCTCTCACTCTCTCTTCATTATTTCCATCCTTCATCTTCAATCCTCTCACTCCCTCCCTCATTGCTAAATGTAATCATCATTTCTATTAGATCTATTCACCTCTTCCTTTCCCCCTCTTTCCCTTCCTCCATCACTCCTTTCTCAAATATTTTTCCACCTCTCCATTACATTATCTTTCTCTTTAACTATCCTATATCTTCTATCTTCCTTCTTACCATCTTCTCACCCTACCTCTGTTCCTCTTTCATATTAACTCTTTTCCTCTATTCATCCCTTTTCTTTCTCCACATTATCCTCTCTCTTCCGCCTTCTCAACCATACTGTTCTAAACCTTTAACTGTTTTCTTCCACCATTGCATCATTTTCATCAGTATTATGCTCTTCCTTCTCATATTCTCTCTGTTTACAAAATCTCTTACTCCTTCATAACACCTCTATTTCTCCATCTCATACTCCATTCCTTTCCTTCTTCCAAATTTGTACTACCTTTTCTCAATTATTCCCCATCACTTTTACACATTCTTTTTTTCCTTCCATTCCTCCACTTCTTCCAACATCAGTCATATATATCCCATCTTTCCTGTACATATCCTATCTCTTCCTTCTTCTCATCCACTACCATCCTTCAGGTCCTTTGTTCCTACATATCATCCGCTCTTCCACTATCTCGTTTTTCTAAATTCTCATCATCTTTCTTCTCATCTCACCATGTCCCTTCCTACCTCCCATTGTATATTTCACCTCAACCTCTTCATCCTTTCTGCCTCCCTTTACATCCTCTACACTCCTACCATCTTTGTACTTCACCCATATTCCCGTTCCTCTCAATTCCTCATTCTATCCTCTCTCCCATCTTGTTTCACATCCTATATTTTCTCTGTCCCATCTGCATTTCTAACTTCTTGTTGTTTCTCTTCCTACTTCCCACCATCTTTCTACCTATTTTCTATCAGTTTCTTCTCTCTCCTAATTTCTTCTTCCATCCTCTCCTTTTTCCATCCCATACTCTGTCTTCAGATTTTTGGTCATCTCACCATGTCCCTTCCTACTTCCTATTGAGTATATCTCCCCTACATCTTCATCCTTTCTGCCTCCCTTGACTTCCTCTACCCTCCTATCATCTTTGTACATCACCCATATTCCTGTTCCACTCACTTCCTCCTCCATCCCTAGAATCCGCTGTATCATCTCTCCCCTTTCTCTTCTCTACATCCTCTTCTTTCTTCATTCCTCCCTCTCTCCTCCCTTTCCCACCCTCTCTTCTTCTCATATTTCTCCATAACTCTCACCGTACACCACTCTAGGATTGTAACAGGCAAATGATTGACGGTCATTTTCTTTTAGTTCCAAAGTACGCTGTCTCTGGGGGCAAAGTCCTATTAAAATAAAGGAAAAGTGGACTCTTAGCTGTATATACTGAGCTATCGCTTTAATAGCCACTCTGGAGATTTGAACAGGATAATTACCTTCGGCACACTGGCACACATCCCCTGCACACAACTTGCCTATGAAATTTGACTTAGTAGGGGCAGCGTAGAATGTGGTGCATCGCCTCTCTGTATGAATAAAAGGGGTAACAAAATGTTTGTATAATGTTAAAAAAATGAACAAATAAGTCTTGAAATTATTAACTATTGCATGTTTGTTTGAACAGAAAAAGTTAGACCAGAGGGAACTGCCACCAGGATTTTCCTCTTAAACTAGCGGACTGGAGCAGCCAGTAGATCCCAAAACCCTCATGATTCAGGAGAACACAAGCCCTTAGTAGCACGGGCTATAAGACTTGGTAAATACATCTTAGAGATCAAGGAGGACAGCCTGAAACATGTCTCCTGACCAACACTTCTATATTGTATGAGACATCCTTCTTCTATACAGTGAAAGATAATAAAACATTCCTGTACTTGCGCCAAGTAACACAAGCTAATCAAGAGCCTACAGGTAGCCTTATTATCTCTCTCTAATGGCCATTTGGGACATATACACAAGTGCTCCCAAATCCCCAAGCACATGCCCAATAGTCTCTTTCATACACAGTGAGGCTTAACAGTGAATAGACAAGTCATTGGAACTTACAAATGGCTTAACAAAAAGATCACAAACAGACATGGCTACAAGCTTTCTCCTTAGGCAGATGGATAAATTACATGAGGGGAATAGTGAGTGCTCTATTTTAGTACTTAGATATTAATATTACCAGGTTCATAAAAATCATATAAAATGGCGGTTGCTTGTTGGAGGACGGAGATATGCACGGTCTGAACAGCGTCAAAATATATGCAATCCTTGAACTCTGGGATCTGAGAGGGAGAGAAGAAGAGTTAGAAAAGTTTAAGAGGATGAGAAGAGAGAGAGAAGAAGGAGAGAGATGGGAGAATCGGAAGAAAAGGGAAAGAAAGGGTAGATCGAAATGAGAGGAGGATGAGAGAGCAGGAGAAAAGAAGAAAATAAAAGGAAGAGAAGAGAGAATATGTGTTGAAAGAAGAGAGGGGAAGAAGAAAGAAAGAGGAACAAAATGAATAAGAGGGGAAGAAAATGGCAGAGATCAAGGTTAACAATAAATTGATAGAGGTAACGTTGGAACGATCAAAAATAGGGAATATACCGATGAAAATTAAACTGATTCCTTACCCTTCATTTACATCTAAGAATAATAGTTTTACACCTTCTGGAACTTCCCCCTTCTCTGTTTGTGTTCCCTCTCATGCAGGATGCCATGTTTCACAGCGATAACACACCAGGAGGGGAGGTACTTCCAGTGTAATGTTGGTAGAAAATAGGAAGGGGAGGGACTTCCAGTGTAATGTTGCTAGCAAAAAGGAAGGGAATGGACTTCTAGTGTAATGTTGTTAGTAAACAGGAAGGGGAGGGGCTTCCAGTGTAATGCTGTGAGTGACATATAGTGTAAGATAGTGGAGAATATATATAATTAATTAAAACCCGTATATACAACAAAAAGTGTCTAAAAGAGCCATTTTAAATGGAGGAGAAATGCAAAATGAAGAGTATGTCCCATTGTACAACATAATGAGGGCCTCAAAACCCTCTCATTACTTTTATTGTCTTTCTCTCACCTTGTCAAAGTACAGCAGGAGTCTCCCAGCATGCAACTCATAATGACTTATGTACCGATCGGCGCTTCCCTTTAACTACAGGTAATAAAAAGGAGAGGAGGTTATATAGACCTTTGTCCATCAGTCTATGGGTTGGAGCAGTCTCTATGTGATAGTCTTATCAGGTAGTCTCTGATAGACACTCTACTGGCCATCACCTTGTTCAGATCTTGCGTGTTGGGTTCAAACCCACTCAACATGGTGATATCGACAATGGCCATACCAGATACACTAGCTTGGGGCCTCCTCCTGTGGGAGAGAGAGGGATTGAGAAAGTGGGACAGAAAGAGAAAGAGAGACAGACAGAGATACATAGAGCACAAGAGAAATATTGAAAAAATAGAGAGATTGAAGGACAGAATTAGTAAGAGAAAGAGAAATAGTGGAAGGCTGAGAAAGAAAGAAAAAGACAGTGAGAGACTATTAGCAGCGACAAAAAAATGGACAAAAAAATTAAAACTAGACTAAAGGAGAATGAAGCTCGCAAAAAAAAAAAAATCTCGCAAAAATACGAATTTAACGGCCAACATTAACTTGCAACTGACAGCATTACGAATCTAAAATGGCGCTTTACACAACTAAACCAATGCTTTGCCCTCATGCACGCAGCCTATTTACACTGCACACTTGCCACATTGCTGACACTTTCTCCTCAGGCCAGCAACAGTCCAACTGTACATTGTAAGCTGCAGGAAAATACAAATAGATTGTTAGCTCTTCAGGATATTGATTGCTGGATATATCAATTAGAAATAGGTAAAGTATATTAATTTATTAAGTAACTAATTAATTAATTATTATTTAAAAATATTGATATATATATATGTCTTTGTGATGAGCGACGAACATGAGCATTGCAAAGCGCAAAACAGGAAGGACACGAGTGGAGAGGCTCGCAATGAGCTCCGAAGGTGCTCAGAGGAGCAAAAACACACGAGAGGAGAGCCTCGCAATGAGCGCAGAAGGTCCTCAGAGTAGAAAAGGCTTTACATTTTGTGCCAAACAACATTGCCATGGCTTCACATTTTATTGCCCCGTCATTTTTGACGGGCAAGTCGCTAGTTAAATTTAAATAGGTACAGTATATTAATTTATTAATTAATTCATTAATTTTTTTTTTTTAATTATAAAAAAATAAAAATATGCGAAATATATTTCACACTGCCCTTACTTTATGAATACATAAATGCTTCACACTTTCTAATACATTTATTCATTCATTCATTATTAACGTACATAATTGTAATAATAGTAATTTAAAAAAAAAATCCTTTCCACTGCACTAAAAAAACATTTACATTTTAAAATGAACTTATATGTCTGTATTACTGCTCATTGGCTGATAGCGATAGGAGTCTCAAGGCAGTTAAAGATTTAAATCACATTATTATGCTCTGAGACCAACCAAAAATTTATAATTTACACTGCACTAAAAAAATATATATATATTTTACACTGCACTTATATATATGTATTACTGCTCATTGGCTGACAGCGATAGGACTCTCAAAGCAGTTAAAGATTTTAATCATTTTATTATGCTCTGAGACCTGCAACAAATGTCGAATTTACACTGCACTAAAAAAAGTATATTTTACACTGCACTTACATATCTGTATTACTGCTCATTGGCTGACAGCGATAGGACTCTCAAAGCAGTTAGGTTTTTAAATCACTTTATTATGCTCTGAGACCTCCAAAAAATGGATA
This sequence comes from Discoglossus pictus, assembly GCA_027410445.1. Taxonomy (NCBI): domain Eukaryota; kingdom Metazoa; phylum Chordata; class Amphibia; order Anura; family Alytidae; genus Discoglossus; species Discoglossus pictus. The sequence continues at coordinate 66,087,351 of CM050170.1, forward strand.
GTTTACACTGTACTAAAAAAATTGTATATTTTACACTGTCTTTGCAATGAGCGCCGAAGGTGATCGTTGCAATGCAGGAAACTTGAAGTACACAGGGGAGAGGCTCGCAATGAGCGCCGAAGGTCCTTAAGCAGCAAAAGCCTTACATTGTGTGGCAAACAGCATTTCCATGGCTTCAAATTTTATTGCCGTCATTTTTAGTTAGTTAGTATACCCTACATTAAATTAGTGTATATTATGTGTATATGTAAAAATATTAATTATTTAAAGAAAGCTCAAGAAACAATAAAAGGGTAATCACTTGCTCTCTTTAACAATACATTTCAACCTCCTGCTCCTCCATGTCCTTTGGTTGGAACACCTATCTTACAGGTACAGGTAAGTGAATTGCTTCTTCAGTCACCCTGATTGACTTCTTAATATTTGGTGTGGACATCTCTTTGCGCGCGCTCTCTCTCTGTATTTCTATCTCTCTGTCTCTCTCTTTTCCTTCTTACCATATACACACTTCATAGGACACTGTGACCTCCTTGGCTTTTGGTTGGGGCACCTCTCTCCTTGCTCTCTTTCGTATGTCATGCCAAATGATGGCATCTTGGGGCTCATCAGCTTGCAGATCATCATAATCGTCATAATAATCCTCCTCCACCTCAGGTGCTACATAAGATAAGAGGAGAGAGTGAGTGAGGAGTAAAGACAGTTAAATGGGGGACAAAAAGAGGCAGAGATAAAAGGAAGGCAATGAGAGGGAGATGAGAAATGAAAGGTGAAGGCAGAGAAAAGTCAGAGAAGAAGGAGATACAAGGGGAGGTAAGTGTTGAAGGAAAGTTGGGCAGAAGAAAGAAAGACATAGGGAGGCAAAGGGAGAAAACTTGAGAAGAGTGTTGGGAAAAAACGAAGAAGAGAAAAAAGGAAGGAGAGAAAGATGGAGAGAGGATATAAATAGTGTGGGAACATGAGAGAGGGAGAGCAATACAATGATGGAGTGGAGGTGTGAAAGACAGAAATAGGTAAGGTGGGAATGGAATGGGGAGAGTGGACACAGATAAGAAGAAAGATAAAAGGGGGATAGATAGTTTGGAGAAAATAATTGGAAAGAAGTTATCAAAAGACAGAGATACGGAGAGATGGCACGAGGAAATGAAGGAGGAGGCAGAACAATAGAGGGAAACAAGAGGAATTATGAAGAGGAGAGAAAGGCAGGATATAGGATGTAGGATCATTGTGGAGTATTATGAGGTCCTCACCTTTCCACTCCTCTCCATTCACTGTCACTTCCAGGCCCAAATCTATACAAGTGATGTTCTCAACTTGCATTATGTTATACATCTTCATGACCTAAGATTATGGACATATATAAAATATATATTATATTAGCAATTAAACAAAATAATAGCATAAAAGTTGAGATTTATGGCCTGAAGAGAATTTAACAATGCGGGAGGGCGAATGAGATGGACAGTGGTCAAAGTCAACAGACTGAATTGACTGCAAGAGTTGGGGTTGTGTCATGGCGAATGAGCCAGCAGGTTGGTTGTTCTCATCCACTGGGAGACATTGGAAGTTTGTGACAAATCTAGAAGAGATAGGGTAGTTCTGAAGAGAAGAGATAGATTTTGGTGTATGGTGGTGCCAAGCGTGTGGTGTGTTAATAAAAACTATGCCAAAGAGACCAACTTTGTCTGGAGGCAGTTTAGCTTGTTGATTGAAAGAGGAAGTTGGGGGAAATGAGGAGACTTGAGATATAGGACTCCATTAAGTGTTGCGTTTGAGGATACTCTCCTTTTGATGGAGGGTTTGACAATGTGTTGTAATACATTTTAATGATGGTCAACTCAAATGAAGCTATTGGTCATGGAAGAAGCAGAGAACATAGCTAAAAAAAAACATAAACTTTGACGATTTAAGAAAGTTTGTGTGTGAAATTGAGGATTTTAAGCATCATATGAAGACTAACAGAAGGTTACAAATTTTGTGAAACTTATAAATGGACTGAAAAACCCGATAATTGAAGAATAAGTGTGAGATAGGTATAGTGGTCAAAACCAGAGAACAAATTAGAGGTGTCGGACTGTATTTCAGTGAGGAAAAAATGGAAAAAATTAAAAAAATAGAAATATTGTAGAAAAAGCACAAAAAGCAAAACTAAACTGAGAAAAATATGGGAGGAAATTTATCACAAAAATATATTTTATAAATAATGGTTAGGTTTGGTTTTAAGGGATATTGAGGGTTATTAATAGTGAGATTCTGGGAGTCTGTTGAGACCAACTCCACTTTGATTGGCTGATCTAAACATAAAAAAACAGACATTTTTGAGTGCTGTTTACCGATTTGCAGTTTGAGCAACTGATGAAGTCCCCATGGTGGTTTTTGTGGTAATGTGACTGAATTTTGGTAGTCCAAATGACAACGATTAGGAATATATAGAGATTTAAAGGGATTCCCAGTGACACTTGTTTTGGGTTCCCAATAATGACTTTGGAAGGTCTCAGTGGCAGAGATGTTGGGGTTCAATACTCACTGTCATTATCCCTGTTCCTTTCCCAAACAGCTTTATTTGGAATTTAGTCCCCAATGACTTCTGTTAAAACAAACAACAACATATTAATATATACTTTTCCTCTCTCATTTTCTTCCCTTCTTTCTCTTTTCTTCTCCCACTCCATCTTTTCTCTTTCTCCCCTCGTCTCTGGCATTCCTACATCTCTTTTTCACTGTTTCTTATCATTGTGACTGCTTAGTTTTCGCCCTTTTATTTCCTCCTCCTTTCTTCTGTCCCCTCTTTGTCTTGGGTATTCTATATTTCCCTGTTCTCATGGTGCCCCTTTTTTGATTCTCTCTCACTTTATCTCTCTTTTCTCTCTCTCATGCTTTCATATGTCTCTCTTTCTTGCTTCTACCTCTCTAACTTGTACTTGCTTCCTCTTACTCACTCTCTCCTCTCTCTTACTTTCACTCCTCTTCCTCAGTCCTTGTCTTCTTCTTTCCTTCTCTTCCTCTACTCATTTTTTCCTCTATTTTCTCTCTTTTCTTTCTTTCTCTGCCTTTGCCATTGTCATTTTAGCCATCCTCTGTGTTTCACTCACCAGCTCCTCTTGCACGTTATCCTCACTCCGCAAGGTAAATTTATGGCTTTGTTTCTTCTCCAGAGACTTTATTTGCACCTCCAGGACTGTCCTGTCCTGCTTAAATGTGTGGATCCAATACTCAGACAGAGCCTCCAGTGCCATTACTGTGTCCTAGAGGTATCAAGCTATAACATTAGTAGCCTCTCTCAGATTTTACCTCTCCCCCGCCCTTGCATATCTATCTATTACCTTTTCTACCCATGACTCTCTTCTACGTGTTTTACTTTTCCCTCCATCACTGTCGGGATTGTCTCAGTTGGCCAATTGGCTCCATGATTTGGGTTTCTCAGCCATTGAGCACAAATACATCTATACCCTTTGTACCTAGCTATGCTGTCTCCTTTGAGATTCTGATAACAGTGAACACCAGTATCCACAATAAGATTATAGAAAAATGTATCTAAATGCAAAATATGAGTATGCAAATTCATTGGGTTAAAATCTATGTGATATGAATAATATTAAGCCAAACATGTAGGCAACAGCAAAGATTTATCACAATGTCCCATTGAAGGATTTTGCCTAGTGGAAGCAGATAATGTCTGACACTATATCTATCCTACATTGACCAATACAAGTGTGGACTCCTAGACTTTGGAACAGTAAAACATGCACGGAAGAGTCAAGAGGACTTAAAAAAGTGATATCCCCACTTACTTATGATAAGCAGCTACTGGTTTTGCTTGTATATCTACTCTACACTGAGTTGTCTGTGTGGTATATCTACTCTACCCTGATCAGCACAAATGTGGAACCATAGAATATGGACATGTGAAGATCGTAGGATACAGGAAAGAATATTTTTTGAACAGCTCCATTAGAGGATTTTGCTCATTGGAAACACACATAGGTTTTACCCTTGTATCGACTCTACAATGACCAGCTCATATGCAGAGCCTTAGAATAGGGCCATGTGAAATGCATAGGAACAACTAAGGAGGCTTGTTGAAAAGTCCCACTAGATGATCTTGCCTACTTGAAACAGTTTCTGATCAGGTTGGTATATCTACTCTGCACCAACCTGGAAAAGTGTGGAACCAAAGAATATGAACATGCTAAGATTGTTCAACAGTCTAATTGGGGGATTTTCCTTATTGAAGCAGTGACTGGTTGACCAGTGGCCCGTATATCGACTCTACACTGGCCAGCACAAGAGGGATACCGTAGAATATGGTAATTAAAACCGAATAGGAAAAAGTCAAGAGGCTTTGTTGAACAGTTCCATACAGTAATCTACAAGTAGCTACTGATTTGGCCTTCACAGCTACTCTACATTGACTAACTCAAGTGTAGAACCTTGGAATGTGGACATGTGAAATGCGTAGGGATAGCCAAGAGGATTTGTCAAACAGTCCCAGTTATGGATCTTATCTGTTAGACTGCAACTATATATCTACACTGTCTAGCCAACATGTGTCATCTGCATCACTGTCCCCCTCCCAATTCTCACCTGGGTAGATCTGAACCCTCCACCATAGTTCTGTTGCTCAGATAGCCAGGTGTACATCATCTTGGCTTTTGTTATGTCCTGACGAAGCAAAGCGGCCAGCAACATATAGGACGTGGTCTCTACAGCGAGAGCGCTGTTTATTGTGCCAAAATAGAGCTCATCCCTTTCTGAAAATTAGGGAGTGTCTTAGGTTAAGTGTGAAAGTGATAGAGAGAAAGTGGCAGCAAAAGAGAGAAGTGGATCAATGGAAAGAGAAAAGGGGAGATAGAGGGGAAGAGTGTGGGAGTTGGATAGAAAAACAGAGAAGGAAATACTGGGAGAGAAAGAGAGTTAGAGACAGATAGGCTAGGAAGTTAAGAAAGAGGACAGAGAGATAAAGAGGACAGTGAGGAAGAGAGAAAAGGGAAGGGAAATAGAGGAGAACAGAGTGTAAGAAAGAGAGACAAAAAAAGAGAAAAGGAGGAAGAGAAGCAACAGAGAGGGAAAGAAGGGGAAATATAATTGAGAAATGGAAGAGAGACGAGAGAAACAGAGTTAGAGGGAGGTGAATAGAGAAAACAAGACAAAGGGGACAAATAGAGAAGGGGGGGTGCAAATGAGAGACATAGATTGTGTTACTTACTAGGGTTTCCTTGTGCAGTAGACATGGCCAGGCTGAATGATTTGTCTTTAAGAACTGAGTCTGAAGAAACAAGATTGAGAGCGTACGCGGTGATAGCGAGAGGGTACGGGTCTGAGAGAGAGTCCAGCTGTGCACGCAGGTAATCTATGGCTTTACTGATACTTTTCCTCTGTGGCATGGAGAAAGAGAAAAGGAGAGAGAGACAAAGAGAGAGAGAAAGAGAAGTGACAGAGAGCGTGTAAGATAGGAAGGGAAAGAGACAGAGAGGGAGGAAGGAGAGAGAGAATGAACATCAGTACCTATAAATTGTGAGTGAATACAAATGAAAATATATGAGGGCACAGTCTCTTACCACTGCAGTATTATCTTCAGACAGAGCGCCCAGGGAACGATGGAGAGCAATAGTTACAAAGGCTGTGAGAGAGACCTGTGCGTTCTTCCCTGCAACACCTCCCTAGGGTGTAAAATCAAAGTCATTGAGAGAAGAACAGAGATAAGGAATAGAGGGGGGTAACAGAGAACAGAAAGACAACAAAAAAGATAAAGAAGGAAGAGAATGAGTAAGAATGGAAGAAAGGCAGGAAGAAAGAAAGAAAGAAAGAAAAAAAGAAAAAGAAAGAAAAGGAAAGAAGGGAGAAGAAAGAAAGAAAGTAAGAAAGAAAGAAAGCGTTTCTCTATTGAGAAAACCCCTTTCAAAATTCTGTATTGATGTTATTATATATTATATTATATGAAACAAAGGCTCCATAAAATAAAATAGGAACTGAAGTGTTCTTTTTACTAGAAAGAAGGCCATCTCCTTAATGAGTATAGTCATTAGAAAACAAGAAAAAGAATATAGAGATAAAACTAGGGAGAAAAACAGAAAAGAAGAGAAAGGAAAATGTAAGAGAAAAAGAATGAATGGAAGTAATTTGGAAAGATAAAGAGTAGGAAGATTGATATTGGGGACTAGAAGAAGAGAATAATCAATGGTACAGGGATGTACAGAGATAAAGTATAGGGTTAAGGGGCCTGATCACCTTCATGTCTGTGTGGATCACAGACAGAATCTCTCGGAAACTTCCGTCGCTGTTCTGCATGTTGGTGATATATGTAGCGGTGAGGCGGATCTCCTTCACATCCACATCAATATATGTGCGACAAAGAGACATCACCTTAAGCACAAAGGCTGTGAGCCTGGGAAAGAGAAAGAATCAGGTAGGAATGAAAGGAAGAGAAGGAACAAGGCAAGGGGAATTTGACAGAAAAAAAGTAAAAAGTATAAAAGGGGAAAGAAAGAGAGAAAGAAAGAAAGATAGAAAGAAAGGGTAAGAAGGGAGAGTACTAAATCACATCATTACCACCTATCTAGAAGAGAATTAGGAAAAGGGAGGAAGGAACATTAAAGGGTAAATCTCACCATGTACTGCTATCTCTGTGTAGCCAGGCTCCATATGACCCATCCGTCTTCCTAAACTGTAATATCCTCATGTATCCTGAAAGGCGACAAAATAATACGTAAAAGCTCTCTCTATCACTATTACTATATGATAAAATCCCACTTCAAACACCAATTTATACACAATTCTGGTTTATTAGAAGACCACTGTATATTAGGAAAAAAAATCACATGTTTTTGAAGTGTGTAACAAACTAACAATACAAACATAAAACCATTTGAATCTATTAGCATATAAAACACTTACATGTTGTCTGACTCGAGAACTTCCTGATAACTTTGAGCCTTAGGACAGTTTTTATATGCTGAACTGTGGTGCAGTAGAGGGGTCAGGGGGATTTATTAAATCATTTGGAATTTGATTATAAAAACTATATAAATTAAATATAAACAACCCTTTCACAAATCCAACCTTCACCAAGGTATCATGTTTATCTTCAGGAGCCATCTGAGGAATTCAAATATGTTTTTTTCATTAAAAGCTAACAATATTCCTGTTTATGTGAAAAGGTTATTGGGCTTTTGATTATTCACAATTGGGCTTTAGCGCTTGGTATATTTAGAGAATGTAAGTTCAAGGAGATCCAAGGAGACTTATTTGCTCTTCAGAAATCCTTAATATTTCTTAAAGACGTAATATATGAATCCTTTTCTTGTATCGCTAAGGCTTTGTAAATCTCACATCAGGAGGATGCCACTTCTCATGATACACCGGTCACTTAATCTCAGCCCAATGGAAGGATACACACACAATCAATTCCTTCAAAAAAAATATATATATCTTTATTGTACCACAGACATAAGAATGACCATTCCAGGCAACGGATAAAAGTCATAAAACATGGAAAAAGGGGAAAAAAACTGAATAAAAAAATAAAATAATGAGTAAAAAATATATAGATTTCTGAAATATATATGTACTAGCGACTTGCCCATCAAAAAATGACGGTCAATAAAAGAAAGTGTTGAAATGCTGTTTGCCACACAATGTGAGTGTACTATGTGCCTCAACTATATAGACCCCTCTAACACACTAATGAACGCATGTAATAACACTATAAGTGCCATGAGGGTCATCCAGGACCCTCATGACCCAAAGTGTAAGCACTACACCATTTTAACCTGGTCACTTAGGGGGGCCTATCCAGACCCTCCTAACCCTTTATTTAACCCCATCAGTCCCATAAGGGTATATTATGACCATTATGGGCCTGTTACAACCCAACATTAACCACATAAGTGCCATGACGGTCCTCAAGGACCATCATGACACTAAGTATAAACACTACACTGCACTATACCCTCCCAATAAAACATTAAATATCAACTAAACACCTAACCTATTAACACCTACACTACCTACCTACCTACCCCCTAATAACTCCTTCCCCTCCACTGTAATTACAGAAATCAAAAAAACTAAAGTCATCAAAAATCAAAAATCGACATTACATAAAATAAAAAAATAAAAAAAACACCAAAAATAAAAAATGGACATTACAGAAAATAAAAAAATACATTACAACCCCCCCCCCTTACAGAAAAAAAAATTACACACCTGAAAAGGAAATACATATAATACATACAATACAATAGAATTAAATACAATAAAATACAATTACAATACAATACAATACAATACAATTAACTACAACACAATACAATACAATTAACTACAATACAATACAATTAAATACAATACAATACAATTAACTACAATACAATACAATACAATTAAATACAATACAATACAATTAAATACAATACAATACAACCCTATCTAATATACATCCCCTTATCTAATATACATCCCCCTATCTAATATACATCCTCCTATCTAATATACATCCCCCTATCTAATATACATCCTCCTATCTAATGTACATCCCCCTATCTAATATACAATACTATCTATCTAATATTCATCCCCCTATCTATCTAATATACAATAAATACTATCTATCTACTATACATCCCCTATCTATCTAATATACAATACATGCTATCTCTATATAGCAACCCTTATTCTAAGCTAAAATAAATAATTAAGACCACTTACCGATGAGATGTTTCTTCAGATCACCAACCTAGGGTAAAAAAAGATTAAAAAAATTACTACAACACGTTTACTTAAAATAAATAAACATTATAAACATTCTAATTATTCTACTCACCTTTCCAGCATGTCACGTCCTCCATCTTTGCTTCTCCAGCGCAGCCCCTGTTAAAAAAAAACATTACATTAGCACACATACATAAACATAAAACCAAGTAAAATAAACACAATCTACATTGTACTTACCTCCCCGCGATGTCTCCGGCCTCACGGTGTTCTGCCCCGGATGGGCCTTGGAAGCATGTACGCTCTTTAAAAAAAACAAAAAAAACAACACACATCCGCCCTGGCGGATTTCCTCGACGCTAATTAGCTTCCTACAGAGTGTTCCAGAATAAAATGGCGGTTTCTGATTGGCTGAAAACGCTGTCTATCAAATTCAGCCAATGAAAAGACGCCAATTGTGAACCAATGAGAAAGGGATACACCCCAAAATCCCACGCTGATTGGATAACGCACCTGTCCATCTTTATTTGAACCAATCCGAAGGCTTTATTGCCATCAGCGAATCACAATGGGATACATCCCCAAGCGGTGATTAGCTGAAGACATCTGCGCCTTCCCATTGGCTGTAATACTGATTGACATTGACAATAGCCGATGAGAAGGCACAAATGCCTTCACCAATCAGTACGTGGGGGTGTATTCCATTGTGATTGGCTTTTGTCAGTGCAACAGATCAGAATGCGCAGATGCCTCCAACCAATCACCCTGTGGGGGTGTATTCCTTTGTGACTGGCTGAAGGCATCTGCGTCTTGTGATTGGTTTAAATAAAGATTGACAGGTGTATTATCCAATCAGAGTGGGATTTTAGGGTGTATCCCTTTCTGATTTGCTTACACATTGGCGCCCCCTGATTGGGTGAATTTAATAGACAGCGTTTTCAACCAATCAGAAGGCGCCATTGCATATTTTCTTCCGGAAAAGTCTTTGGGAGCCTCATTAGCGTCGGGGATGTCCGTGAGTGCGGATGTGGGTTCTTTTTTTTTATAGCGCGGTTCCAGGGCGTGGCAGAAGAGGAGGAGGAGGAGGAGGAGGCCGGAGACATCGCGGGAAGGTAAGTACAATGTAGATTATGTTTATTTTATTTTGTTTTTATGTTTATGTATGTGTATTAATGTTATGTATTTTTTAACAGGTGCCGCGCCAGAGAAGAAAACAAGAAGATGGACGGGACATGCCGGAAAGGTGAGTATAATATTAAGAATGTTTAGAATGTTTATTTATTTACTGTAAATGTGTTGCACTATTTTTTTTTCCCTAGGTGGCTGATCTGAATGGACATCTGCAAAGGTAAGTGGTCTTAATTATTTTATTTTAGTTTAGAATTAGATTTTATATATAGATAGCATTTATTGTATGTTAGCTAGGGGTATGTGTTTTATATAGATAGCATAGCATGTATTGTATATTAGATTGTGGTATTTATTTAGATAGATTGAGGGATGTAAATTAAATAGATAGGATGTATATTAGATAGATAGTATTTATTGTATACTAGCGACTTGCCCGTCAAAAATGACGGCAATAAAAACTGAAGCCTGGCAATGCTGTTTGCCACACAATGTAAGCCTCTCCCCCTCTACTTTACTGGCCTTGTGATGAGCGCCTTTGGCGCTCATCACAGGCCTTGCAATGAGCCCCTTTGGAGCTCATTGCGAGTCTCTCCCTCTGTCTACTTCCTCCCTCGTGTCTTATTTCCCCCCTCCTCTCCCTCCCTTGTGTCTCCTTCCACCTCGTCTACCTCCTTTGTATCTCCTGCCCCCCTGTGTTTTTACCTCCCTCTCCCTCCCGTGTCTCTAAACCCCTCCCCTGTGTCTCTTTCCCCCTTCTCCCTCCTATGCATCTCCCCCCCCCCCTGTGTCTCCCCCAACCCTCCCCTGTGTCTGTTCCCCCCTGGCCTGTGTCTCTTTCCCCCTCAGCCCTGTGTCTGTTACGGCCTTCCTCGTGTCTCCATTTCCCTCCCTTGTGTATCTTCCCCCCTGCACTCTCTCCCCTGTGTCTCTTCCCCCTCCTCTCACTCCCCTGTGTCTCTTCCCCCTCCTCTTTCTGTGCCTCTTCCTCCCTGTCTCTTCCCCCTCACCCTCTGTGTCTCTCCCCACTCTGTGTCTTCCACCCTCTCCCTCTGTGCCTCTTCCCCCGCCTCTCTCTGTGTGTCTCGCCACTGTGTCTCTTCACCCCTTCCTCTGTCCCCCCCCCTCTGTGCCTCTTTCCCCCTCTCTCTGTACCTCTTCCCCCCCTTCCCTCTGTGTCTCTTCCTCCCTCACCCTCTGTATCTCTCCCCCCTCTCCCTCTGTGCCTCTTCCCCCCTCTCTCTCTGTGCCTCTTCCCCCCTGGCCTGTGTCTCTTTCCCCCTTCCCCCTGTGTCTGTTCCCCTCTCCCCCCCCCCCATTTCCCTCCCATGTGTATCTTCCCCATGTTCTCCCTCCCGTGTGTCTTTTTCCCCTCCTCTACCCCCCCTGTGTCTCTTTCCCACCTATCCCTCTGTGTCTCTCCCCCCTCCCTCTGTGTCTCTTCCCCACTCTCCCTCTGTGCCTCTTCCCCACTCTCCCTCTGTGCCGTGCCTCTCCCCCCCCCCCTCTTCCCCACTCTCCCTCTTCCCCACTGTCTCTCTTCCCCACTCTCCCTCTGTGACTCTCCCCCACTCTCCCCCCCCCTCTTCCCCACTCTCCCTCTGTGACTCTCCCCCCCCTCTTCCCCACTCTCCCTCTTCCCCACTCTCCCTCTGTGACTCTCCCCCCCTCTCCCTCTGTGACTCTCCCCCCCCTCTCCCTCTGTGACTCTCCCCCCCCCTCTTCCCCACTCTCCCTCTGTGACTCTCCCCCCCCTCTTCCCCACTCTTCCTCCCCTCTTCCCCACTCTCCCTCCCCTCTTCCCCACTCTCCCTCTGTGCCTCTACCCCCCCCCTCTTCCCCACTCTTTTACCTGCTCTCGGGCCGCGCCGCGCGCTCTGCGCATGCGCGGCTCGTGCTCTGCGCAATGCGCAGCACTTTATAATTGTCTAACTGCGATTCGTCTGAAGCGTGACGACGAATCGCAGTTAGACAATTATAATATGTGATTATATAGATTGTGTGATGTATATTATATAGATAGGATGTATATTAGATTATGGTATTTATTTAGATAGATTGGGGGATGTATATTAGATAGATAGAATGTATTGTATATTAGATAGGGGTGTATTGTATTGTATTGTATTTAATTGTATTTATTGTATTGTATTATATTGTATGTATTGTATTGTATGCATTATATGTATTTCCTTTTCAGTTGTGTAATTTTTTTTTCTGTAGTGAAGGGGGGGGGGGTGTTGTAATGTGTTTTTTTTATTTTCTGTAATGTTCCTTTTTTATTTTTTGTGTCTTAGGTTTTTTTATTTTCTGTAATGAAGATTTTTTTATTTTTTGTGACTTAGGTTTTTTATTTTATGTAATGTCGATTTTTTGTGTGTGTGACTTTAGGCTTTTTTATTTTCTGTAATTAGAGTGGTGGGGGGTTATTAGGGGGTAGGTAGGTAGTGTAGGTGTTAATACGGTAGTGTAGAGGCGGTTTAGTTGATATTTAATGTTTTATTGGGGGGGTATAGTGCAGTGTAGTGTTTATACTTAGTGTCATGATGGTCCTTGAGGACTGTCGTGGCACTTATGTGGTTAATGCTGGGTTGTAACAGGCCCATAATGGTCTTAATATACCCTTAATTTAATTAAGGGTTTATGGGGGTCTGTATTGACCCCCATGAGTGAGGGGGTTAATTAAGTGCTTATGAAGGTCTGTATTGACCCCCATGAGTGAAACGGTTAATAAAGGACTCATGGGGGTCTATATTGACCCCCATGAGTGACATGGTTTATTAGGGGTTTATGGAGGTCTGTATTGACCCCCATGAGTGACAGGGTTAATGAAGAGCTTATGGGGGTCTATATTGACCCCCATGAGTGACTCAGTTAATGAAGTGCTTATGGGGGTCTGTATTGACCCCCATGAGTGACAGGGTTAATGAAGTGCTTATGGTGGTCTGTATTGACCCCCATGAGTGACAGGGTTAATGAAGGGCTTATGGGGGCCTATACTGATCCCCATGAATGACAGGGTTAATTAGGGGTTTATGGGGGTCTGTATTGACCACCATGAGTGACAGGGTTAATGAAGGGCTTATGGGGGTCCATATTGACCCCCATGAATGACAGGGTTAATTAGGGGTTTATGGGGGTCTGTATTGACTCCCATGAGTGACAGGGTTAATGAATGGCTTATGGGGGTCTATATTGACCCCCATGACTGACAGGGTTATAGAAGTGCTTATGGGGGCCTGTATTGACCCACATGAGTGACAGGGTTAATGAAGGGCTTATAGGGGTCTGTATTGACCCCCATGAGTGACACAGTTAATGAAGTGCTTATGAGGGTCTGTATTGACCCCCATGAGTGACATGGTTAATGAAGGGCTTATGGGGGTCTATATTGACCCCCATGAATGACAGGGTTAATTAGGGGTTTATTGGGGTCTGTATTGACCCCCATGATTGACAGGGTTAATGAATGGTTTATGGGGGTCTATATTGACCCCCATGAGTGACAGGGTTAATGAAGTGCTTATGGGGGCCTGTATTGACCCCCATGAGTGACAGGGTTAATGAAGTGCTTATGGGGGCTTGTATTGACCCCCATGAGTGACAGCGTTAATGAAGGGCTTATGGGGGTCTGTATTGACCCCCATGAGTCACAGGGTTAATGAAGGGCTTATGGGGGTCTATATTGACCCCCATGAGTGACAGGGTTAATTAGGGGTTTATGGGGTTCTGTATTGACCCCCATGAGTGAGGGGGTTAATTAAGTGCTTATAGGGGTCTGTATTGACCCCATGAGTGACAGGGTTGGGTAAGCTTTTTATGTATTTTTTGTGAGTATTTGGTGTGTTTTGACTGTTTTTAGGTGCGGGCGGTTCGGCTGTTATGATCGTATTTTTCATGCGTGTGGGTGTTTGTGCCGTTAAGGTTGGTTCCGAGGTCGTTTTTTTTCCAAGTCGTGTGTGTCTGTGTGTGTTTTTAACCGCGTGTGAGGCGCCTTTGAGCCTCCACCTCCGCAAATGCGAACCCTCGCTTTGCGAGGGTCCGCATTTGCGGACAAACACAGCCGACGTTGGAGCCTCCACCTTCCGCAAATGCGACATTTCGCTTCGCGAGGGTCCGCATTTGCAGAGCAAACTGCATCCCTCGCTTCGCAAAGCGTGACGACGATTCGTAGTTTGACAACTATTATATGTGATAAAAATTCTGTAATTGAAGACCCTAGAGTCTCAATATTGATAGATGGTAAAATACAACAAGTATGTATATGTGTATAAAAGGTAGATCAAACACGTTTCGCTGCTCATTGTTGCAGATTCCTCAGTGATAATTATTCCTGTTGTGAACATTAACAGTGGACAAATAAGTTGTATGCTTTTTGTCCTTTTTCCTTGACCTCTTACTGGTCTATAAGTGCAAAAAGTATCTTTTGCAAATACTTGTTTTCTTTATATGTCCTAATGACCTAATACACAAAAATGTAAACAAGGTGTCTCATTCAGACTTAGTCCAACTTAAGCATTTCATAATGGTACTGTTGGTTATCTAGTGTTTCTGCAAAATACAGTATGAACATAATAACATTGTAATTAAATTCAATCAGTTTCCAGGCCAGCTCTTGTCAGCTGTTTAGTATATAAATATTGATAATAAAAATTATAGAAGTCATACCTTGGTCAATAGCATTTTCAGTCATATTTAAATGATCTAGTTGGCACTTCACAATATCAGGGAGCAATTCCTAGCTGTTAGCTTCTTTTTAGATAAGTGTAAGATCTAGTATTAATAATGGGATTATATCTCGTGTACCCCTTTAAAAAAAAAAGCACAAAAAGCATGCAAACTTATTTGTCCTCTGTTTATGTTTCCAACAGGAATAATTATCACTGAGGAAGCTGTAACAACGATCAGCGAAACGCGTTTGTTCTACCTTTTACACACATATACATACTTGTGTTATTTTACCATCTATCAATATTGAGACTCTAGGGTCTTCACATACAGAATTTTATACATATATATTTCAGAAATATATATATTTTTTACTCATTTTATTTTTTATTCAGTTTTTTCGCCTTTTCCATGTTTTTATCCATTGCTTGGAATGGTTTGGTACAATAAAGATATATATATATATATTTTTGAAGGAATTGATTGTGTGTGTATCCTTCCATTGGATTAAGATCACATAGATACACATACACACACATATATATATATATATATATATATATATATATATATATATATATATATACCAATATATATGTATACCTCTATATAGATGTATTTAGTACCTTGCCAGTATATCTGACAGAACACATAGGATTACTTAGATATACCTTACAAAATGACATCAACATATCATCCTCTGAACACTACGAAGTCTATGAGAGAGAGACATATCCAGCTTCTAAGTACCTCACATTCTTGAGGCTACTACAGGTGAGAGACGAATCTATAGAAATATACTAAATACTATAACTAAGTGGCACAAAGTAATCTGCACTAGGAGCATCTATTGCGCTTTCTCCCCCTCCCTTCTTTTAATATTCCAGTTTAATTATTCTTTTTGTGTCAAATTTTTCAAACACATATATTTTTTTATCATCATTCTTTAAACTGTAAGACTCTCAAGTATCCTGACAGAAGGTATATATGATAGAGGAAATATATATTCTATGTTGAAGTCTTGACTTTCTTACCTTGGTGCATGTTTGCAAGTCCCTCATCTTTGCGTTCAGGTGGGAGAGAGGTCCACTTCTCTGTATGGTCAAGATACCTCAAGGCGTATACCCCTGGGGCAGTTGATATCATAGTTTGTTCAGCACAACCATATGGGACTCGGATGAGTCGACTTATTCCATCTGCGCTCAGGCTGTTGTTAATGGTATTCATTGAGGAGTCCACTATGATGAACAAGAGATGGGGAGTGAGACGATAATAAAAAGGAGGGAAGGTAAAGAGAACAACAGAAAATGGAAAAGAGAAGAAAGAGATCGGTAAAAAGATGACAAGATGAGTTTGAGGTCACTTACTGCTCACTTTGATACTGGAACGGAACTCTCCATCAGGTATGAGGTTTGAAGGTAGGTCCTCGTCAATATATATGTCATTTCTAGTGTGGTCTGAGAAAGACAGGAAAGGAAGGAATGAGACGGCGTGATAGTTCTTATTAAATTATTTATAGTAACATTATTCAATATTTGCACTGATTACCGCCACCCTTTAAAGGTCACTTAAGGGGGATTTGGGTTGGCTAGCTGACAGATCTAAAAGGTTTTCAGAACAGCTTATTAGATAGGAGGCCAATCATTGTGTTATAACATTGTAGTTGAAAAATTAGCACTACCTCCATAGACAAAGTCACCATCTACCATTTATCAATATTAAAAGCAGTTTAATTTTAAATGTTGCTTGTTAAAATCATTGAATACAAATTTTATTTAGGACCAAGGCACAATTAAAACAAATAGCTATAGTTTTCAGGGCATTTATTAGTGATGCATCCACCAAGGCAGTATAACATTTAAAAAAGTCTTAATTGCCCAAATTATAATATTTGTACAAAATCCCCAGTTTGATTACTAAGGTAATGTCCCGCTTACACACTACAAAATATCTCGCTGGTAATGCAAGGTTCTTAAGAATGCAAAAAGGGAACTGAATAAAATGGTTTAATCTGAATAATTTCACAAATTATATTATTGGATATAAAGTGACACTAAATGGGAAACCGTTTAGGACAATTGACCCTGATCTCAGACAGGCTAAGAAACATAGCAGGGCCCATAGTCCAAAACAGATTCCCAGAATCCATCTCATCTGCCATAAACCCACTCAGAGACTGCAGTTTTGTCCTTATATGGGGCTCATCGCATCCATATAAGGTCAAAACTGAAGTCTGTGATTGTATTTCTAGCAATGTACCCTAATCCATGGCTATGTTCTTAAGCTTACCTGAGAGCAGGGTCCATATTCCTAAACATATTCCCTAAGTGGGACTAAGGTGTAAAGGTTTTATGTTTTGAGCCTCATTTGCATGTTACTATCCAGAATCCTTAGCTACAGTGGAAATACTGTTTACTGAAAAGCTCCATGCAAAAAAAGTTCTCCTACCCTGCTTGAGAAATGTAAGTGTACTCAAAATGATATTTCTTTCTTTCTGGATATAAAATGACATTTAGCACAATTTATTATAATTAAAATTAATCAGGGATAAAAACACAAAGTCTATGACATTAGTTATAGTCGCAAGGCTGTGGAATAGATGGATTTCCAGGCCATGGTGGAGCAATCAGCAAACTCTGATCTGTTTCGGAATCCTCAAGCAAGATAAGAGCTAATTGGCAGATTTTAAAACCCAGAGGGTATTGTCTACCCTCCCTTGGCATTGCAGTCTGTTGGCTTGCTGAATACAGAAAGAGCTGCGTTTAAATGTTCCACGTTAGATTTATTATGTATGCTATTGCTATTGAGGGGAGGATACAGGAAAATAGAGGATAGGTTTTATATGTTAATTTATCCAAAACTCACCTTGTGGATTTACAAAAAAGCTTTTCTCCTCAATGATAGATACTCCTTCCCTCTAGGGAAAGAAAGATAGAATGTCAAAGACAGAGAAAGAGAAACGAGCAAGAGACATTGGAAGTTTGAGCATCAAAGAGGAGATAATGACCAGGAGCCTCATTCAATTGAGGCATCGTAAGTTACCTAATGTAGAACTTACGTTTTATGGGCCTCACGTTAAGGTGCTATTCAATTGGCCGTGGCCGCAAGTTAGTGGCCGATAGCAAAAATCGTTAACCATTGCCGTTGGACGTAGCATTTGCAAGCTAGAACATGTTACGGGAGCAAGCCCGTAACTCCTGATGTGGAAACAGCCAATAGAAACAGAGCTCGTCATCATGACCAACCTCCAAGCCCGTAACTCGTAAGTGAAGGACGTAGGACTTTGAAATCCAACCTCCATTTTTCGAAGTCCGCCCGTAGACTTGTGGAGGGTGGATTTCAAAGTCCTACGGGCTTGGAGGTTGAAGCCCATAGGACTTCACATTGATTACTGTGCTCCATATAACATGAAAATTGAACATGAAATAAAGTATTGGAGACTCTTGTGCTATTAATTCTAAGACCTAACATCCCTTTCACTCTTAATAAAAGTACAGTATTGCTTTGTTATTTGCTTTTAAAGTGCTCTGATTTGTCATTAAGCCCTTTGCGAGACCTCCTTGGTACCATTAACTTGTGGTTAGATATTTGCCATATTCGGGCTTGATGGAGTGGTTAGCGAGGGGGAATCGGAGCAATTGAATAGTGATTTGCGATTTTAGCGTTCGGGACTCTTGCGGCCATGAAGGATCAAGGGCTTGTAGGGCATTAACTTGCGATTTTAGAAATCGCTATGAATCACAGCTCAGTGCCAGTAACTCGATCGGAGCCCGCAAACGGAAGCCAATTGAATAGCAAAAATAACTTGAGACCTCCAGTTGTGAGCCCAGATTTCTCAAAAGGCTCAATCGAGGGTCCAGGTTAGGGGAAAAATAGAATTTGGAAACAGTTTTAAGAAAGAATATTGAGAGGAGGTTGAAGGAGTATGAGAGGTGGTTAGAGAGACAGAGAGAGCCGATTGAAAGGAGGTGATAGAGATGGAGGAGATTGATGAAAATTTATAGAGAGAGGATATTGAGATAATGTTAGTGAGAGAAAGAGGAGAGAGGGGGTATATTGAGAGAAGATTAAAGGAAGAGAGAAGAGATTAGAGAAGACTAGAGGAAATGGAGGTGATTGAGTGGGGTAAGAGAAAAATAGAGGAAATTGAGGGGAGGATAGAGAGAGGAGATCAAGAGAAGGTTAGCAAGAGAGGGAATATTGAGAGGTTAGAGAGAGCGGGGAGATTGGGAGGAGGTTTGAGAGAGAGAGAGGAGGTTGGAAAGCGCGATAGAGGAAGAGATTGAGAAGAGGTTAAGAGAAAAACAATAGGGGAGGTTAAAGAGAAAGAGAGAGAGAGACGAAGAGAGGAGATTGAGAGAAGATTAGAGATAGAGAAGAGGTGCAAGAAAAGAGAGAGAGAGAGAGAGGTGACAAGATGCTTGAGGAAAATAAAATGCAGGAGTGGAGTTAAGGAGGTTAAAATTAAGAAAGTAAGAAAATAATAAAGAGGAGCGAGGAGATTGGGAGGAGGTTTGAGAGAGAGAGAGGAGGTTGGAAAGCGCGATAGAGGAAGAGATTGAGAAGAGGTTAAGAGAAAAACAATAGGGGAGGTTAAAGAGAAAGAGAGAGAGAGACGAAGAGAGGAGATTGAGAGAAGATTAGAGATAGAGAAGAGGTGCAAGAAAAGAGAGAGAGAGAGAGAGGTGACAAGATGCTTGAGGAAAATAAAATGCAGGAGGGGAGTTAAGGAGGTTAAAATTAAGAAAGTAAGAAAAGAATAAAGAGGAGCGATATGAAGATAATTGGGTGATAAATCCATAGTGATGTACTGATTGAAGAGATATTCCCCTCCTTACCTCAATCCTTAGGGGCTTCTTGATGCTATCAGATATTCTGTTCTGTCCCAGGGCCACAATTGAAACCACAGGGTTGGATTTTCCTATAGGAACCACAACGAATGGGACTGGTATAGCCGAGCGTGCTGGCAATGTCACATTAACCCCCTTAGACTCCCCTTTCCCAGTGGTTGGGCTGCAGATCCCCTCCATCTGCTCCATGTAGACATATACCTGTGCCAGAATAGCAGAGAGATGACTGAGTGTATGTATGGATAATAGGGTTTCCTTCATGAAAACACCCAAATCTCTGTCCCTCAATAACAAAACAATAGACAACGATATGACAAATGAACAGAAAAAAGAATGTTTTCTTCACCTTTAACTCTTGCTCAAAGTAGTTATATAGGACAGGCCTCAGCTCCATCTCCTCAAACCTCTTTATGGAGTACGGTACCCGCAGGTAGATGTGAAATTGTTTAAATACTTTCAAATGTACTGGCTTAGCTATACAGAAACCTACCAAGAAAGAAACATTATCCAGTGGTCAGCTATGGTTGATGAAGAGTTAGTGGAATTATGTTTTTCATGATACTGTGCACAGGAATGGTTGTATTAGCAAAATAAAACATAAACTCCTAAAATCACTGCGTACAGAGGGCCTTATTCAATTGTCTCTGCTGTAAAGTTACACCACTAAAAACTGTTCAGTAAGTTTACTTTCAATTGACCCTTTTTTTTCATGACTGCGAATTAGCTACTTATATTGAACAGACCTTACTCAAAAATTAAGGGATGCTTTCCCATTGATTTTCACACATAACTAATATTATGGGTACCTTTTTAAAAAATTTCACTACGTAGATATTCAATTGGAACTTTACTGAGCACTCGTCAATTAAGCATGACTTGTAAATCGTAATATAAACGAAAATATTTATGTGTACTGAAGAGCAGCTGCAAATGGTTTTAACAGCCTTTCTGAGACCTGCAACAGCAGTTAAAGAGAAAGTAAAGTACTTAAAACCCATAAAAAAAAACATGTGAATGATATCTGATATTTTTGTGGTTGTGTTAGGGATATAAAACTTAAACTCCAAATATCAATAAGTTCACAGATACCAAATATTCATAGGAGTGCATAATCATGTTAACTATGCAAGGCTGCAATTGGCACAAACTCTCCAGGATCTCCTGCGGTAGGTACAGAGTTAGTGGGGTCATGTTCTACATCACCAGTGGGCAACTCAGTCCTATGAGTACCGGCAAAAGCCAGGATTTCCCAGGTGGGATAATCAGAATGAAAATGAGTTACTCAAATGTGCTGAAGAAATACACAGAATTATTAAAATCCTAAACTGTTTGTAGTATTCATGAGATGTATGTTCTAAATGGTCTCTGGCAAGAGACTGCTTGTTGTAGGGATTTAAACCTAAACTCCAACTAGTTATAGGTTCACATAAACTCCTAAATTAATTGACGAATTTGTGGGGCCATTTTTCTCAGAGTCTCTCCCATGAGATGGTTAAATTGGGGATCTAAAACTTAAATTTTAAATATTATAAAGTGCACTGATGTCAAATATGTATAGGTTCACATAACCATATCAATTGTGTAAGGTTGCAAATTTAAAGCCTCTGCACAGTCTTTTATGAGTAGTACAAGGATTGTGGGACACATTCCTTGTTGTCTCGGTTGCTACAGGGATATAATTGTAAGTTCCCCAAAAAACAGTTACACGCATGTCAAATATGTATAGGTCTTTGTTGCTATACCGATGGTGCAACATTCTGCATTATCTTATACTAATGCTTAAATTGCTTAAATAGTGTGTTTGACAAGGGGGTCGAGGACCTGTACTGCAGGATAATTTAAATAGTGGAGAAATTGGACGTATTAAAAAACTAAAGCTGCAGATATCCATAGATTGGATCAAATACCATATGTTAAACATTATAAAAAGGTTTGAGTCTGTAGATATTTAAGATCATTTATATAAAATCGAGAAAATTTTATTTTATTGAAATTCGTATTAAAGTGTGTATATGACTGTATGATTTAAGGGTGTGCTTGTTAGGGGAAGAGCTAATGTTTTATGATATCTTACCATTTTTCTTAGACAGCCCAATGCCTTGTATTTCCCAAGTAGTAATTGAGTCTGGGGCATTCATTTTCATACTAGAAAAAAGTTAAACATTAATATGCAATTGAGAAAAATTACTGTTACTGGTTCTGACAGACATATTGTATACATACAGCAGAAAGATATTGTGACCATTACTCCATTGATGGTCACCTAAACCCCAAAATCAATAATATAACACTGCCACCACCAAGGGAATTTTATGGGAGTCTTTGATTACCCAAAACTATAAAAGTCATCTAAATCCCCAAATTGATCATAAAAGAAAATGAAATCCATACACAATATAAAACATCTTACTGGTCACATGAGGCTCTTAAGAGCACAGAAACAGCTGAATAAATGAATATATCTATTACGCATACGTATAAAAGAGAATAAAATAATTATAAATAAATGTACAATGATATTTATTAATTATTATTATTAAACTATAACAGGAATAAAAACACAGAGAGAGCTGTAAATATTAGTTATAGTTCCCATGATGTGGAATAGATGGGTTTTCTGGCCAATAAAATGTTATGTTGAAGCACTCAAAATATTCTTATCTATTGTTGATTCCTCAATCAAGACAGAAGCTAATCCTTTATGTACATTTTTAAATGCATTGGTTATTGTTACCAGGCTGTGGAATAGATGGATTTTTTATGGGATTAATGATAGTTAAGCACACGCTAGTCACTTCATAGCTTCCAACTTCTCCCCAGTAACAGAATAAAAACTGATCCTTTGTATAAGATTTTAAAATGCCTTGACATTACTTTTCTCACAGTACCTTTGCTAGCTGAGTAGTCAGGATGCCATCAATTGTACGTACAAACTGACACCAATTTGTCTATATATTTGAGTACCTTGTACTTTGTGCTTCATCATATAACTACAACATTTCTTATTCCAAAAGGAAGGAGTGGAAAAGAATGTGTAATTTCTTAACTACCCAGCACAATATTTTATGACTTGCTAGTGAAAGATATATTCAAATAACCGTACCTGGACTTGCCATCCACCTGTACGGTTCTCCAGGACCAGCTCTCTGGGAAGTACGAACGGAACTGTATATCACTTTCATCTGCAAAGTCTTCATCTTCATTCTGACCTACTTCCTGGGCTATACAGAAAAAGGGGTTGCCATGTTACATTTCCAACATATGTTTAGAAGCTAACAAATTTATTTAATTGTAAAACAAATTTGTTTTTGGGTTGTGGGATCCTGGCAGAATGTAGTATCATCTTTCTCTCCTGTAGTATAGTAAAGCGTCATCAATATATCCAGACTGAATACCTTTCAGCTATTTAGTATTAATCTATTAACTCTGACTGTGGGGCTGAAATCAATATTGAGGTTTATTTTATTGATAATAATTAATTTGTATATTTTTTGACCATGTCACCTGACAGTGTTCCTATAGTTCAAAGGATTTATTGACAACATCTTTCTTATTAAGGAAGGATAAACATAGAGAAAACTGGAGACATTCATGTATTTTTTCAGTAGGAAAGAGCTCTATTGCGTTACAATATATAGTTTTTCTTAATTAGTTGAGGTATTAATAGCATATCATAATATAGCAGTGGCATGCAAAGTGTACAGATGACATTTTCTAAGTCATTCTATGGAGCCTATTTGCTAAGGTGTGAAGAGTAAAATGGTTAATGGTGCAATGCTCTGCAGGGGTTCCTTACTCCTTCCCAACCCATGCTGTTTGCGTCTCTTCAGATAAGCCTCCGTCCGTAACTTCTCTGCATAGTTGCAACAGTCACGGAAGGCTGCTCTGCAAGTCTCTGATGGCACACGATTGGAACGTTGGGCGCAAGTGCGTACCATCCTACGTGGCAAGAGCGCCATCCCATCAGTACAGCAGCGCCGCAACTCTTGTGTGGGGTATGACTGGGCTGTGGAGATAAAGATGGAAAGAAGGAGAGAGAGAGATTTAACTGGTTTTTATAACTGCAACCCAATAGACTTATATTTCATATTTCTACTCAAACCTGTTGAGAGTTACCTTTCTGCTGTGCAAGAGCCTGGAATTCTGCTGATCTCTTCTTTCGTTGCTGGGCTTTGCAAGAAAGTTCTACAAGGAAAAACAACAGAAAGGGGAGGATGTTAAAAATGTAGAAAAGACTGAAAGTGCTAGAATATAATTTTTCCAAGTGTTATGGTATAACATACACATGAGGTGAGATGATAGGGTCTCTCCATAGCTGGTTTTCATAGAACATATATACAAACAGTAGTGATGAGAGGGGTCACCATACATAGTTTTAATAGAACATAGATTATAAATAGTGTATGTAATAGAAGCTCATAATAAATAGTTTTAATAGCACATACATTTTAATAGTAGAGATGATAGGATAACCATAGATGGTTGTAATTGGTCATAAATATAAATATTAGAGGTTCTATAGACTTTCCATAAATAGTTTACTAGGACAAACCTGTAAATAGTACAGGTGATAGAGGCTCACCATAGATGGTTGTGATAGAACATATATCAAATAGTAGAGGTTGATATATAATATACTAATAACACATTTGTTCCTCACCATTTAATCTACCGATACCATTAGCTGCACTGGAAACAAATGCTAGGCCTGCATCAATGAAGACATCTTTGTAATCCTTTCCTCCACCTGGGGAGCATCCCAAATCATACTCATTCATGGTCTTGAACATCTGAAAGGGAGAGAAAAGAAAGTAAATTCTGTATGTCTTAATGTTTTTGTAAACACTATTATAAATCATAAATCATAACTAGGGCTATGGCCTGTAAGGATGAAGTGTCACCTTTTTCCTGGCACCAGGTCACTGGGGGAGTACCACCATGAGTGACTTGGACTAACTGCAGATTCTTTTTATTTTATTTTTTTATTGTGTTTCAAAAAAGAAAACATACAGAAAACAAACAGGGGCTTACAAAACAAAACTTACATAAACAAAAACATGGGTGCCTTAATAGGTAACCACGACACCAAATACAATCTCCATTTTTTTGAATTTCATTGTGAGAGCATTACCTAGCTGTTCAATCTCTAAACACTCAATACATATCTATAAAAGAAAAAAAAAATAAAGGGCAGCAATATTGCTCATAAGGAAACATCCTAACCCCCGGATAGGAAACTAGAAGACATTATATATACTCCATATAATCGTCCCATTTCGACCAACTAAAATGACGGGCATAGCCCATCGAGAAAGTGTCATAATGATTATGCATTAATTCTCTATTTATATGAACAAGATTACGTAGTTCGTGAATTGTAGGAATCGTAGGTTGTTTCCAGTATTTTACCAAAAGATATTTGGCCACCAATAAAATGTGGCATATCAAGTATCTGTCTATGGGAGATATTTTCTCTATATTCAAATGCAGAATTGCTACTTGGGGGGACAATAACATTTGTTTATCAAGCAATTTAGATATTAGTTGGGAGATGTCTATCCACCACTTCTGTAATTTAATACAGTCCCACCAGATATGATAGTCAGTACCTCTTGAGCCACATAATTTCCAGCATCGGTCAGTTGCCTCTGGATTGATTTTCCCTATTTTAACTGGTGTTAGGTGCCATCTGTGGATAATTTTAAAATACAGTTCTGTATACGATGCGTTAACAGAGGATTTTTTGTGGTTTTAAGGATATCTCTCCAACTGGTGGCATCCAAATTGATCCCTAAATCAGTTTCTCAGCCTTTAATCCCTAAGCTTTTCGTAAAGGGAGTGAGGTCGTCTATAATACTACCACATTTTGATGTGATATGTGACATATTTCCCTTTAAAATAAGTTCTTCTAATTTAGTCAGGGTATTCACCCCGGATAATATAAAGCCACTTGCCAGCAGGTTTTGCTTGAGACTAACATAATTTAACCAGTTTAGTTTTTTTAACTCCGGATTTAACTGTAATGCTTGTAGAGTTAGGAAATTGCCATTGTTATATAAATGAGAAATATTTCTAAAGCCCAGATCAAGTAATAGCTTTATTATGGGACATTGTGTCTTAGGTTTTAAAATTTCAAGGGGAGCCGCAGTTGAAGGTATATTTAATAATTGCATCTTTTGTCTAAATTTATACCACAGTTTTACCATAGCATGAAGATTTTTAGGGAGGTTGCTAGTCATAGTTTTGGTATAAGCAGGGAGCCAGAGCAATAGTTGAATAGGGAGATCCTCCATCAGAGCTTCTTCTAAGATTAACCATCTAGGCTTATCATTGGAGATATTCCAGCAAATGAGTTGGGCCATGATTATCTTATGATGGATGTCTTTTAGACTTGGTGCGTTTAAACCCCCTTTAATAAATTTTTTATATGTTATACTTTTTTGGATCCTCGTTTTTTTTTGATAAATATAAAAATGTATCTAATTGGTCCTGAATACACTTCAAATAGCTATTGGCTAAAATATCGGGTATGGATCGCATATAATACGTAATTTTGGGAAGAATATTCATGTTAATTGAAGCTATTCTAGCAGACCACGAAAGATTATAATGGCTCCAAACCGTTAGTGTGGGTCTAATTCGCTTCATCACCTCATTAATATTGTCTTTAAGAATTTTATCCACTCTGAGAGAAAATTTTATACCTAGATGGACTATATATTTGGAGTCCCAATTAAAACAAAAGACTTCCCTTAATTTATTTTTAATTTCGGCTGTTATCCCTTTTGTTATTGTGTCTGATTTTGTGTGGTTTATTTTAAAATAAGATAACCCCCCGAACTCCTCAATTATTTCTTGAAGTTTATAGCAGGGGTATAACGGATTTGTTACGGTTATTATGATATCATCTGCGTAGGCCATATATTTAAACTCTTCTTTACCTATACAAATACCTTTAATATCCTTGCACTGTCGTATATATATTGCTAGTGGGACCATAAATAATGTAAATAAGAGTGGGGACAGAGGGCATCCCTGATGGGTACCATTCCTAAAACTAAATTTTTTTGATTCAAATTCCGGATTAACCACTCGTGAGAAAGAGTTTCTATAGAGGGCTTTAACAGACATAGAAGCAAAATCCCCCAGACCAAATCTCAACAGTACGCACTGTAAGAATTCCCAATTAACTCTATCAAAGGCTTTTTCAGCATCTAGTGATAAAAACATTACCGATATGTCTTTATCCCTAATATAAGATAATAAATTCAGAAGTCTTCTTGAGTTATCTGATGACTGACGTCCAGGGATGAACCCGGATTGATCTGGGTGGATCAGATTAACCATAATATTTTTTAATCTGTTTGCTAAAATTTTAGAGTATAGTTTCACATCTATATTTATTAAAGATATTGGTCTGTAACTGCTGCATTCTTCAGGATTCTTCCCTTCTTTTAAAATATTTATTATTTTAGTCTCAGTCATTTCTAGCGGGATATGCCCTGATTGTTTAATTTCATTGAATAAGCTAAGCAGAACCGGTTTAAGTTCTGACTGAAAAATCTTGTAGAACAGGTGGTCAAAACCATCTGGCCCCGGTGCTTTATTTGTTTTACCAGAATTTATTACTTTAATGATTTCCTCATCCGAAATTTCCCTGTTTAGATCTATCAATTCTTGGTCAGAGATCCTAGGGAATTTGATCTTATCTAGGAAGTTATTGATATCTATCATATCTGGCTTTACAAAATTGACGTCCTGATCTAGGTTATATAATTTCTCATAAAACTCCCGAAAGAGCTCACCGATTTTGTCAGGTTTCATATGAATGTTTTCCTTGTCATCTAATAAGTTTGTGATCCTGTTATTATTACGTTGTTTTTTTAACCTATTTGCGAGAATTTTGCCAGTTTTATTACCAAATAGAAATTTCGATTGTTGTACTCTCCAAAGAAGGTTCTCTGCCTGAGTTTGTAGAATATGATTAATTTGGTTGTTTACAGTTATTATTTCATGACCTAAAATTGTATTTGGGCATTTTTTATTGAGCTGGTATAATTTCTCTAGTTCAATATACAGAATTTTTAGGGGTTTTCCCCTTTGCTTATTTAAGTTTGCCATCCGTGAAATTAGGATACCCCTGATATAGGCTTTATAGGAACACCAAAGTGTCTTACTGGAGGTCACGGAGTCTTTATTTGTTTAAAAAAATTCT
This sequence comes from Discoglossus pictus, assembly GCA_027410445.1. Taxonomy (NCBI): domain Eukaryota; kingdom Metazoa; phylum Chordata; class Amphibia; order Anura; family Alytidae; genus Discoglossus; species Discoglossus pictus. Next base: position 66,114,918 of record CM050170.1, read on the forward strand.
AGGGTATCCTTTTTTACTGCCTTTAAATTATCAGCATTTTTAAATAATATTGGATTAATTTTCCATCTATTTATTACTTTTACAGCCCGAGAGACCACTAGGTTAATACTATTCATGCTATGGTCTGACCAGGGTGTTAGGATAATATCTGACTTCTCTATCATTTTTAGGGTATGTACATCAGAAAATATATAGTCTATCCGTGACAGGGATTTATATTGATTCGAGAAAAATGTGTAGTCTTTACAATTAGGGTGTAAGACACGCCAAATGTCGTATAATTCAAATTCATTTGTAATATTAGAGAAGTCTAGAGCAGTTTTTATTTCTGTGGCTTCCGATTTTATCTTGTGGACTCTCTGTTAATCCATCTTTGAATCTCTAATCATGTTAAAATCTCCACATAGAATGAGACACCCTCTCTTCAGTTTATATAGATCTTTTAGGAACGTCTTTAAATACCTAATCTGATTTGTGTTTGGCAAATATACATTAGCAACAGTTAGTAAAGAGTTTTCACATACCCCGACCAAATTATGAATCTACCTAGAGGGTCTATTTTTGAGAATAGTTCCGAAACTTTTAGGTTTCTATTAAAGAAAATAGAAACTCCCTTAGATTTACTTCTAAAAGTTGAATGTATACTGAAGGAATATTGTTTTTCATTTAAATACTTAATAGAATCCTTCTTCAGGTGAGTCTCCTGAAGGCATAATATATCTGCTTTGATGTTGATATAGTTTACAAAGGCAATTTTCCTTTTAGTCAGTGAGTTTAGTCCGTTTACATTATGAGAAATTATTTTTATTCCTTTTGACATTATCCCAACATATGGACTTGATTATCATATTTGGTATTTCCCAACATCTAAAATTGTCCCACACTACAAAGAATTTTGTAATACACAGCCCATACCCTCGATAAATATAGAGTGATTTGTAGACCCTAAATATGCTCACACAGACCCACATAACCTCCCACCAGAGATGGGAACATAAACAACATAAAACATTAATATTTACAAAACAACTACCTAGTGGTAGAAAATGACCGGACATAGTCCTCATACCAAAATAAAGACAATGGCGGGGATATATGGGCATTTTGATTACTCCGAATAGTTTACCATAATTTTACCAGTATTCTTCCTCATACAACTCCTCTCCCCTAATAAACATAAAGGGAATGGGGAGAGACGATAGGTGGGAATACGTGGAGGGAACATACTTCCTCCCCCCGTCCCGACCCCATCGCCCCCCCCCCCCCCCCCCCAATCTCCTAGTTTTTTTGGCCATGCATGCTCACTGGAATTTAAATTTGGCTGACCACCCTCTAAATCACGAACAATAATTTCCAAATTCCATGTTTGTAACATTTTTACCCCCTCCTGGACAGATTTTATCCTGTGCCACTTAGAATCTTTATAAACAGATAAGCCTACTGGAGATGACCATTTATATCTTACTTCTTTTTGTCTTAGAACTTGGGTAATTTCCCTAAATTCTCGTCTTCTAGATAAGGTATATACCGACAGGTCAGAAAATATTTTTAGATTTTCATAAGGAGACAAAAATCTTTGCTTAATAAAGGCCACCTTCATAATCTCATCTTTATATGAACGATAGTGGACTCTTGCTATGACATCCCTAGGAATAGACTTATCTAAATGTTTCGCCAATGGAATTCTGGGAATAACATCGATAGTAGTCTCATTAGGTGAGAAATTTGGGACCAAGGTCGCCAAAAAATTCTCCATATAGGATTTCAAGTTGCAATCTGGTATGGTTTCCGGGATGCCTCTCAGGCAGAGATTGTTCATTCTGCTGCGGTCTTCAATTGAGGATATCTTATTTGTTAGATCCTCTATTCTATTTTCTAATACCTTTGTATATTTAAGCAGATTATTATTGTCCGTGATTAAGTTATCACATATATCTTCCACGGATTCCACTCTCTGGTTCACTTCTTTAAGTAGTGCTGAATTATCCGCAAATTTTTTTGTCAACTCTGAGATTATATTCGTCTGAAATGACTGTAACATCTCTTGCATTTTGGAACAGGTGAGGATTTCTTCTTCTTCCACCACCGAGTTTTCTGATCTGGAAGTCTGTGACGCTTTATCTGGTGACTCAGTTGTTGGTGGACTAGATGTAGTACGAACTGTTCGAGTAGACGAGCCAGACGAGCCAGAGCCCTTATATCTTGGTGAAAACATTAATGGTGTCTTTGTGGGCTCATTTTTGGCTTTGTCCCTTGATTTCAATTTTGTTGGCATATTATATGAGATATTAATCCCAAATTACAACTTATAAGTATGGAATAAGTATGGAATAAATATAACACGGGTAGGCCACGTGCTTTATACTATAGGGCAGGAGAAGAGGGCAGGAGAAGCAAACGTGTGGGTCAAAGACCGAGAGCTAGTCCATATATACACCAATATGTGTAAATCTATGTATCTCATATATTAGTGTACCGTCTCTTTATGCAGCGTAAAAATTCTGTATTATTAGTCCTAGGGAGTCTCACGTATCCCCTCCTGCGTGGAGCACAGAGACAGCGTTGTATAGCCAGGTCCCCCTGCCAGCTCAACATTAATTAACCCTACATAAATGTCTCACGTTTGTTGGGGGGCCAGAGCTCCTGGTGTACCAGCTTATATAGGGGTAATTTGCTCAATAAGCCTTCTTGACCACTTCTGCCAGTAATTTTATGATATAATTTAAAGGTCCATGTGTCTTCCCCCCCAACAAGTATAAATTGACTCACTTAAATAGTTGTCCCCCGTTGAAATACAGATGCTTGGGAACAGGTACAGTCCTTGGGCTCCAGGAATCAGCTGCCTGCCTCCTCACTGTATTCAGCCACCAGACCTCACCCTTCTGTGCAGTTTTTATCAGTAATATTAAATAGCAGGGGGTAACCTACTATTGTACAGGATTGCCCAGGATACAGGATATCGGGAGCCACTTTAGCAGGCAAGGATGTTCACTGCATCGTGATGCACCAGTCGTGGTTACAACCGCGGCGTCCTCGCGTCCTAACGCTGTGTCCTCGCTTCCACAGGCTGTGATGCAGTGTCAGTGCCAGGAAGCGCCGTCCGATCCCAGGGGTGGGATCAGCATACAAAGTAGACGCCCGGGAAACCCCGGGCGCACCGATGAGAGTATCTATCCCTCTAAACACGCTCCAGTGAGCTGGCCGCAGCACACGTAGGTCAGAGGGAGTTAGGAGAGGTAGATGCTTTCCTCTTAGGACGCCATCACCCCCGCCGTCCGCACGTCACGCTACATTGACGTTGACGCACTAGACATTTCCGGGTAGCCGTGAAAGGAAGTAAGTGTAGCCGTGCAGATTCTTGACAGGATAGACAGTGGGTGAATCCACATGACTGGAGAGGAGGCCTGTGGAGAGCATTGGGATAGGCCATGGGCTAAAAGATTTTTGGGACTCTCACCTTATTGACTCGGCGACTTTAATGTATATTCCCAGATCATGTATCCAGGGGTTATATAATGTTATAGAGTTTGTGTGTCAATATCTGGTATTATGTTCAGGGTACAAGCTGCAGCTCTACTTCTTGAAGATATGCATCATGAATCTAAAGCCAAGGTTCTGGCTATCTTACATTACACTCCAGAGTCCTTCTTCCCATTTAATAACTGATATATACAATACATTTTCCAATAACATAGTGCTCAACTACACATGTAAAAATGAATGATGATAGTGGTCTACCTTGTCTTGTGTCAGTTTGTTCTTTGCATTCAGGATGTACACAGCGGAATCCACTACAGACAGTGACACAGAAGTTTTACCGTCTGTTTCCACATCCAGGTTAAAGGACTCTGCTGGTCCAATGTAATCTTTCACGTTGTGACTTAATATCAACTGTGAAGAGAGAATGAGTTCAGTTCAGTGATCTCTAAATATATGATGTATATTTGCTTGTTATCTAAGAGACAGGTGAAGAATATTGACACATACTCATTAGCACTATTGTTTAGTCTTCTATAAACCATCACAGTACAAGTTGTACTGAGATACATAGAACAACACACTCACACTTGTCTACTGGTGCAAAGTGAATCCTATTATTGACCCTTTCTTCTTTCCCTCACATTCAAAGCTATCATAGAGCCTACAACAATAACTTATTGGTCAACATATACACACTTTGAACTCCTCAGCTCCTCCATCAACACTGCTCCTTATTGATATCATCCATCTCCGTTATACCTTTGGAGTTAGTATAACACATCCTATTCCTTCCAATTCCTTATCTGAACCAAATATTTGATTTGGTATATATAAGTGTTTTGCTTGTCTCAGGTATACATTAATTATCACTTACCTATGATCCTTTCTATAAAGTAGTACTTTCTCATATTACTCCTACATCTTCCAACTCTAAATCATGATCTCCAGTTACATAGTTACATAGTTACATAGGGCCTCATTCTATTACCGGCCGTAAATCGGCCGTAAGCCTGCGATTCCTTGCGGGGGTTCAGTTAACTCGCGATTCTATTATACGGCCTCGCAAGGATCTCCCCTTACGGCCGGCCGCATATCTTGAAACCGTCCGTAAGCTCTGAAATCTAAAAACGCAAAAATAAATTCAAGCCTGCACTGTACAGCTCTGTAAATGCTAGGGATCATATTGGGGGACATGAGGATTAAAAGGAACCCCCTCTCAAGCTTGCACATCAGCCCAAACCCGAGTTCAAATTAACTGTTTATTTTCCGGCTGCTGCGTGGGCGTGTCTGAGGTGCTCCAAGCACTCTGGACTTTTTACATGGATATTTTACGTATATAAAAAAAAATATATTTTACGGATTTGAGTATAGGGTAATTATGTGCTATTTTTTCTAACACCTAAAATCACTTTATAGTCTTCTCAAAGTGCAAGATGGCTTTATTTGAGCTATTTTATGTGCTTAATTGGTGCTAGCGGGACCTGTTTGCTGCAAGTAAGCTGCGGCTCGTTTTTAGCCTTGCAGACAGGGTTCCCGGAGCAATAGAATCGCAACCGGGCTTTTCTTACGGCCGGTTTCCTTGCGGACGTTTTAGATCAAAGGCTTTCCTCCGGCGCGATCGGCCGCAAGAGATAGCAAGGCGCCGGCCGCAAGCCTGCCGGAGTCCCCGGCCGGAGGGGAATAGAATAGCCGGAAAGCTTGCGGCCGGTCCTTGCGGCCCCGCAGCGGCTGCGGCCGATAATAGAATGAGGCCCATAGTATTTAAGGTTGAAAAAAGACGTTCAGTCCATCAAGTTCAACCTTTCAAGATCTCCTCTGATCTGCAATATGCGGATTAACTATTAATTAATTAGTTGTTAATTAATTATTAATCAATTATTTAATGTTTTAAAAAATATATATATATTTATTATTATTAATTAGTCCAGAGGAAGGCAAATAGTTCTTATATTTACTCTTTTTTTGGTAGATACTTCCCTCCTGATCTTCATGAAATACTTCATGATATATTTCCTGGTTTCTATCATATGCCCTCTCTTCCTTCTCCCCTCTATACATATTAAGGTCAAGACGTTCCTTAAAAAATGTGTCTGTTTAAATTGTGCACTATTGATCTAACAGGCAAATTATATAAGAAAAGACCACAAGTAATTAAACTGACATTAAACACAGAACAGATGTATAGATAGATAGATAGATAGATAGATAGATAGATAGATAGATAGATAGATAGATAGATTGGTTCTATTTATGTATGCATCTATATTACCTTGCCTTCACAGACATCTTCAACATCTACCCAAGCTGAGTTGGCAACAATCTCCGTTCCTAGGTGATAGTAGATGACAATTCGGAAAGAGGGCACCATGGAGGAAGTGACAAGGACTTGGACCTCTAGAAAGTCACCGTATGCAATTGAGTTGAAGGAGAGGAGCTGGCCTTTATTAAGTACCTGATTGTGAGAGAGGCAGAGTGGGTAAATGAGAAATGAAGAGAAGAAAGGAAAGACTTGACAGAGAATGGTTAGAGTATGAGATAATGAATGATTAAGAGACATTGGACGTGGAAAAATAAATATAACAGAGATTAAATAACTAGCGCTGTAACCCAGGTCCATGGTTACAAGTGATAGGGGGAGTGTCGTTTGTGAAGCTTATCAGGTCCAATGAGATTAATTCCTCTCCTCCATTCCAAATTCAGAGCTCATATCACTTACCATATAATAGATTTTCTTGACAAGGCTGGGATTAGAGGTCACCACCTTTACTGTGAACTTCATGGTTTCCCCAGGACTTAGCACCTGACTGGGAACATCTATATGAAGGAAACTGTTTGTGGCAGAGGTATATGGAAGGAGACGCAAGTCCTCATCCTCTGAACCTTCGAGTCCTTCGACCATGACCTGTGTGGATGTAATAAAGAGCTCAGGTCATATAGAGTTTAGAATAGATAAACGAATAGTTACAAGATCTAAAACTGGTAGTCAAGGAGGTATATGAAAATTAGAAAGTGAGCAATGGAGTCTCAACTGCACTCTCTCCAGTCCTTTGAGAACCTTTACGAAAGACTCACCTAATCGCCATCAACCCCACGACTCTAACTGTCCTCATAATAACATATAACATGCTTAAATATACTGGTGCACCCCTAATATCCTAGTCTAAAAATACTCTCACAACCACCACATTACTCTACACACAACTTATAATTCTCTTTCATAAACTTTTTCCCACTCCTATCTACAAGACTTTTTTTGAGTTGCACCTATCTACCGCCATTTTACTCTCATTGGGGCTGATCCACACTCCTAATACCCCCTGTACATCTATTATCAAGACTTTTCTTGAGCAGCACCAAAACTGTTTGTTATCTTTGATCAGAAAAGTAGGATAAATAAGTGTGCTATTAAGAACCTCCATATTAACCAGATATAGTCAAAACTGCCGAAACACGGTAGAGTCCATTAAAAAAATGTTGTGGCACCTCTACTATCATCTAAGTAATATTTTAAATGTTTTTGCAATAACTTTGATTATATTTCATCACGGTAATTGTGCTCTCTCTCTCTTATGTTTTGTGTTTTAGATACACCTAGCGTTGGTGGGTCAAAAAGTGAAGAATTAGAAATGGAAAGATTGTGGCTCATCATTCCTTGTAATTTTGGCACATTCATCATACATTTTAGAATTATTTGGAAGCTATATTATATACTCCTGTTTTGGGACTATAATATTTTTGATCTATTGTAGTCCTCATTGTACCACAGATATACAGTATAAGAGCTGGTAAAATTGGCTTGTGCTATAATTTCGGGTTTGTATTGATAATTGGTTTTACCTTGAGGTCCAGAGCTTTTACGTTCTCTGTGTTAATTCTGAAGGCCGCGACCCCATTCTTATTTGGTTTCAATGTCATGGTTTTAATGTTTGACCCCGTGAGACGGACAGTGGCATCATCTGGGGGAGATCCATCTGCCAGAGATACCTCCGCCTATGAAGGCAGAGAGAGAACAAAGGATGGGAGGAAAGAAGCAGAAGTAATTAAATGGAAACACGTGATAAAAAGAGGAAAAACATTTTTTAGTTATGTTTTATACTAAACTGTTACTGATTTAAGCTTTAAGTGACATCTTAAAAATTTAGAAGCTGAAAGCTCTTGACAGCAAGCTCCGCCTAATCACTTCCTGTTGCCATGAATGAGCAGGACAGGTCATAGAGATGTGGCAGAAACTGATTGGCCTGGGAGCCACATTTAAAGATACAGGAAGTGAGTGGGTGGAGCTTAAAGTTCAATTTAAAAAAAAATTTATAATGTACTTTAAAAATGAGTAGTAGACATGCTAGAGACAGCCTCTCCCACACCCATTACTGTATAAACATGGATAGCCCCTACTTCTCACCACTATCTGTGTGGGAGTCCCAGGAGTGAAGTATCTTTTGGTTTTGGAGAGATCTAACTTGTATGGTGAGGTCACAAACTTCACAGAGGTAAGTTCCTTCTCCTCCAGAGCCCCAGCTGTAGGATGATAGGATAGGATAGGGTTAAACAGGGATAGCAGAGAGATTGCAGAGAGAGTACAGGGTAGGATGGAGGAGCATTGACAAAGCTGTATGCTGGATCAGTACTGAATAGTAGAGAGGGTGCCAAATAGGATGGAGATGTAGTAAAGGATTAGTAGAGATGATGCAAAGTAGGATGGATGTAAAGTAAAAGAATCATAGAGATGTTGCCAATTAGATTTGAGGGGCAGTAAAGGAATTGTAGGGAGGGTACAGAATAAGATGGAGGTGTAGTACAGGAATAATAGAGAGGGTACGGAATAGGATGGTGGTGTAGTACAAGAATAACAGAGAGGGTACAGAATAGGATGGTGGTATAGTACTGGGATAGTGGAGAAAGTGCAGAATAAGATGGCGGTGCAGTAGAAGAATAGCAGAGAAGGTGCAGATTAAGGAGCAACAGGGACAACTCACAAGCTTTCTCCACAACACTAGCTGCGATATACAAATTTGAGCCTTTTAGGTTTTCCTTGGGCTGAGTAATTTTTGATAAAATGTCCTCCATTGTGATAGTTATGCTAACGTCTCCATCAGTCAACTGCAAGAGAAAGAGAGTATAAATTATTCTTAATTTCTACTCATTCCTGTTAGACACCCCCTAAATCTTGTTCATGTATCTAGCTAATTTACCTTTTCTTCCATCTTAGTCCAAAAAGGCTGAAATCCAGCAATCACAACATTTTGATACACTGGGCCTACTAAGGTCATCATTCTTGATATATTTATCAACCTTTTTTTCCAGAAAATCTATGTCAATGAGCATTCCTTGACAAAAGCAATCTACAACAATGTGACATAGTCCTAAACTCTTTATTAATTACCTCTAAGACATTTTCAAAATGGTCTCTTTTAAAAAAGGAAGATATTTTATAAAACTTCCACCCAATATATTAAATGTTTCCACAAAATATTCCTTTCATTCATTATAAAATTGGACAGGATTTAGGTTATGTGACATCACTTCATGTTCAAACGTCCCTATTTGAGATATCTCAGTGTCAATAACCTTTTATTTACGGTGCAAAATATCCTTGAGTGTGGTGTTTTGACCACTTGATATATTTGTTATTACATTTACAGCTATAGTTATTACATCAGATTCTAGTTTTTTAGAAGAGATTATTTTTTGTCCCCTTATGTCAAATTTTATCACTTCCTGTTGCTTTTTCAAAATGGCTACCAGAATGCAGGCTAAATGATGATGAACCAATGTACATCCTTACTTACCTTCTCTTGCTTTTCCAGACCTCTTAGCATCGTCCTTTGCCCATTATGTTCTGTAATTCCGATGCGTACATAGGCCACACCATCTACAGCCTCCCCATATACATACCTAGACATATTTGGTCAAAATGTTATATGGGGTGTTTTTATATATACACATCTCTATACACAAGTATTGGTACATACAAAATATAAGCATGGAGACATATATATATATATATATATAACATATTATAATTTAGAACTACGAGACGTTAAGGCACTAAAACTCACGGCACGTGGGCGATGAGCGCCAAAGGCGCTCATTACCTGCGAGGCGAGCTGTTAATTCACAGCACTAAAGCTTGCAGCAATTGGGCGATGAGTGGCTGCATGACCTTTCCAAAGAGACTTAGAAAAAAAAAAATTACGAGACGCGGGACTTAGAAAAAATAAATAAGAAATAGGAAAAATACGAAGTTAACGGCCGAACAGTGCAAAGCGAAAAACGCGAAACACACACAAAAAAATACAACAAAAATATTACACACAGCACGGGGAAACAGCCAGGATGTCTGTGAGTGAGGTGGAACTCGAATTTACGGTAAGTCGATTTCGGCGAGTTTAGGCACTCGAAAATCGGCTAAGCAAGAAAAAATGGCGTCCAAAAACAATGAAAATGAGGCTACACAACCCTGGACCGCGCAAAACACTGCCAACCACGTACCATTTTCACACAGGAACCTACGAGGTACAAAATACACTATTACAAAGGGCGGCAAATGCTCGCGAACCGCGAAGCACATAGACAAACAACTCTATTTTACAACCCAAACTTGCCACTAACAGCATTACGCATCTACAGTAGCTCTTTACACAAATAAACCAACGATTTGCCCTCGAGCACGCAGCCTATTTCTAATGCACAGTTGGGACATTCATGTCACTGTCTCCTCAGGGCAGCAACAGTCCCACTGGACATTATATGCTGCAGGACAATAAAAAGAGATTGTTACCTCTTCAGGCTACTGATTGTTACATATATTAATTAGAAAAAGGTAAACTATATTAATTTATTATTAAATTAATTCATTAATTAGTATTTAAAAAAATATAGAGACAAACTAAAGGACACGAAAGGAGAGGCTCGCAATGAGTGCTGAAGCTTAAAAAGCTTAACATTGTGTGCCAAACAGCATTGCCACGGTTTGACATTTTATTGACTGTCAATTTTTTACGGGCAAGTCGCTAGTATATATATATATATATCTAACACTTCCAGATATGTATTTTTTTACTTGTGGCAAATTACTAAAATATATATATAAAAAAAACTTGTTTTCTGCTCAGAACTCTGAGAAATGCAGTTATCACACTGCATTCTGGGAATCTGGGCAGGGACATGCAAACGTGTCCACAAAGGCTATATTCAGATGTGAACACAGATGTACTATTTATTTACTATATATATATATATATATATATATATATATATATATATATATATATATATATATATATATATATATATATATATATATAAATATATATATATATATATATATATATATATATATATATATATATAGTAAATAAATAGTACATCTGTGTTTGCATCTGAATGTCTAAAAAAAGTTAAAAAACCTATTTCCAGCTCAGAATTGTGAGAAAAACTGTTATTACACTGCATTCTGGGAAGCTGAGCTGGGACAAGCAAATTTGCCCACAAATGCCTTGCTCTTCAATCCATAAACCATTTCAAACATGGCTTCCCTAAAGCTTATGCCTGTTGCATTACACAGCCTTTATGCAAAGCCAAGGTTAGATTATACATAAGCCGATCATCCTATCCACGTACAGCTGTTTCAAGCTTACTGGCTATTATCACTGTGGAGTGGGATCTCAGCTTGTGTTGTGGACCTTATGAGTAGGTAGTTCACCACAACAATCATTTAATATATGGTGGGCAAAAGAGCGATAGAAGCCCTCCATGCACATATACATTACCTGGACTCAATTCTGAGGCGAAACCTGTCTTTAGAAATAAGGAAATAGGGAACATCCGGGATTATCTTGATCTCAAAATTAGGAAGAACTGTGGGAGAAAAAGAAGAAAAAGAGAGGGGAGAAGAGTGGAGGGAGAAGGAAAGAGAGAGAGAAAGAAGGAGGTCGAAAGACAGAGAGAGGGAGAGAAAAAAAAGAGAGAGAAATGGGAGGAGAGAGAGGGATAAGAAGAGAGAGGAGGGGGAGAGAGGGAGAGAAAGTGAGTTAGAAAGACAGAGAACGAGAGAAAAGGGGAGAAAAATTAAGGAGGAGAAAGAAAGAATACATAGAAAGAGATGGAAGGAGAAATAGAAAAAAGATAGAAAGAAAGAGAGATTGGGAGAGAGAGAGGAGGAAGAAAGAAATAGAGAGAGCAAGGGAAAAGTAGAGGGAGGAAGGGAGGGAGGGAGAGGGAGGGAGAAGCAGGCAAAAGAAGTGAGAGGAGAGAAGGTATATATAGATGGAGATAGAGAAAGAGTGAGATAGAAAAAGAGTGTGGAAGCAAGTGGGGAAGCAAGAGCAAAGGATGAAAGAGAAGGAAGAAGAGACAGGAGAAAGAATGAGGTTGAATGGCAGATAGAGAGAGACAGAAGGAGAGAGAAAAGTATGAGGGAGAGGGAGGAGAAGGAGGGGACAAGGAGACAGAGAAACATGTAGAGAAAGGGAGAAGAGAAGCAGAGGAGAACAAGAGGTAATGTGAGTGAAAAAGTGAGATAGAGGGTGGAGAGAGGAAGAAAGAAAGAGAGAGAGAAAGAAAGAAAGAAAGAAAGAAAGAAAGAAAGAAAGAAAGAAAGAAAAGGAAATAAGGTAAATTATTTTTTTACTCTTAAAATACATTTTTATTTTTATTAAGTCTAGTTCTTCAAAACAGGACACAGTGCACTTCCTGATACCACCAACATTGTCAGAGTTGATTATTCAATTTGGATAGCGTTAGTACCAGACATGGAGGATCTTTTTAATTTATACTTGAAATGCCCGACAATGGAGCTTCATTATCTAACACTTACTGTGCAGTAACTCTGACCTTTGCTGTGTCCTTGGAATATTTTTAGGACTCACCGTAATTCTTCACTTCAAACTCTGAGGAAAAATTGGATTCTGGAGCTGTGTTGAAATGAGCAGAGATCCTCCAAACACCGGGGCTGAGGGGGGAAAGAGAGGGAGGAGAGGGGGGATAGAGAGTAGAGAGAAGGGAGAGAGAGAGGGAGAGAGACATGGAGAGAAGGGAGAGAGAGGGATATAGAGGAGAGAGGGTTAGTGACGGAGAGAAAGGGGATAGAGAGGAGATAAATGGGCAAAAGAGAGAGTGAGCGAGAGAAAGAGGGAAGAGGAGGAATAGAGATGAGAGAGGGGGAGCAGAGAGGGAGGGAGAGAGGTGAAAGTAGAGAAAGGGGAGAGGAGGGGGAGAAGAGATAGTGAGAGAGAGTGGAGAGGTGAGAAGAGAAAGAGTGATAGATAACGAGAGAGAGGGAGAGAGAGGGAGAAGGTGAAAGGAGGTAGATTGAAAATGAGCAAAATAATAAGAGGAGAGACAAGGAGTTGAGAGGAAAGAGAGAACGAGTCGGAAAAAGAGAGGAGAGAGAGTGAGAATGATAGTTAAGTAGGAGAGAAAGATAAGGAGAAAGAAAGATAAAAAAGAAAGGGAGAGTTAAATAAAGCAGATTGGCAGAGATGGAGGGATAGGGTTTTTATTAAGACGTGAACAAGATATAAGTAGAGTGGAATGAAGTTAAATAAAAGAGAGAGGGGCACAAAAAGAGAAAAAAGATAGAGAAAATGAGAATTAACTTCCATCATTATTATCTTGCTCTCCTGGGGTAAATTAGAATTCTGCGTTATAGGACTTGCTGTCCAATCAGAGCTCATTATTTTGGCTTGGGTATTATATGAAGGGTTCTGATTGGAGAGGAGTCAGCCATGGTACACCCTGCCATTATAATATAAAAATGGTTCCCTCTACATTTTCAAAATCCCTCCCAGGACTTCATAACCTGGCTCAAGATCACTACTAGTCTTGAGAGAAGTGTTCTGGGTAATATTGTGTGGTATCCATGGTAACACTATATGGAAGCCAAGGTTCCCCCTAATATTTTTTTAAACACTGCCTTGAGATGTTGGCCAAGGAAGAAAGAGAAGTATTTCCTAGTTTAATCTTTTTATGGGCCCATTATAATAAACCAACTTCATGAGATTTAAGTCATCAAGATCACTATAAACAATATTTTACAGTTTCAAAAATATGGATCTTTTCTGGGAAAACTTGAAACCTTGTTTTTCCCACTGTCTGGAGCTTCTGCCATCTTTTAGTACACTCTACTGTATGATCGTGGAAAATTCCCCCATTCAGCTTTAGACTTCGCCCAGTTTATAAAAGATGCCAGAAAAAACAAGCAATTTTCAGTGTCATTTTTTTTCACAAGAGATTCCTACTCAAAAGTAATGGAAGTTGGATCAAAAAAGTAGCACTTGAAGACATGCTTGGACTGTACGTCACTTACGTTGATATATCAGGAATACGAAGTCTGTCTTCAACTATGGCGTCCTTGGGAGAAACTACAGACTTTTTTACTTGTAAACCTTGGGCATTCTGCAAGAGATGTTAGAGAAAAAATGTGGAGAACTGATGGAAAGCGAAGAGATAAAAATGAAAAAGACATATGTGAGATTTAACATATTTTATTTTATTTTACATACATTTTTTTATTGTAATTTATTTTATTTGTATTCATATTTTTATATAATTTTTTATTTTTACAATGCATTTTATTTTTACATCTATTTTACATTATATTTTTTGTTATCTTTTATGCAAATTTTTATTAGTATTTTTTACATCTATCTATACTTACAATTTATTTTTACCTCCATTTTTTCTTTATATTATAATTTCTGTCTATTTTTAAGTTTATTTAATGTATACTTTTATTTTATTGTACATCTATTTTACTATATTTTATTTTTTCTATCCATTTAAGTTGTATTTTTGACATCTGTTTATATGCATTTTTACATTATATTCTGTTTAATGAGTATTTTTACGTTATTTTTATTTTAAATACACTTTATTTTAATTTTAAAAATAATATATTTGATCTTTATTTAAGTTATATTTTACTTGTACCTCCATTTTATACTTTATTATATTTTTTGTTTATTTTTATTATTTTGTTGTTTTATTTTTATATCTATTTTTACTTTATAATTAATTTCTACATAATTTTATTTTCAATGTCACTAGTACTACTACACATATATTTAAAAAATCTTTATTTTATTTTACATTTACTTTTATATTATAATTTATTTTATTTATGTATCTATTTTTACATTATTTTTATTTTTACAATGCATTTTATTTTATTTATATATCTATTTTACACTATATTTTGTTATTTTTTCCACTCATTTTAGTAGTGTTTTTGATGTATATTTTTATGTTACATTATATTTTTACCTCCATTTTTACATTATATTATATCTTATATCTATTTTTTACGTTTATTTTAAGTCTCTTTTTGTTTTATTTTTACATATATTTTTACTTTATATTTTTATATCTTACATCCATTATTTCATTCAATGTTTATTTTATTATTACACATATCTTTAAAAAATAGTTTCTATTATTTTTACATCTATAATTATATCGTAATTTATTTTATTTATATATCTATGCTTACATTATTGATTATTTAACTTCTATTTTACATTATATTTTGATGTCTATTCATATGTTATATTTTATTTTTACCTCTATTTTTACATTATATTATATTTTTTATTTATTTTATTTATATACCTATATTTACATTATTGATTATTTAACATCTAGTTTACATTATATTTTGATGTCTATTCATATGTTATAATTTATTTTTACCTCTATTTTTACATTATATTATATATTTATTTTTTTATGTCTACTTTAATTTTATTTTTACATCTATTCTTATTTACATTTTATTTTTACATTATATTTTTTTATGCCTACTCTTATTTTTACTTTTATATTTAAATATTTTTTCTATTTTCATTGTTTGCATCTATATTTATAATTGTTTTAGTTTTATAACTACACCACTGTAACTCGCAATTGAAGTGGTGGATTTTTCAATTTATATTAGCTGAGGTTTGCCACACCCAGTGGGGTCTGTTGATTGATACTGAATTTATACAATTCAGTATCAATCAACAGACCCCACTGGGTGTGGCAAACCTCAGCTAATATAAATTGAATTTGCTGACATTTACATTTTATTCCTTTTTATGTTAATTGTGGACAACAAAGACATTAAATGGGAATGTAATTTTACGATTCCATTTTATACATTTTTTTATTTTATATGTATACTTTAGCCAGAAAAGGCATGCAATGGGAGACTACATTTAATTAAAAATATTTTCTGATAAATTACTCTGATGTCAGAGTTTTTGCTAGTTTTTAAATACATATTATTTATTAAATATCATTTTAAATTAATGTGTTCTCCTAAACATTAGTGCACTCAATTTTTAACCTATTTTTTTTTGTAAATGTATTTTTCAACCTCTAAAAACTTATAGTAAATATAAAGAAAAAAAAATGACATAAAAAAAACTAAATTTGTTTTATTAATATTACCATATTATTCGAAAAATACTTTAAATATAGAAATAAAAATAGGCATAACAATTTAATATAAATATAAATATTAAAAAAATACAGCAAAAATAAATAAGAAATAAAAGTAGATGTAAAAAAACTATAACATAAAATAGGCACAATAATAATATAAAATAATGTAGAAAGGAGGTAAAAAAATAATATAAAAATAGATATAAATATCAAATAAAATATAAAAGTAGACTCAAAATATGTAACAAAAAATATATATAACCTTGCTTCTTCCCTAAGTGAATGTACATGTGGTATGATTGTGGTCAAATGAAAGACTGAGACTTATGAATAATTTATCATGAAGTTAATGCAAAGATATTTAATATGTATGTGAATTTTTTAATTTTGTATGTGACAAAAACTTGCAATAAATAAATTTAAAAAAATATATAAACTATTATGTAAAAATATGTGTAATAATAAAGCAGGCATTAAAAGTAAAAATGTATTTAAAAAATAAAATAAAAAGCGAAAAGGAAAGGGACACTGGAGCTCTAATTAAGGGTAGGTGGGACATTTGTGATTGAAATAAGGTAGGATTTTAACCATAAAGTCATCATTTGTTCCTGGCTTCTTTGAAATGTAATTGTTTTTCTTTAGTTCCTTTACTTTTAGATACTTTGCATACTTTTTTTCTGAAAAATGAATCATTACCCAGCCCAGTATATACATATGTTTTTACTTACAAAGATGGATACAGTGACATGCTCATTAGTGGGTCTCATCATGTGGTCCAGAGTGAACACTCTAATATTAACTGGGGAAAGGAAAAGGTTACCTGTCAATTTTTAATTTTAATTGAATTTATTTTTTTTGGCTAAACAAACTTTTAAATTGGAAAAACAACAACATCCTGATTAAATGTTATAATTTAAAGGCACAGTAATGGTTCAGCTTTTACAATGTTTTAATTAGTTAAGATAAGGACCAAGAGCCCGATTCAATTGAGCAATTGTAAGTTACTGGAGCCCGTAAGTGAGGCCGTAAGATAATTTGCTATTCAATTTGTGTCTTTTTGCAGGCTCCAAACGGTTTATGGGTTACAGCTTTGAAAACTCTGTGGTTGTTAAACCCGTAACGTACATCCTTCCAAAACCTTTGATACTTCAAGTCCAGAAGAGTTACGATCGCAACAATCACAAATTGCTATTCAATTGCTCCAATTCCCCAAGCCCGCAAATGTTTTAACACCCATAAACGCCAAATGTAGGCGAAAATTCTGCGAGTACCAGATAGGACTCACAAGATAGTTTAGCCCCTGTCTGCAGCACTGTAAATGCAAATAAATGAAATCAATACTGCACTGTAAATGACGGGGAAAGCGAAAGACATTAAAATTAATTGCACAACAGTCTCAAGCTTGCAAATCGGCAATAAAAAATAATTTTTTTCATGTTTCATTTCTGGGTTATATCGATCTCGGGAATCAATGAGTTAATACATATTAGGCCACCCACATGGACTAGAACAGTATTGGCATTCACTTTTATTATTTTGTATTTTGTGGGTTTGCAAGTCCAATCGCATATCGGACACCCAAACACTAATTGATTGACATGTAACCTCCATGTTTTACTGAAGTCATGAAGACGGTCTCATTTTCTTTTGGCTGTTTCTAAATGAGTAGTTACGGCCTTGCTTAATTGATCATGTTCCCACCCTGAAATGCTACGCACAATTGCATGGTTTACGGTTTCAGCTTTCGGCCCCTAACTAGCGGGCTTGTTCAATTGAATAGCACTGTAATGGTAGCAGAGGGCAGGCTTACAGCAGACCCGCAGACATACGGCCTGCATACCATGAGATGCGGGCTTATAATTGAATCGGGCTCCAAGTTTAATATTCTATGAAGAAGAAAGTCTTCAGATCATTGGTAGAAAACTAGAATGTTTAGATTTGAGGGACACTCACCTCTGTCTTTTGGGGTGTATATGGTCTTGTCTGTCTGTATAAACAAGTAGCCCCTCTTATATGACACAGGAATGGGGACGACCTTTGCGGTGCCACCTAAAACATCACTTTGTACGACCAGCTGGACATATCTGTCCCCTCTCCTCTCATCCAATTTACAGATGTCAGCTGACTGGGTGGTGATCTGTGGGTGCAGACAGTGAGATGGACAGGGACACTCTATTTATCCCACTTCTCTCCTCTCCACATCACTCTCTGCCTATCTCCCCCCTCACTGCCCTTCTCTCTCCCTTATTCTATATACAGTCCCTCTCAATCTCTCTGACTCTCTCTCTCGCTCTCTTTTTCTTCATCAAACTCTCTCTACCCATCCAAATCACTCTTCCGTCCTTTCCTTTCTCTCTTTGCCTATATCTTTTCGTCTCCCCGACCTCAACTTTTCTCTCTCTCTCATTTTCTTTATCCAACTCTCTCTTCACATCAACATCACTCACTACCCATCTCTCTAACCATGTCACCCCTTTCCTTTCTCTCTCTGCCTATCTCTCTTTTCTCTACCTCTTTCTGCCCATCACCCTCATTCTATGTCCTTTCTGTCTATCTCCCTCAGTGCCCTCTCCATCTCTCTGCACTTTCACTCTCTCTTTCATTCCCTTTCTACCTCCTCTCTTGCTTTCTGTCTCTGTCCTTCTTATCCTATGACACTCTCGCTTCTCTTGCTTTCCCTCTCTGTCCCTATACCTGCCTCTTTCTCTCTCTCTCTCTATCCCTCTCCCTCTCTCTGCCCTATTACTTTCTCTCCCTGACCCTCTCCCTCTCTTTCTCTCTCTGTGTCCCTCTCCCTCTATCTCTCTTCTCTCTATATCTCTCTGCCACCCTCCACCCATCTCTCTCTCTTCTCTAGATATATCTGCCCCTCTCCATCTATCTCTCTCTTTGTCTCTCTCCCTCTATCTCATTTGCATTGTTATTTTCTCTATCAGCACTGATCAGTTCATTTATCTCTGTCCCTTCCCTTTCTCTTGCCCTTAATGCTTTCTCTCTCTTTCTGCCCCTCACATTGTGCCCATGTCCTGTCTGCCCCTCTTTCTCTCTCTGCCCCTACTCCTCTCTCTCTGCTTCCTCTTCTTCTTCTCCCTCTCTCTGTCACTCTTCCTCTCTCTCTGCTTCCTCTTCTTCCTCTCTCTCTTTCTGCCCCTCACATTGTGCCCAAGTCCTGTCTGCCCGTCTTTCTCTCTCTCTCTCTCTGCCCCTCTTTCTCTGCCCCTCTTCCTCTCTCTCTGCTTCCTCTTCTTCCTCTCTCTCTCTGCCCCTCTTCCTCTCTCTCTCTCTGTCCCTCTTCCTCACTCTCTGCTTCCTCTTCTTCTTCTCCCCCACTGTCTCTCTCTCTGTCCCTCTTCCTCTCTCTGCTTCCTCTTCTTCTTCTCCCTCTCTCTCTGCCCCTCTTCCTCTCTCTCTCTCTCTGCCCCACTTCCTCTCTCTCAGCTTCCTCTTCTTCCTTTCTCTCTCTCTGCCCCTCTTCCTATCTCTCTCGCTCTCTCTCTCTCCATGTCCCTCCCTCTCTTACCTGCAGTCTCTTTATTGCAGTGTACTTGTTCTGCGCATTCAGTGTCACAATTTCTTTCTTTGAACAGTCCACCATGCTTCTCTGATTCCTCAGGTACAGGGTCACCTTAACGCCATTAGCAGGGGGCGCCGAGCCTGGGGGCCACTCAAACTGCACCCCAACGGCTTCCTCTACCCCCAGGTGCAGGACACGGGGGGCCACAGCCAGGAAGCTGAGGGAGAGAGTGAGCGAGAAGGGGAAAAAGAGAGAGAAAGAGACTATGTGAAAACGGGGTAAAACAAGAGAAAGAAAAGGGGAGAGAGAAACAAAACATAAGAGATACAGAAGGGGAGAGAGAGGAAAACTCAACAAAATGAATGAAAGGAAGCGATAAAAAGAGCAGGATAGAGATGGGTAGAGAGGAGAGTTGGAGAGAGGGCGCAGAGAGCAGGACATTTAGAGAGAGAGAGAAGGAGAGAGAGGGGGGAGACGAGAGAAGAGACAAATGGGGAGGCAGGAGAGAGAGACAGACAGAGAGGGAGGAGAGCAGGAGAGAGGAAGGAGAGCAATAGAGAGGGATAGTGAGAGAGAGAAAGGTGAGAGAGACGAGGATAGAGAGGGGGAGAGGAGAGAAAACAGAAGAGAGAGAGATAGAAGGGGAGCAGGAGAGAGATGAGGAGAGCAAGAGAGAAGGGCAGAGAAGAGGAGGCTGATGGGGAGAAGGAGAGAGAGACATAGAAAGAGCGAGGGGGAGATCAGGAGAGAGAGAGGGAGAGAGGAAAATGGAGAGATGCAGAGAGAAAGGAAGAGAGCAGGAGAGAAAGAGGGGAGCAGGATCTTCTCATACATACTTAGGTGTCTGAGCCCTAATCACCATACATAGAGCTGCCCACAGCAGCGAGCGCAGGAGAGGTTGTGGTTGCCCCATCTCTACAGAGACAGCTTGTGTCTGGTGCAGAGAGAGTGAGATGAGGAGCCAGACTGGGGGAGAGATAGATAAATAGGGAGGATGAGTAGAGAGATAAGAGAGACAGTCTGAGAGGGGAGGAGACAGACACCAGATTAAAGGTTAAAGAATACAAGAGGGGGGCGGGGGGGGCGAAAGTAATGACATGTATTCAAGGACAGTAATTCTCTATTTTATTAATAAATAGATTAATCTGTAATTTATATATACACATACATGTGTTTTATGTGTATTAGACAGGCTGAGGCCCCAACTCTTAAAGCAACGTGGACAGGTTATAGAGGTCTAGGGATTTATGTTGGGGTTTATTAGGT
>CM050170.1:66138100-66203100 GCA_027410445.1 Discoglossus pictus
AAAGGCTTGTGGGCTTCCATTAGAAACAGGAAAGTGGGGCTCCATGGATATCACTAGGCAGTAATGGGGGTTGGTTATCGGCATCTATGGCAGCCATTTGTGGTACTTCTAATGTGTTGCAGAGTTCAGTGGCAGTCAATGTGTGATACTGCAAATGTGTGAGCCATTTTGAGATATTGATATGAGATGTGCAGTTCAGTGGTAGCCATTTTATGGCACTGAAAATGTGTTGAAGAGTTCCATGGAATCCATTTTGAGAATGTGTGAGTGGTGTTAGTCGTGTGCTTTAGAGGCCATTTTGAAAGCACTGAGGAAAGTTGGTGGGATTCTGAAAGAGCCATTTTGTGGTACTGTGAATGTGTTGAAATTATCCCTTTATCAAATTTTGTGATGTGGAGAAATTGCAGTGGAGTTCCTTTGAAGCCATTTTGTGCTACTGATAATGGGCTGTATGATTTCATGAAAGCCATTTTGTTCTACTGGGAAGAGGTTGTTTCCATAGAACACGGTTTTGGTACTAAGGAAGATTTTGAGGTTTCATGGAAGCCATTTTGTAGTACTATGAATGTGTTGTATGTTTCCATGGAAACCATTTTGTGGTATTATAAGGTACAACAGCCATTTTATCATACTGGCAAGGGTGAATGGTGCTCAGCTGTAGTTATTTTGAAGTCCTATGCTAATCTGGTTAATTTTAAGTCTCAAAACATTTCCATATGGAAATTAATTTGGTCAATACTGATTTTGCCCTTTACCCTGACCCTACATTGGGGCCTCAAGCCACCTAATCCATGGATGGTAACCTGGACAAACATACGGCCACAAAATACAGTGTGTTTATTATATAAACATTTAGGAAATTCACCATACACAAAATTATGTGGTAAAATGTTGATAGCAAAATAGCTTCCCACAATCCTGTGTTGTCCCAAATTACCTCAGCTGCCCATTGCTGTAAATTCCCCACCACACTACAACAAAGAACAGACTTTGTATCATATCTACCAGCCAAATGGTAGGATTAACATGATCAAATAATCATGTAACTGCCTCAAACCCTGAAGTATTCTGGGAAGTGGTGAATAAGGGTTGGATTATCAAGCCAAATAAAGGTTACAAATCAGAGAGACTTTCCTGGTGGCCTCAGACTCAGCCTAAACTTCCACGAGCTATGTGGTAACTTGTCTTCCTTGAATGGTAATTTAAACAGGCCTTTGTAGGAGGGCTGAGAATCTTTACTTCCCTCCCACAATTGCTCATGGACAGGATGTGATGTAAATTACATCATCTCAACTAAGGCTATATCCAGGCAGGAAACTGGTGCTGCTTCCTGTTTTCTTCCTTGGTGGTGAGGGTGAGGAGGTGATTTCAATGGTCTGACCGTGGGTAAGATCAAGCGTTTGGGGAAGGGAATTACTATATATATATATATAGGTAGATAGATTTAAAAGGGGGTGTTGCTCCGTGGGTCTGGGCTGTTGTGTTTTTAATACATTTATAGTATTGTGTTATCTGCCTTTTAATAAATACCTTTTAATGTAGACGAACCTTGTGTAATATTAATTTGGTGATACACCACATTTGGCGACCACGAATTTTAGACTTCTACAAAGGTTATTTATGAGGTAATATCACATTAATAGATAGTCAGATTTATTTATTTTATTTTATTTTATTATTTTTTTTGTGGGGAAGGAAAAAAAATTACTTTGTCTAATTATCCTCTGCATGGGAAATCAAGTGCTGATTGTGTGTGGAGTCTAGTTTGGGCCTACATTTTAATATACAAGTTTGGGCATCAGGCCTCAATTTTGAATATATTAGCAGGCCTAGTAGTTTTTCAGGCCTTCATTTTTATTTTATTGTAATAGACTACCAGCATAGGCCTCAATTATTATTATTTTTAATCCTTTATATCGTATTAGCTTATTTTGCTACATAAAACAAAGATATCATACAGTTTGTTTTTGTGGGTTTCAAATATCTGAGTGAGTTGAATATCAGAGTACAGGCCTAGCCCTGCATTTGAATACAATATGGTAGGCTCCATGCGGCTTTTTGTTGTATTTGAATGCTGATTTCCTTTGTATCCTAGTTTGGGCCTACATTTTAATATACAAGTTTGGGCATCAGGCCTCAATTTTGAATATATTAGCAGGCCTAGTAGTTTTTCAGGCCTTCATTTTTATTTTATTGTAATAGACTACCAGCATAGGCCTCAATTATTATTATTTTTAATCCTTTATATCGTATTAGCTTATTTTGCTACATAAAACAAAGATATCATACAGTTTGTTTTTGTGGGTTTCAAATATCTGAGTGAGTTGAATATCAGAGTACAGGCCTAGCCCTGCATTTGAATACAATATGGTAGGCTCCATGCGGCTTTTTGTTGTATTTGAATGCTGATTTCCTTTGTATCCTAGTTTGGGCCTACATTTTAATATACAAGTTTGGGCATCAGGCCTCAATTTTGAATATATTAGCAGGCCTAGTAGTTTTTCAGGCCTTCATTTTTATTTTATTGTAATAGACTACCAGCATAGGCCTCAATTATTATTATTTTTAATCCTTTATATCGTATTAGCTTATTTTGCTACATAAAACAAAGATATCATACAGTTTGTTTTTGTGGGTTTCAAATATCTGAGTGAGTTGAATATCAGAGTACAGGCCTAGCCCTGCATTTGAATACAATATGGTAGGCTCCATGCGGCTTTTTGTTGTATTTGAATGCTGATTTCCTTTGTATCCTAGTTTGGGCCTACATTTTAATATACAAGTTTGGGCATCAGGCCTCAATTTTGAATATATTAGCAGGCCTAGTAGTTTTTCAGGCCTTCATTTTTATTTTATTGTAATAGACTACCAGCATAGGCCTCAATTATTATTATTTTTAATCCTTTATATCGTATTAGCTTATTTTGCTACATAAAACAAAGATATCATACAGTTTGTTTTTGTGGGTTTCAAATATCTGAGTGAGTTGAATATCAGAGTACAGGCCTAGCCCTGCATTTGAATACAATATGGTAGGCTCCATGCGGCTTTTTGTTGTATTTGAATGCTGATTTCCTTTGTATCCTAGTTTGGGCCTACATTTTAATATACAAGTTTGGGCATCAGGCCTCAATTTTGAATATATTAGCAGGCCTAGTAGTTTTTCAGGCCTTCATTTTTATTTTATTGTAATAGACTACCAGCATAGGCCTCAATTATTATTATTTTTAATCCTTTATATCGTATTAGCTTATTTTGCTACATAAAACAAAGATATCATACAGTTTGTTTTTGTGGGTTTCAAATATCTGAGTGAGTTGAATATCAGAGTACAGGCCTAGCCCTGCATTTGAATACAATATGGTAGGCTCCATGCGGCTTTTTGTTGTATTTGAATGCTGATTTCCTTTGTATCCTAGTTTGGGTCTCCATTTTATTATACAAGCTTGGGCACCAGGCCACAATTAGTTTGTTGTGTGTTTCAAATACCTGAGTTTGTTAATACTATTATTTTTGTTTTGTTTTTGGTTTTTTTTTTTTTTCTCTTCTTTCTTTTTCTTTCTCTAGTCCTTTATCATAGTACAGGCCTGGAGAAAAATAATAAATAAACCATTTTAAATATTATATATATATATATATATATATATATATATATATTATTTCAGGCGTGCATTTTAATACACTATAGGCTTCCATACCTTATACATTTTGGGTGTCTTGCATATCCTCGTTCGGGTTTATCTCCTACCCTGCAGGCCTTGCTATTATATTTTAAGTTAATTAGCAAGTATTACCTTCACCATACTAAGGTAAGTATAATTTGCATTGTGGGTACTAATCTATTTTTCTACATATTACACCTGGCCTACTGAATAGTCATCAACTATTGTTGGCTACTCAGAAGCATGCTACTTTAGTCGCAAATTGATTTGGATTCTTACTTGGGTGAGTAAAAGAGTAGAAATGTCTTTTCAAGGGGCCAAATACTTTCCCACAGAAGTGCGTGAGTACTTTAGGAAACATATTCAAAAACATGATGGTCCATATGAGCTTCCAGAGCCAGCAAACCCAGACAGTGGAAAAGAGAAGAGATTAATGGATGTTCTAAAACAAATTGTAAATAACAAAAAGTATAGAACAAAGAAGAGAAAAAGTTTGGTCACACAAGCTGTTGTAGCCACAATAGGAGGCCTAATAGACTTAGTTGTAGAATTACGGCAGCATAATTTGGAAACAACAAATAAAATGGAGGAAGCAATGGACAAAAGGGATTGTTTAAAAATTGCAGCTTTGAGAACAACTACAATTGTGGGGGAACTAGAAAGGGAGTTAGGGGAAATAGAGGAACAGAGGGATGCTTATGGAGTAAAAATAACAGAACTTCAAAACATAATAATGGACTATAAAAATAAAACAAAGTTAGAAGGGATAAAAGGAGTCAGAGACATTGCCAAAATATATCCAGATCTGGATATGTTCGTGGCACAAAATAAAGAACCAGTGCCGAAAATGAACCAAGATAGAAAAGATTTCTTATGTTATTCTGTTCCACAAGTAGATACCATACCACAAGCACCAGTTATTGTTTCAGAATTATTTAATGCAAGGCAAACACCTACAGGATTTTCTATGCAGACTCGACCGATGTCTATGGCAGATAAAGACAATTTCCAGAAATGGTGGGGAAGTATGCCAACTAACAACTTTAATACATTTACACATTGGTTTATGAGGGGAGCAGATAGAGCTAAAAAAGGAGGTCTTAACTTAGAGGAATGGACAGAACTGTTAGAATACGCTATGGGTCCTTTGGCTAGTAGACTATTGGGATTTAATAACAGTGTGTCTGATCAGGCAGGAAGAATTGCTGCAACTAATTTCTATCTACTTAGCATAGAGAAAGAAATAGCAAATATTACCATGAGGCCAACAGATGGTCCTAGAGAGGTAGCTCAAAGGATATTTTTTTGGTATACTCTACGACAACCTCAACAGCCTCTAGTGCTGGGCTCACCAGAACATATAGCAAAAGTAATGGAAGCCCTTCCCCGGGAGTGTCAAGAATTTATCAGGCTTTTTGATCCAACACCAACAGACTTGGAAATGGTACTAACTAGAGCTGATAAGTGGTGGATCAAGCATCCTTTCACAGAACAGGCCTGCTCTGTTTCAGCTGTAAGAACATTTAAGGTTGAGTCTGGTAGAGATATAGATGGTAATTGGAGAAACCAGACGTGGGATGTACCCCAGAACAAGAAGGATGATCAAAACTGGAGACCAAAACAGAACTTTGACAAAAGATGGAGAGATCCACCTAGGGACTATAGTAATAGGGATGGCAGCAACTGGAGGGCTAATCAGGAGGGAGAGAGAAACGGTAACATGGGCTATTGGGAACTCAGGAGACAGAAGGATAGGATAGAAGAGGAAAATCACATACTTAAAAACAAGGTAGCTGAGTCAGAGAGGAAATTGAAGGAAAATGAGGCAAAGATGATAAAAGAGGGACAGAGTAGAAGTGAGTCACAATGACAAATCCCAACCCCTGCGCCTCAGCATCTCATTCACTCAGCTAATTTAACCATGGATGAGGCAGGTCGGCCTACCAGTTATACAGTCATCGCAGGGGTAGGGAAAAATATGTTGGTAGATACAGGAGCAGCAGTTACAATGACCAACAGGGTCAAAAATGGGGATTCTTCAGTAAGTAGTATGGGAGTTACTGGGAATCCACAGGAGGTTAGAGCAGGTCCAATTGATGTAGCAGTTGGAGAAAAAACAATAGAAGTAGAAGCAATAGTGGGTTGGCCAGAGGAAATATTGGGAATAGAAGCTTTAAAAAAAGGAAATTTCATTGTAGATCTTGCCAATTTTTGTTTGTGGAAGACAGAAAAGGTGAATCAGGTAAGTACAGAGTTGACGAAAGGGGTTGTGCTCCCAATGGCATATATTGTCTCTCCGATAAAAAGTCTGAAAAAAAACAAACTGAAACTAGACGGACAACCAGAATGGCTGCAGAAGCTAATCCAAGACATACCTGTTTGGGCTACAGATAAATTAGACTGTGCAAGAATGAAAGGAATGGTCTTTTTGGAAGGAGGAGACCCACAATGGCAAAAGCAATATCCAGTCCCAAGAGAATCAGTGGCATCAATCACCAAGATGATAGAAATACTGGAGAGAAGTGGAATAATTAAATCTGGAAATGGGTATGCATGTAACTCACCATGTTGGCCTGTGAGAAAAGCTGTGTTAAAAGGGAATAGAGATGAAAAAGCAGCCTCATCATGGAGACTTACCATTGATTACAGGGCCGTGAACAAACTTGCAAAAAGAATGGCCCCTGTTGTTTTTGTTATGTATATGTTTCTAATGATGGAATCTAGTGTTCCCACAGAGCAAGGCTGTATAAGAATGAAGATGCGTGTCAACAGAAGATTGTGGTGGATTCTTGTTCCAGGATGGATAAGTATAAGCTGTATCACAGTAGGAATGGGGAGACAGGCAATAAGGCCAGAAGATACCGCAAATAAGGGAGAGAGTTTGAAAAGATTGGAGTTACATTATGTTCAAGCAGATAGATTTATTTGGCCCAGGGAATTGGAAGTAAAAGAGGGTGGAGGGTTACAAGTAAACATTATTTTGCCACATAATAGTACCAGGGGATTAGCTCTTAGAGCTCCAATACAAGAGAGGTTTACAAATATTACAGTAGTAGTGAGTAACTTAACATTAGAAGAAGGTGGAGAATGGGACGCTGCAGTTATACCTGCCCAGCCTGACCTAGAGGAATTCTGCAATTTTGATACTGGAAAGGGGTGTGTTCTAACAATAGATGAAGTATTTGTCTCTGTAAAGGAGCTGCAACGTTGTAAAGATCAGAAGAAGGTACCATGGCCAATAGGCGGATTGGTGGTGGTACCAACACATGAAACAGTTGAGCAAGGGGTTGGGTGGACTTACTACCCAATAATTCTAAATTTTAATGATTTTTCTATTCCTCCAAAGTGCCCGGAATCACAGCGGCAGTGGTTTAAGCAAAGTATACAAGAGACCATCATTGAGTGGACCGGAGCAGGGAGTCGAGAAAAACGGGACACACTTGCAGCCCTTTTAGGAGAAGTCGGAACTGGATTGGGAGTATGGAATTCAGCAGACATCATTGGAGTGAACAGCCGGATAAACTCCCTTACTGATGGCATGGGACATGCTATGAAAACAGGTGGAGTAGCTGACTCCCTTACAGTGAGTAGACTGACAGACAATGTTGATGACATACACACCATTGCCAACAACCTGCATCTAGTTGAGGAAAATATTGCTTCCATTGCTAACAGCATTAAGAATGAAATAGTGGGAACTGCCATTTTCTGTTCTATGATTGGAGGAAAGCTGTTGGCAGATTTAAAGGAAACTATTAAAGACATCCAGGCAAGGATTATCACGTCATTGAAAAGAAAAGGAGTGGACATCACTGAGGACAATCTTAAATACAGCTATATTGAAGGCCCAGATCAATGGATGCCACATGGACTACAATCTGGGACAATAGGACTAATCCTGGCAATTCCCCGCTGGGAGGGGCAGGCAGAGCAACTGAACTTCATACATAGCATTGGCACGTTAAGTGATGGAATCTACAGGCAACACTTCCCATCAAAAA
Organism: Discoglossus pictus; assembly: GCA_027410445.1. NCBI lineage: Eukaryota > Metazoa > Chordata > Amphibia > Anura > Alytidae > Discoglossus > Discoglossus pictus. The sequence goes on from CM050170.1 coordinate 66,145,764, forward strand.
GACTGGCCACTATTACAGGATTGGAGATGGATGAAAGCTGTTGCAGGAAATCTCAACACCGATGGCTGTGCAGTTGTGTTTGGGAGAAAGGAGCTGAGGAGGATGGCTGGGTGCAGTTGATAAAAGAAAACCTGGTGCAAGAGGTGATCCGCATAGATGACATTGCATGCTTTATCGGCCACTCTGAATATAGGACAGTTGATGAAATATGTTTGGTGGAAGAAGGGTCTTGTATCATGGTATTTCCATCAAGAAACCTTACCACTGAAATGATCAATTTTACTGCAAATGCAGATTGGACAAATTTGACAATGAAGCTTTTTACCTTGGAACTTCATGAGTCAGAGACACATCCAGTCCTACGAACACTGTCGCTGGTACTCATGTTCATTCAAGTATTAACGACAATTATAATAATATACTTTTGTGTGGCAATGAAACTTGCAAGGAGGATATATAATAATGTGTCTTTTTCCTCTTCTTTCTCTCTCTCATACATTCTTCAATAAAGTTTTACATTGCACATACATAAACATTTATCACACACTCTCACCTAAATTCTATAAATTCTATTTTTTGTGTAATATGTGGATTGACAGCCATAGGAAAGTACAGGAGAACTTATGTCGCTGAGGGAACTATTCCGGAGGGACGGTGGGTTGAATTTCTCCTGTATATCAGGTTTTTGCTCCCACTAGGTTCTCCTGTAATAGAGGGATAACTAGAAAACTGAGCAACATAGAAGAAGAAAAAGTGAGGGAATGTGGTAACTTGTCTTCCTTGAATGGTAATTTAAACAGGCCTTTGTAGGAGGGCTGAGAATCTTTACTTCCCTCCCACAATTGCTCATGGACAGGATGTGATGTAAATTACATCATCTCAACTAAGGCTATATCCAGGCAGGAAACTGGTGCTGCTTCCTGTTTTCTTCCTTGGTGGTGAGGGTGAGGAGGTGATTTCAATGGTCTGACCGTGGGTAAGATCAAGCGTTTGGGGAAGGGAATTACTATATATATATATATAGGTAGATAGATTTAAAAGGGGGTGTTGCTCCGTGGGTCTGGGCTGTTGTGTTTTTAATACATTTATAGTATTGTGTTATCTGCCTTTTAATAAATACCTTTTAATGTAGACGAACCTTGTGTAATATTAATTTGGTGATACACCACAAGCTACACCACTCATACAAAATAATTTGAATCTAAATCAACTCTTCGGGATTACTACCTTGTCATGTGTAAAGGGGCTTGTTGACTTCAATGAGCTACACCATATAGGGTCACCCAAGAGACGCAGGTCATAGCAGAAAGTTCAAACAAATCGAAAAGAAACTGCCAACCCACACCACTATCTTTGCCAAGAAAACCTAATGTATTAAGGGTCACAGAGAGTCAGGCATGACTGAATGACTGAGAAAAAGTCATCTCTAGAAATAAGGAACAATTGTTTTTACACTGTTAAAATCTACTGGGTGAGTAGCATGGTAGTAGGGTCTCACTAGACAGCCCAACATATTTCCTTCATAAAGGCAGCCCCACTTCCAAAATATAAAAAAATCCCAAGACATTGTAGACTTGTTTGTACAATTCCATAAACGTTTGTACGTGAGGAGGCCACCATACACCATTCCTTGTAGGATTGACCTAAACTCCTTCAAATGGTCCAAGAATTGTTTAAAGCACTTAAAGCACCCATAGTCCAAACCTTACACCATCTCCCTCAACACAAGACCGCTGACCCTGACAGATATGGAGTTTAATTTACTAACAGTGGTAGGTGCATCATCTTTAATAAATATTTACAGAACAACCTCCACCCCATTTCATACTTTTCTGAAATTCCCATTTGTGTTATCCATTAGAATGGCAGAGACCCTGAACTTCCCTATTTCTTTAGACCCATATCACTGCTAAATAGTGATTATGAGCCTAATCATGGATTACCAAACTGGTCCAAAACAGACATATCCTAAATTACAAATGTAAGGAATATTAGCAACCATATAACTCTTTCAGACATGCACCAAGAGGACGCAGACGGGTCACAATCCCAACAAACTGAATCAAGCTTTGAGTGTCAATGTCAAAAATAGTGCAATGGGACACTCAATACCTTTAACCTGATGTATATTTACATAGCATATATTCAGCACCTAGGGCATCCATCATCCTAAATGTCATTATGTCCACTAATTTTGTCCTTCAAAGAGGCACATGTCAGGAATTCCCACTGTTTCTAATCCTTTTCAATTTAGGCATGACTCTATGTCAAATAACCATCCCTAGCCTGTTAGAAACAGTGTATATATTTGAGTCATTAGCCAAATATCTGATGAATTTCTGTGGTAACACAATGTCATCAGACGAGACTGTATCCCATCCAAACTGCTAATAAATTCTTTAAATATCTTGAATGGTACAACTGGGCTGTTCTTGCAAGGTTTTCTTTAGAATGGATGTCCACACACTCATATCTCACTATACCTACTGTAACGGAGCTGGGACACGCAGTCCAAAATCTCCGCTGGTATACGATAAAATACCCACGAGGCACTACAGTTTCACCATCCCCGACCTCCCATATTGGACGACACACAATTTGGGAGTCAAATGAATACTGACTTTATTTTGTTATTGCAAAACTATATATACATCTCTTTGGCCACAGGCAATACACATGCCCATATTTGGCTACACACAATACGCACAAAGAGAACAATAGGGGGTCACACCTCCCTGGCAACTTTGATACAATCAGACACTGATTCAATTACACCTCTTTGTTCTTATCAGAGAATGGAAACACTTTGGACAATGCAAGGATCCTTTACAACTTTCTTATCTCTTGAATCTCTGTAATAGGATTATCTATTAGCCTAGGTCTGCAAAAGTCTGGCTAATATTCTGCAGAGCCTCAACCAGCATACATATTGTAGGATCATATTTTAACCAAGAATTAAATAATCATAAAACAGGGTAAAACAGTGATGGGTTCCGTTACACACCTCCCCCGTGACCATAAGCCGGCATACACGGTCTGATCCCAACGGATCGGCCTGGGGATGTCCGGACAAAAGTATTTGTTGGTCAATTCTTTAGTTTGACAACCCATCAGCATTACTGCAATTCACATTGACTCACATTTCACATATCCCCAGATAGCTGGGATCTGAGCGCAGAAAATCACAGAATAGCGCTCAGATCCTCTTCACACAGTTCAATTGCCATGTAGCTAAAGTCTTTCCCATAGTCTTTCATTATATGAATGGGCTTCATGGCACAGTTATCTGGGGTATCATGGTTCACACAGGGCAAGTACAGAATGACCCCCCTGTATGTAAAGGGCCAGAATGAGTGACTTACACTCTGGTGTGGCCGAACACTGGTTCCAAAGGGCAATATGTACCAGGGCCATAGTCGCAGGGCAGGAGGCTGGCAAACAGTCCTCTCCAAGACAAAGTGGCGAAGGGCACTTCGTCACACATCTCTGCTTTGGGGGGAAGTCTAACCAGGTACCTGGATATTTTGCTGTGGTGATGGGGCAACACGCTGAGGGGACTTGAGGGGCAGAGGCCAGCGGCACTCTGCCCTGATGCCAGCTCTTCTGCTGGTATAACCTGCAGGACCTCCTGCTCTGTACCAGGGACAAAGGGAGGGCAGAGGCCGACTGCACTCTGCCCCGCTGTCAGCTCTTCTGCTGGGGTACTTGGGACATATTTCGGCTCAGTAGCCAGGGAAACGTGGGGGTCAGTGGGGGTTAACATTTCCTCTGTTAACCCTGGGGCCACATTAGAAGTTAGCTGGGGAGGGGAATTTGTACTTACCCCCTCCTCCGGTTGTCCCAGTGACGGTAGTTGGGGATCTGGACAAGCTGTGGGCGCAGAGACCATGGTCCCATCTGCGCCGTCTGGGAGATTGGTGTCTCCCCTGGTTAGGGTAAACTGTCGCTGGGGGGGAAGGACGACACCTTCTGCCCCCTGTGTTTCACACTGCCGCTGGGGGGGAAGGACGACACCTTTGGCCCCCTGGGGTACCCACTGCCGCTGTGGAGGAAGGTCGACACCTTCTGCTCCCTGGGGTACACACTGCCGCTGGGGGGGAAGGACGACACCTTCTGCCCCCTGGGGTTCACACTGCCGCTGAGGGGGAAGGACGACACCTTCTGCCCCCTGGGGTTCACACTGCCGCTGGGGGGGAAGGCCAACACCTTCAGCTCCCTGGGGTACACACTGCCGCTGGGAAGGAAGGACGACACCTTCAGCTCCCTGGGGTACACACTGCCGCTGAGGGGGAAGGACGACACCTTCTGCCCCCTGGGGTTCACACTGCCGCTGGGGGGAAAGGACGACACCTTCTGCCCCCTTGGGTTCACATTGCCGCTGAGGGGGAAGGACGACACCTTCTGCTCCCTGGGGTACACACTGCTGCTGGGGGGAAAGGATGACACCTTCGGCCCCCTGGGGTACACACTGCCGCTGGGGAGGAAGGACGACACCTTCGGCTCCCTGGGGTACCCACTGCCGCTGTGGAGGAAGGTCGACACCTTCTGCTCCCTGAGGTACACACTGCCGCTGGGGGGGAAGGACGACACCTCCTGCCCCCTGGGGTTCACACTGCCGCTGAGGGGGAAGGACGACACCTCCTGCCCCCTGGGGTTCACACTGCCGCTGGGGGGAAAGGACGACACCTTCTGCCCCCTGGAGGGCCGGTAGAGAGACCTCGGTCCCATCTCTACCTGCCATCTGGAGGTCATCCCAGGACCAGTCAATGAAGTCTGGTTCTGCTTGTCGAGTAGGTTGGGGCTGCACAAGGCTGAGCAGGTGTTGGTAGTCCTGCTCCAGCTCCCACTCTCTCGTTACCAGGTGGGTCATGTCTTTGCTCACCTCGCCTTCGTCATCCCAGACATACATGCCCATCCGGTAGTCGTAGATGTCCCAAAACCTAGACCCCTCCGTGCTGCCAAGATCAATATCGTCCTCCAAGGCATCCCATAATAAACCCGGGCCATCATAATCATCCCCCTCCGGTAAGTCGTGTTCAGCCGTCCAGGGGGTAAGTCGAACGGTATACCACCAGAGGGCCTGGTATGCGTTGTCTAGCCAGATCTCTCGCCATACCAGGGTCTCTAGTCTTGTCACCCACTCATCCAGGGGCTGCTCTCCCAATAGATACATCCGCATCGCCACACGCTTCTGTAGCCGCTGCTCATCACTGGGGAGACTCTCACCTCGCCGCCATTGGGCATCTTGCAGGGCATCATACCAGAGTTCCATTCTGTCTGTCTCCCTGTAGTCTGCGGCCTCCTTCTCATCCTCATCATGGAACGCTGTCCAAAAACTAGCCGGTTCCATCCTGCTGTAGCCAGGGGCGCTGTACGGATACTAGCGTTGCCCTCAATTTGTACTCCACGGAATGGTGTCTCCTGTAGCTGTCCTTCTGACCGTGGGAACAATTCCACCACTTGCCAACAAATGTAACGGAGCTGGGACACGCAGTCCAAAATCTCCGCTGGTATACGATAAAATACCCACGAGGCACTACAGTTTCACCATCCCCGACCTCCCATATTGGACGACACACAATTTGGGAGTCAAATGAATACTGACTTTATTTTGTTATTGCAAAACTATATATACATCTCTTTGGCCACAGGCAATACACATGCCCATATTTGGCTACACACAATACGCACAAAGAGAACAATAGGGGGTCACACCTCCCTGGCAACTTTGATACAATCAGACACTGATTCAATTACACCTCTTTGTTCTTATCAGAGAATGGAAACACTTTGGACAATGCAAGGATCCTTTACAACTTTCTTATCTCTTGAATCTCTGTAATAGGATTATCTATTAGCCTAGGTCTGCAAAAGTCTGGCTAATATTCTGCAGAGCCTCAACCAGCATACATATTGTAGGATCATATTTTAACCAAGAATTAAATAATCATAAAACAGGGTAAAACAGTGATGGGTTCCGTTACACCTACTTTAGAGTAAAACTTGGCACCTCTTTGTCAGGCTCTGCCTCTTAATTTGGCTTGAAAAGGGTTAATGATACCAATCCTACACACAGATCAATACGATTCTTTCAATTCCCTTCTCAGGACAAGGTGCAAGGTTTCAGGACAAGTTGCAGAAATTCTCTGAAGAATAAAATATAAAAGCCTTCCCTCTAAATGAAACTCATCATTCCTATCTATTCCCATATGGTGAAGACCTGATTGATGGGCCTGTCTGACTCTTCACCAACGAGGTTACAGAGTGTGGAATGCTAATTTGTGGAAAACCAAGTATAGGAGAATCGAAGGGGCAATAGGATTTCCGGGCGCCAGTATGTTTGTGGCCCTGGCCAGGTGTTACTTTATCTCCCCACCAGCTTATTGCACCATGTCTGGGCTGCCATTAGTCTTGGGTAAGGGTTATTGGAGCGTAGGGTCTCCTAATCCGACTTATGTGAGCTTGTGGGCCCAATAATCATATCTTGAGTCTCCGCTTAGTTTCTGTAACTTTAGCAGGTTATACTAGGTAGGAGGACAGAGGGTCTTGCTGACCCATAGAGCACCCTGACTGGATGGGTAGTATCTGACGTGTCCCTGGGATAACACTCAGGAGAATATAAGCAGCCTCTCTTCTGACTTCCCTTTGTCCGATCAGCCGTTAGTGAGTCAGAGGGAGGTCAGTTAGAAGACTTGAGTGCCATGTGGAACATGTCCCACTTTTACATACACATGTAGAAAAGCATATCAAGGGGAAAAACAGGAAGTTGAGCTCCAGTGAGGTAGCCATTTAAGAGTCCTTTGGGCCAGGGTTTTAATAGTCATTCCTCAACCAGAACAACAATCATAGTCTTTTAATAGTCACTTGGATGGTCATTAGAACAACAATGGAGAAAAAAAAGAAGCGCATGGGTGTGGGGCACAAAAAGTAATTTTCAATGCAAATATTGCACCTCCAATATTTATATGGACTGGATGAATGTATACATGGACTGTATCTGGAGTGTTAGTTCCCTAAGAGCTGGGTGGTCATATTTGTGGTACCCCCTGGATGTATGGGTGTGGTTTATAAAAATTATTGTTGCATTGATGACATCTGTAGTTATAACTGATATGGTTGTTACGAGGTGGACTCAGAAAGCATAGTCAGTGGCCCTAGTGCATTTGGTATCAAGAAGAAAGGTCTGAGTTCAGGAGCCCAGGAAAGTAAGTTAAGGTGAGAAAAGGAAATCTAATTACCCAGTGTTGTTCAATTGTGACATTTGGGAGCGTATCACATAGGCCTGCCATCTCTGACTACAGGCGTGCTTTCATCTCAATGTGGGGCCAGGGTACATAGTCTCAAAGGCCCTAGACACACTGTCCCCCTCTTTTAGTTAGCCAGCTAGCCCACCTCACATACAGAATAAGTCAATTGTTAATTACCGTCCTGGACTCCAAGGCACCTGGGGGGGGGGGGTCACAAGAAAGGCTGACATCACTTGATTGACAGGTGGGTCACATGTCAAGAACTAGGAAACTTGAGGATTAGCTAAGGGAACTGATGCTAATGGGTGTGACTTGGTGGTGAGAGGTGACTTCTTCATACAAATGTTGGATTTGTGACAGTTCTCCGTTTGATCTTACATAATTAAGTGTGTGCTCATTTTTGAGGGAAGGAATAATTCTGATAATTCTACATCTGCCTAAAAGAAGTGTTACAGCTGGTAACTGTGCTGCTCTCACCGGGGATTCCCGTGTTCCTGTGATAATTCTGAGGGTCCAATACTGGTCTGGTTCCATGTCTGCTAGCAGGGATAACAACAAGAACCATCATGTACCGCTGGGCGGGTCAGAACCAGGTTCTGGGTGAGTCTAATTGATGTAGTGGTCGTGACATAGATATTAACCATTAAAGTGAAAATGTATCCCAAAGGGCTGGTATAGAATATTTTCTGATACTGTAATGATTGACAGCAAAACATGTAACTGTGCATGTGAGCTGTAACTATATATACTTATTGTATATGATGGCATATCATTTGTTGTTGTTTAGTCATTCAGTCCTGTCCGTCTTTCCGTGACTCTATGGACCACAGCAAGCCAGGTGCATCTCTCAGTCACTGCCCCTCTGAGCTCCATCAAGTTCATGTTCATTGCTTCAGTGACCTCATCTATCCATCTCCGCCTCTGTCATCCCCTTCTTCTTGTGCCTTCAATCTTTCCCAGTATCAGAGTCTTTTCTAGGTAATCCTGCTGTCATGATATGGCCAAAATATTTGAGCTTCAGCCTCATGATCATACCTTCTAGTGAACAGTTTGTCTTGATTTCCTGAAGTATTGATTTATTTGATCTTCTTGCAGTCCAAGGGACTCTGAACAGTCTTCTCAAACACCACGGTTCAAATGTGTAAATTCTACAGCTCTCAGACTTCTTTATGGTCCAGCTCTCACATCCGTATATTACCACTGTCAATTATGCAGACCTTTGTTGATAGTTTAATATCTGTACTTTTTACTAGCTTACTAGCTTATCCAAGCTTGCCATAGATTTCCTACCCAAAAGGAAACGTCTTTTAATTTCATGACTACAGTCACCATCTGCAGATATCCTGGATCCAAGGAAAATAAAATCTGTCACTGCCTCCAATTCTTCCCCGTCTTTTTGCCAAAAAGTGAGATTGCTGATTCCCATGATCTTCTTCTTTTTAACATCAATAAGTCAATTTAGTTCCTCCTCACTTTCAGCCATCAGAGTAGAATCATCGGCGTATATGAGGTTGTTGATATTCCTTCCAGCAATATTGATTCCGGGTTTGGATCCATCCAATCCAGCCTTACGCATGATGTACTCTGCATATAAGTTGAATAAATAAGGTGACAATATACAAACTTGTCTCACTCCTTTCCAGTCTTGAACCATTCTGTTGTCCCATGTTCTGTTCTGAACGTGGCTTCTTGGTTGACATACAGATTCTTTATGAAGGAGGATGAGATGATCTGGTACTCCCATCTCTTTAAGGACATGCCACATTTTGTTGTGATCCACACAGTCAAAGGCTTTAGAATAATCTATAAAGCAGAAGTAAATGTTTTTTTTTTAACTCTCTTGCTTTCTTTATTATCCAGTGGACATTGGCAATTTGATCTCTTGTGCCTCTTCCTCTGCGGAACCCGGCTTGCACATCTGTAGTTCCTGGTCCATATATTTTTGGAGTCGAGCTTGTAGAATCTTAAGCATTACCTTGCTGGCAAGTGAAATGAGTGAGATTGTTCGATAATTGGAGCACTCTTTGGCACTGCCTTTTTTGGGGGATTGGGATGTAGACTGGCCTTTTCCAGTCTATTGGCCATTGTTGTGTTTTCCAAATGTGTTGGCATAAGGCAAGCAACACTTTCACAGCATCATCCTGTAGAATTTTGAATAGTTCAATTGGGATTCCATCACCTCCTGCAGCCTTATTATCAGCAAAACATCCTGGGGCCATCTCATTTAGCTCTCCAAGATGTTTGTCTCTTCTTGCTATCCTCTGGAATTCTGCATTCAGTTTTACAAATATTTTCCTATCTCCACTACCTTTTGCTTTCCTTCTTTCCTGGGCTACTTTCAAAGCCTCATCAGATGGCCAGTTTGACTTCTTATTTTTCTTTCTTTTAGGGATATTCTTTGTTGCTGTTTCCTGGATAATGTTGCAAACTTCAGTCCAAAGTTCTTCAGGCGTTCTATCTTTCATGTCTAGTCTCTTAAATATTATTTACTTCCACTGCATATATATACAAGGGATATTATGTATTTTGTATCTACTTGGTCTGATGGTTTTCGCTCCTTTCTTCAGTTTAATTTTCAACTTTGCAATAAGAAGCTCATGGTCAGTCAGCTCCAGGCCTTGTTTTTGCTGACCCTACTTGGTATAGCTCACAGCTTCATCAGAATACACAAGCCACTTCACCATGACAAGGTAGCGATCCAGAAGGGGGCATATCATTAGGTCTTTATCATTATTAGAGACATTATATAATTCCTCATGGGTGCTTGAGATTCGTAATTGTACTAATCTTTTTATATATAGGGACATGATATTTGATGCCCCATTATTATTGGAAATACATTATTATAACATTTTGGACTAGTCAAAAGTGAGACAAAAATCACCTCAATATAACCATGTAAATTCACTAATGTTGATCTTGGTCATTTAATGAAGAAATCAGTTTTTAAAACAACAGTAATAATCCTGAAAGGAGGTTGATGCATGTCTTCCACATTAGAGTCTAAAAAGTCTTTGAGCATCATTTATTGGTGTCTATACTAAAGTTGATTCAAGAAGGAACTGGCAACCCACTCCAGTATCCTGTATCTATAAAGATATATGGTTTCTGAATGTCTTCTTCTGCATATTTGGAAAATCAGTTCTGTTGGGCTTGCTTATATGCTAGTTTCAAGCATCTATTTGGGTACCCCCTACTTCTGAATCTGTCTTAATTTGTCCACACAGCCTTAAACTCCAAGTATGTGCCACAGGTTTGGTGTATGCAGATATATTGGCTCTTAGGGATACCCCTTTTAAGGGGTTCGAAATGCTGACTTGACCAATGGAGGAGAGTGTTGGTTGTGGTATCCTTCCTATAGGTGGTGGTGCTGATGTGACCTGAATCATCCTATTTGTTAGTCTCAAAGGACCATTTATGATTGATGAGCTTCATCTGTAAACCTTAGCCCAAGAAAACTTTTGCTGAGGAACCTCAATGTATGTAGTTAGATCCTACTGGGGTCCTGACCAGAACACTAGGATGTCATCTGTATAGCACCTCCAGAATATCACATGTTCAGTGAAGTCCACCATGGACTCATCGCAGAAGCAGTTGTCCTCCCATCACCCAAATAATATATAGGCATGGTTCTGAGCACAAGATGTGCTCCATTTTTAAGAAGTATTTCACTGCCTCTAAGGCTTTGTGTAGAATACTAATATATAAGGCTTTGATATCTAATGCACACCAACCAGGATTATACAGGGATACTAAAATCTTCTAACTGCCTTGACACATGTGAAATATCCATCAGACATGAAGGAAGATTCATTACTGTTTCTTTGAGGTAGAAATCAATATGATGACTAACAATTTGTGACATGTTACTGCCCAAGCCTATTGGTCTGCCTGGAATGGGGGTGACCTTTGTGTGTACCTTGACATTGTGGTACTTTTGGGTAATAAGTTTTTATAATTTTGGTGCGTTTGATTTCGTCAAGTATAGCTTTCAAAGCCTTGGGTTCTTAGCTATTATTTCATATTTAGTCCTATCCCTTAAGATTTCATGGTCCATAATCTTATAATCGTCATAGTTCAATAGCACACTTTTCTCCCTTTGTCATGGGCTTCATTTGTATTTCTTTACACAATTTCAATTCTTTCAGGACTAAATTTCCAAGTTTAGTTAAATTGTGCATTGGTTTCTGTTTCTCCGAGCAAAGTTTATCAAGCTCCAATGTTACTTGTTGGATGAAGACTGTTATATTAGCATTATCTTTCAGTTTCGGAGTAAATTTACTTTTAATTTTCCAAATCTTAGATTTATTTGGTTCTGGTGTTTTTGTTTTTTTTAAGAGCAACATGAGGTTCATGTGTCTTCCGATGTCCTCTTTTCCCACTTCCAAATTCGTGCCAAAGAACACTGAGATAAGATGTCCATCCATTTTTTCATAAAAATATCATTAGTAAGGTTAGATGCTGGCATTAATTATATAGGTAATCCTCGGGGTATTTTATAATCCTCTAGCAGTTTCCTTATAACACGGTTAATATCATTCAAGCGTATTACTAATATTATACTTGTATGAGACACAGACTGTGCCTCAGTTATTGAGCAAGCTTGCGAGGCAAGAGAATATCTATGTCTTCCAGATTAGCAGGATCCCCATTGTGGGTCATAGATACCACTTATCTCTATCCAGTTACTTGGCCACTGTCAAGTATTTTCATTAAAGTGCTAGAGGAACTAGAGAAGTGCCCCCTCCCAAAACCTAAGACACAGGACTGCTGAGGGCTAGTTTTCAAGAAGATCTTCTCATTGTGGCAGAGGGTTTTGCTGGTGGTTCAACTCCTAAAATTTTGCCATCTGCCCTTCATTTCCGTGATGTGGTTCGAGCAAAAATCCTTGAAGTTAATTTATGCAAGATGGTGGGTCCTTTTTTTCCCTCTACTATTACGAATCTGATTATTTCTCTCCTTTAATTGGTGCCCAAAAAAGATGTCTGTCAGATTTGCCTTAATCTTCTGTTATCATTTCCCAAAGGATCATCAGTGGATGATACTATTAGCAAGGAGTTCGCCTCAGTATCCTATATTTCTGTTAACCAGTTGGTCAAATCCATGTGTAAGGGTGCCCTCATGGCTACGTCTGACACTGAAGCTGTTTATAGGTCTATCCAGTGATTGTTAGTCTGCCATTTTGACAATTCAGTCTTTGTTGACCTCTGTATGCACATGGGTTGCTCTGTTTCTTGTTGATGATTTGAATCTTGGTGGAGCTGTCAGGAATCCTGATGACTTTCTATTTTTTTGTGTCCCACGCATTTGTCTCATTTGTCAGAGTCATCAGCACTTTTTTGGCATTGGCTGCTTCTTTAGTGGTGCCATTGACAACCAGGAAGTCTAAGGGCTCTGGTACTTGTTTAAATATTTTTGGGCATACCTATTCTGTTGCAATGGAGTATAGACTGCCTCAGGTCAAAGTGCAATTTCTGCTTAGTAAGCTTAAATCCCTACTGGCTCATAAGCAGATGATCCTCCTGGGCTTACTGTCTGTAAGATGCAGTTTGCATGTAAGATAATTTCAGTTGGAATGAAAAATTGTGCACGGCCTATGGCGACATTAATGGTGTGTATGCCTTTTAATTAGGCTCTCTAGAGAGATACAACATTGCTGTTTTGGGTTTCTTTACTACATTCCTACAATGGGAAATTCTTCTTTTTCTCCTGTTGCAAACAATATTTTGATTACACCTCCATTACCATTATTTATAAAACAATACATACCAATATCAGGCATGTTGGACATGGATATAATTATGAAAGCAAGTTGTTACATGCAAATATAATGCACCCAGTAGAGATAAACAATCACCTGACAGTACAGTGAATATACCCAGAACTGACATGGTACCACCAGTACAGCGCATCCCTAAGCCTAGAGGCCTAGTTCGACTAGAATAACTCAGATACCCCCCTCCGGGACATGGAGTTTGTGTCCAACCAGCAGCTGGATCGATTAAAAGAAGTGGCTGGTAGAATTGTTGACTTGGACTTTTGGGTCTGGCCACTGGAACCTGAAGTACATTAGCGACATAGCTAGTTGAATCAAACGGGTATTATAATGTCCATAAGTACCTTGTGAATTACTCTACTACTTGCTGTTTTTTTATTTTGTGTGCTGTTTTTTCCCCAAGATCTGGTTGTATGCACGGGACACCTAAGGTTCCTTTATAACAGGTCATTTGAGCCTAGAGAACTCTGCATCCAATTTCCATTTTTAGGGCCATTATTTTGTGTGTAGCGTGTGTTTAAGAGTGCAACTATTGCATAGAGGTTAACTAGAGTCTAGATTTGTTGTTGTTTAGACATTCACATCTATCAGCCACTGCCCTCTGAGCTACAACAAGCTCATTGTCCATAAGGTTGTCTTAGCAAAGATACTGAAGTAGGATGCCAATTACTTCTCCAGTAGACTGGGTTGGGCCCCAACCCCCTGCTCCAGACATTTTGGCTCCAGGGCTCACAGTATCTTATCAACTCCTGCTGTGCCCAGATCCTGACCTGTAGCTGATAGATGGGGCACAAGGTCCTTATGGCCATGTTCTGCTCCCAGATGCTGTTTGGAAACAGCATGTCAGTGCTTTGTTTCATTGATGGCTTCAGTGCCACCTCTGGACTGAACTAAGCATTTGTTGGTTGGAAGCGAACGGATGGAACCATGGGACATGGTTGTTTAGCTCTTGTTGTTGTGTTGGTCAGTCATATCTGACTATCCTTGACCCTATAGACCCCAGCATGTCAGACACAATCATTGTTGTCTGGTAGTGCTTATCCATAAGGTTATCTTGGTAAAGTTGATGGAGTGGGTTGCCAGCTCCTTCTCCAGTGGTCCGCTATTTGTCTCTGATATGATCGGCCCATCTAGAGTGACCCTACATAGTACAGCCCACAGCTTCATTGAGGTACACATGCTCCGGAATGAGATTTAGCTCTTATCTGGCAGAAAAAAACAGTAGCGCTAGAACCGTTATGTTGCGAATTGTTGGTGCAGAGGTTGCTGCAACGTGGAGGAGACTGCCGGATTAAAGGAGGTGCTAGGTTATCCGATGCCAGATAATCTGTGTCCTACCTGGACTTTTATTTCATTTACTGAGCCTGCCTATTGCAGCTTCTGCTGAAAAGGAAGTTTTCTTGTAAAATAATGAAAAAAATATAAGCTAATATGGTCAGTGGCAGTTGTATGTGCCACATTACCATTGTGTAGATAAAAACTTTCAATTAAATAAACTAGATAATGTGCGCTACCCAACCAAATAAAACATAAATTAAAGGGAAACTGTTACCCCAGAAAGTTAGTTTAGCTCTCAAAATTGTGACCCCTCTAAGGCCAATAGCGATGTCAGCGGCAAAACCGACAGTGAGTAGGGGTAGCAAAAAAGGGTGTTGTTTCGCCTTTAATGAGAGCTCATGCAGTTGGGGGGCATCCTGTAAGTTTAAGCATGAGTGCTCTGAGTACGGGTTGGGGCACCCTCTTTTTCGTTGCTTTAGAAAACCAAAAGGACAGAACTCAGCGGAGCAGGCTGCTAAGGGGGAAGAAGACAGTGCGGTTAGAAAGGATGTAGGCCTGGCTAAACTCGTACGCTAGGCTGCCAGAGGGGGTCTGATGCAAAATTGTTGTATTCCGTCAGAAGTAGTGGGAAAGCTGGTAAAGTGGCTTGGCTGGCCAAAGTGGATATTAAGTCAGCTTTTAGACAGTTGGCTGTTCACCCGAAATCCCATAATTTACTGGGATGTTTTATATCGGGTGGTTATTTCATTGACTTATGCCTTCCTATGGGGTGTTCAATCTCCTGTTCCTATTTTGAAAAATGTAGCACTTTTTTCCAGTGGGTTTTATGTGAGGTTACGGGTTTGAGGTCCGTAGTGCACTATTTAGACATTTTTTTGTTTGTAGGGGCGGATGGGACGAGGGACTGCTTGTTACTTTTGGTTAAATTTCAGGACAGTTTGGGATTCCCCTAGCAGCTGAAAAGACACAAGACCCATGGCGAGCTCTGAATTTTTGGGGTATCCGTATAGACACTGTTGCTATGGAGTGTAGGCTTCCTCTCAATAAGGTTGTGGATTTGAGGGCTGCTGTGTTGGTAGTCTTGGGGGCCAGGAAGGTTAGTTTAAAAGTTATTCAGTCCCTTCTGGAGAAGCTTAATTTTGTTTGTACAATTATCTCGATGGGGCGGATATTCTCAAGAAGGTTATCTTTGGCAACTGCAGGGTTTCAGCAGCCTCATCATCATATTAGAATAACAGCCGAACTCAAGGCAGATTTAAGGGTATGGGATATGTTTTTGCAGCATTTTAATGGAAGGTCGCCCAGTGTTTAACTAATGTTTAGAGCTGTTTACGGATGCGGCCAGGGCTATTGGTTTTGGTGCATACTTTAGGGGGAAGTGGTGTGCCAATCTATGGCCAGAGGATTGGTTTTGTTGTGGTTTAACAAAAAATTTGACTTTTTTAGAATTATTCCCAATAGCAGTAGCAGTAATGTTATGGGGGGATAGTTTAAGAGACAAACATGCAATATTTTACTGCGACAACCTTAGCGTGGTCCAGGCAATCAACTCTATCACTGCCTCTTTGCCTCCAGTCAGGCTGCTAATGCATTTGGTATCGCAATGCCTACAACTTAACATATTGATCAGGGCTTCCTATATAGCGGGGGGAAAGAATGTCCTCGCAGATGCGTTGTCGAGAGCTAATTGGGTTAGGTTCAAGGAACTAAACCCGACATTAGACCGACAAACTTTCCGGATCATATTTGGAGTTTGGGTTATTAAAGCCTGGGGAAATGGTGACGGGTAATAGGGGTTGATAACTGCCCGAGTACATGCATTGTGATGGCTGGTAATTTTGTGATCAAAAGTTTGAAATGTTATGTGGTTGTATTTCCTTTCTTTCAGGGTCTCCGGTACAGTTATGGATTATGGGACATTCATTTATATATTGGGCCCAGAGGTCGGCAGCAATTAAGGATAATGGTCGCCAGTTGGGTTTCCCCAAGGAGGCAGCTTTAGTGAAATGGTTTGGTTTTTGGGGGATGAAATAGGATCGGGTGGTGTAGAAGGTGGTTGGGTATGCAAGGGTATCCCCTCCCCCCGAGATTCTGGTCCTACACGTGGGAGGTAACGATTTGGGTTATATGCCAATGAAGGAGCTTATTCATCTCATGAAAAAGGATATTTTGAGGCTTATTGAGCTATTTTGATGGTTGTTAATAGTGTGGTCACAGATTACGCCCAGACTGAAGTGGAAGACTGCGAATGACCACAAGTGGTTGGATAGGCCAGACTCAGGGTTAATAAAATAATGGCATCATTTGTCAGAAAGTTTGGGGGGTTTCTCTATTAGGCATAAGGATTTGGAGGTCCCAGCGGCTTGGGAATATTACTTGAAGGGTGTGGTCCATCTCAAAGAGATGGGCTGTCTTTGTTTATTTTCGCGTTAAGAGAGGGTATTATTCAGGCCATGTAGATGGTTGGCGATGCTGAGACCGTTGGTCTTGCGGGTGGCAGGGGGTGCTGCATTCATCTTAGGTTGGAGCTCATTCTTTGGTATGGTATCCGGTCCTGGTTGGCCCTGGAGGTCCATTGGGCACGGGGTTCCTTTGGGCCTCTGGGAAGGGGAGCTCCTTCCGCGGGCGGGCGCAGCGACCTCGGATGTTTGTTAACGGTTATCATATGTTGTGGTAATAAAGCTGTTGCCTGTTAATACCCCATCTTGGTGTAATGTGTCTTATTTGGGTATTGGTGGTGGATTAAGGGTAATGTACCTGAGTCACGTATGCCCCTGGAGACAGAATAGGGGAAGCAGGCTTTTAACCGGGCCAGGGCTAGGGGAGGGTTAGTAAAGTGGTAAGGGGGTGGGGAATAGAGGGAGGTGATATAAGGAGCTGTTTCCTGCCCTTTCCCCTCACAAGTTCCAGTCACCATGGTTTCCCACTCACCCTCCCTAAGTTTAGGATATTTGTCACAGCTGTTGGCGGGGGTGCTGCATTCGTGTTAGGTTGGAGCTCATTGGTTGGTATGGTATCCGGTCATGGTTGGTCCTGGAGGTCCATTGGGCACGGGGTACCTTTGGGCTTCTGGGAAGGGTAGCTCCTTCCGCGGGCGACCTCGGATGTTTGTCAACTGTTATCATACGTTGTGGTGATAAAGCTGTGGCCTGTTAATACCCCATCTTGGTGTTATGTGTCTTATTTGGGTATTGGTGGTGGATTAAGGGTAACGTACCTGAGTAACGTATGCCTAGGTCACATGCCTTATTTGCCCAAAATGTTGCTCCATATTCCAAATGAGGGCATGCTACGGATTTGTATAGTGGCAGAATTATATTTGCTTCCCTTGTTTCTACACTCTCTTTAAGACATGCTAATATTTTACTTGCCTTTGCAGCTTCTGCCTGACACTGAGCTCTGTTACATAGGTGGTTGTCCACAAGTTGGGTGTGGGGGGATGCAACATGGAGAAGTCAGGCAACTTTATTAGATAACTTGATTTGATTAAAGTTGACTCCATACCCTCAGAGACCCAGAAACAGGAAGCTTGCATCAATAGATACAAACATTGCTCTCCTGAAATGTTAACCAATGAATTGATCCCACCAGTTAGGCCTGTCCTCTGCAGATTTCTGTGTGTCGATGCTAGGCATTCCCCTGGTAGAAGGCTTCCTTTAGGATCTGTGGAGAGCAGGAATGCATTTCTAGATCGTAGATGCAGAATCTGTAGATAAGTGATTATATAGCTCTTTCCACCCCTCAGAAATAAAGCTCACACACTGGTATACTTTTAAAATGGTTAATGCATTTTATTGAAACACACAGGGACCGAAATACATGGGAGAAAAAAAGGTAATGATAAATCAATTAGTCTGGGTGCAGAGTAACAAGAGATAATTTAATTAAGATAGGAAGCTAACCTACTGTAATCACTCAGTGGGATGCCATGTTGTGTTAGTTTCAAATGAAAACCTGTAGCTCTAACGGATCATCTAGCTCCTTCCTTATACTCCTATTCACAGTCTCATGGACCAAATAAGAGGGCTGCTTCAGTGGGTAAGTGTCAAGAGTAAGAACATCATGGACCAGTAGGTCCATCTTACCCAGTTGCATCGAGAATAAGCCTGGGTGAAGGCTCTGCACCCTTCTCCCTTGTCAAGGGACTAATCAGTCAGGGTCTGATCACCAAGCATGTCTGGTAGTATCCCATCCTCAGAATCTTCTCCTTCGCCTAGGCATATGACCATTCCTTCTATAGTATGGCTTCAACATATTCATGTGGATTTCCTTCTGAATCTGCAGTTGCTCTCAAGGGCTACCACATAGGTGATCATCATAGTGTCAGCTAGATTCCGGATGACTTGGAAGGTACCCTCCCAAAATGCCTGGAGCTTGTTCTCGGGATTGGGTACCAACATTAATACCTGCTGGCATACCTGTTATTCCCCAGTCCAGACTTTCTGATCATACCAGGACTTCTGTGTGGCTTGGAGTGAAAGCAGATGTTCCTTGGCTAGCCCTGTCAATGTCTCCTATCTTTGAGCAATTGCGCATATAGGAGCTCCTCCCCCTGGTGGGACCATTCAAAAGCCATATGTCACAGGTCCAATGACAACCAAGGAGTTACCCAGTCTGAATGAGTGTGAACTCTTTCTGCCTTGCTTCCAAAACAGTCCCCTAGTATCATGAACAGGATAGTTTTCTCGATGCTACCAGATGATCATCAGAGGCTGCAGAGGTTTTCCGCAAACAAAATAACAAACCCCTAAAGAATATGCAAAACATCACTATATGTTCCCTAAAAGAGTCACCCTCTATTCAGGATTTGTTGGAACATTTATAGGGTTCAAAACAATGGGAAGCATTAAATATTAAAGGGACATGGCATAAAAGCAACTTCAAATTGACCTAAAGTTAGCCAATCAGCAGTTAGAGTGGTAACATGGTTTAAACTACCTGCCTTAGGTGGGTGGACCTATGGCAGGGGTCACCAAACTTGGTCCTGGAGGGCCGACCCAGGCCAGGATTTGTGGATATCCTTGCTGCAAACAGGTGAGTCAATCAGGATGGCTGAAGAAACAAGATTCTCACCTGTTTGCAGCAAGGATATCCACAAATCCAGGCCTGGGTCGGCCCTCCAGGACCGAGTTTGGTGACCCCTGACCTATGGCATAGATGTCTAAATCAACCTGGCTCAGATAGGCTTGCAGTTAGTTAGCCCCTGGAGACAGCATGGGGGAAAGGGGTTTTTGATTGGTCAAGTGCTAGGCAGTGATCGGTGGTTTTGAAAAATGGGAGGAGTTAACAGGGAGTAAAACCAGTGGTTTCCCGCTCAAATTGTCAGTTGGTCATGAGAGCAGGAAGAAGGATCCAGCTAAAATCGGCATCATGACAACCCCTGTCATTGAATCCCTGATCAAGTAAATCCAAGGACGGATTGGCTGCAGCAGCTTGTGCAGGCGTTGGCCCAGGGAGAGGCATCTACAGGAGGTGGTGAAGTTGGAAGACCGGTCAGACAGTCCAGGCCCCCAGAGAGGTTGAGTGCAGTCATGACACGGTGGAGGAGAGGCACCTCATGTACAACTAGAAGCAGAGGAACAGCGAGAGCAGCTGCCTTAGTCAGGAGTGACAAGAAGAGGAGGAAGATGAGGGACCCTGGGACAGCTGCAACCATAGGAGAAAGCAACCTTGGACCTATACCTGAACCCAGTGGACACAGCCATGACACTAACCTACAGGAAGAGGCTGCAACATGACGTTGGGTCTCAGTGGGACCCTTAATCGAGACCCCATCGGCGTGGAACCGGGAGATTCGGCGGAGGTGGACAAAATGGAGTCCCTTCAGACAGCCCCTGCACCTGTGGAAGAGGACCGGCCAGTAGTGGGAAGAGTGGCCCATCTGGAGGTGGAGAGGAGCGGCACCGCTGTGCTGAGAAGAGGAAGTACCGGAGTGCTAGGCCTGCAGCCGAAGGAGGACACGCTACATCACCGACAGCGAGGAGGGATACCAGAAAGAAGGTCCGTCCGCAACTGGATGACGCATTGCGCAGCGAGGGACTTGGTACGGGAAAGGCTGCTGGTAGGCTGCCAGGTAGTGAGTCTGCGTGTCAAAGAGGAGAGGCCGCGCAGGGGCAGACTCAGCAGAGCAAAGTGGGCAGCAAATAAGCCCAATCAGGCAGGGCACATACAGTGGGGGGAGAAGGATATATCATGGATTTTATCAGTTATGTTGAGAGCTGGGTCTTTGGGGTTTTATATGTGTGTATATATATATATATATTATTTATTTTTTAATAGGGGGGTTCTTTATTGTAGTAGGGTAGCATGTCCAGTATTGTTGGGTCTTTTGTTATCAGAGGATGTAGCCTTCTTGCGAGTAGTTGGCAGGTAGGTGGGGGTTAGTGGTTGGGTAGGATGTTATGTTATATTTAGGCTGGCCATGTGTCTAGGAACATTTAGTCTCTCCCTCTTTTGCTCCCTGGTGGTGTTGTTTTCATTTAGTGGGTTAGGGTATGTTGGGAGTTTGGTTGGCAGGTAGTGGGTATTCTGGTCATGTTAGATCTGTTGGGTTGGAGTGTGTCTGCTATTGGATAACATGCATACAGGTTCTTAAGGTAGGGTGTAGTTCTAGATGGCAGTTAGGGGGATTATGAGATCATGTGATAAACACATTTACGTGGGGGGTAACGTGCCTGCTTGTCTGATATGCCCTGTAGGTCTTCACATCAGGCACGGATGTCTTCTGGGAGAGGCGTCAGCAAGGAAGGCGCAATAGAAGAACATTCTCACAGAATGCAGGATGGAGGGTCCTCCCCGCTACTTGGGGGGACATGACATTGATACCAGGAGGAGACGCAGCCCATTGATGCTTAGTCCCATGGAGGATCCTGCGGATGGGACACGCGAGGTACGGTCTTCTCATAGTAGAAGGTTTTGTCCATGGCGTAGCAGCAGGCGGGAGGGCCATGCTCCATTAGTGAGGAGGCGGGAGGAAGGTGCATTGGACAGGATGAGCCCACTGCCCTCTTACTCTGGTGATATGAGCCAGCATAGGTCTAGAGGTCCGCACAAATCAAGGTCACCTGGGCAGGAAGGGCGCACAGTCTGGCTGCGTAGGCAGCAGACTTCTAGTGCTAGAGAGAGGGCAGGACCAAGGATACGTCCCCACACGGGGGGGGGGGGGGGTGCAGCAGAAGAGCTATCGGCATAGACAGGATGTGCAGTGTAGGGAGGCCTATCTCATTGTAGGCAATACAGAGGTTCGCCTTCCAAGGACTGGAGCAACGATGACAGGCGTAGTGGTTACAGCCAGCCAAGTCAGTCATCCCTGGCCCGGAACCCAACCCCAGAGGACAGAAAGCGCAGCTCAAAAGGGGGAAGACACTGGTGTTGGTAAAAATTATGCAGCAATGGTTAGAGGAGTACGGTAAGCTGCGCACGGCGGTTGCTCACTTGTTGTTGGGGTTTTTTCCGTGATCCCTTCTGCGGTTGGTCCCTGTCATGATTCAGCCGGTGGCCATTTTGTGACTGGCAGCAGTGGCCATCTTGGGGCTGGGTTATCTTCCACATGCTGTTGCCATGTGGAAGAACAAAAGGTTTGCGCTCACAGAGCCACTGCTTGTGAATGGTATGGGATAGGGGAATGAGTAGGGGGGTTCCACTGTCACCATTAAATAAAGTCAGCATTACTGCAAAAAAAGGATTGATGTGGAAAACCCTGCCCAACCCTGATACCATGTGGGAATGGGGAAATATGGTTCGGGTTATAATATGTTAGTATTATATTGTATATTGTATTATGGAGTGATAGCTATGTTTTAATTAGTCAACCCTCCCCCATTATATAAACTCTCAGTCAGGAGTTGGCCATATGGTCCTTAGTGTAAACAAAGAAGATAGCAGAACAAAGAGATTTGCCAGACTGCCAGGCACCGTAGGACAATGGTATAGTACAGGGTCTTCCAGCCTCAATACTAGGGCCATAGGCCAGGGCAGAGATGTTACTCTCTGCACCGCCAGAGATAGAATGAGCTTGTAGCCACACCTAGTGGGCGGCCCCTGGAGAGGGGACTGGTAGTTCCCAAGGATTAACCCTGTCACATGGGACAGAGGGAATTAGCTGCTTCTAAGGGCTACTCCATTGGTCCAGAGGGGGATGAGGGTTTGACTAAAGGTAGCCACTCCCTATAATGTGTTGTGCAAGGTTTTAAATAAGCTGACCCAATTCAATAAAGTGTTCATTATTTTCATCAAGACGTGGCGTGTAGATGTATTATTTACCCGGGGACATATGCTTGTAGTAAGATTCGTCAGACTTACTGTCAATATTGCTCAGTCTAACCCAAGGGCTGAGACATGGTGTTCCTGTAATCAAAGCTGCTTCTTTCCAGAGTAACCCAAATCCGGTCAACAGACCCCAGCCAGAGAGTGGGTCGTGACAGTCCCCACTTGCCCTCCTAATTTAAAGTCAGCCAGGGAAAATGCAGCACTTGTATTAAAAAAACTTTATGGTGAAGTAGAAAAAGGTAGGATGGCTGGCCCGTTTAATGACCCTCCAATTGCTAATCTGAGAATTTCCCCATTGGGTTTTGTTCCGAAGAGGGGGCCAGGCAGTTTTCACCTGATCCATCATTTGTCGTATCCAAACGGTTCATCGGTCATCGACGGTACTGATACTGCCCTATCAACGGTGATTTATGCTTCTTTTTCACGGGTGGTAGATCTGTTAAGAAAAGCAGGAAAGGGAGCATGGATGGCGAAAGTTGACATTGAATCTGCTTTTCCTCTACTACCAGTAAATCCGTTGTTGCAATTTTTGTTGGGTTGTCAGGTGGAGGGGCAGTACTTCGTTGATCTGTTCTTACCGATGGAATGTTCTATTTCTTGTTCATATTTTGAGAAATGTAGTTCTTTCATCCCTTGTGTGACGGCAAGGTGATTGGGCCTGGACTCCCTGGTTCACGATTTTTTGCTTGTCGGTACAAACAGGTCAGACGACTGCACTGCTTTGTTGCATAGTTTTTCGGGTATAGCAGAGGATTTCAGTATCCCTTTAGCGGCAGAAAAAACAGTGGGACCAACGCATGTCTTGGAATTTTTGGGGATTCAAATTGACACGCAACATATTGTTTGCAGCTTGCCTGAGAATAAGCTAACAGACCTGAAAGAGGCGGTCCGGCGGGTTTTGGTTACAAAGAAAGTGACGCTTAAGGACATGCAGTCGCTGCTCGGTAAATACATTTTTGCTTGCCGGATCATTCCGATGGGCAGAATTTTTTCTAGGTGTTTAGCGCTCTCTACAGCAGGTGTTAAGTGTGCCCATCACTATATCAGGGTGTCGGCTGAGCAGAAGGAGGATCTCAGAGTATGGATGCTGTTCCTTTTGCACTTCAATGCACAAACCGTCATTTTGAAAGATCCGCTTCAAAATTTAGAATTATAATTTTTTACCGATGCAGCTGGCTCCGTAGGGTTTGGGGGTTATTTCAGGGGCCAGTAAGTTGGGAAGACAGCATTTTGAGAATTTCACATTCTTGGAGCTTATCCCGATAGTGGTGTATTTATGGGGGGATGGTTTGCGCAGCCATCATGTGGTATTCAAATTGTGATAACATAACCCCCAAGCTATTAATTCTGCTTCGTCATTGTCGGTGGTAAAGTTATTGAGAAAGCTAGTTTTAAAATGTTTAAGTCTTAACATTCTCTGTAGAGCGGTGCATATCACTGGAGAGCATAACATTATAGCCGATGCTCTTTCTTGGTTTCAGTGGCAGAGATTCTGGGAAGCCGCACCAGAGGCCGATTTTCAGAAAACAGCGTTGTCAGAGGAGTTTTGGAATCTGGCATTCCAAGTATAGTTGCTATAATTCAAAACTCTGTAGCAAAGAACACATGGGTGTATTACAAAAAGGTTTGGGCTGATTGGGTCCTCTTTGTTAATGAGTCAACTCATCAGAGGTTGCAATGTAGCGCTGTGCAGAATTTGTTAATCTTTATACTGCACAAGCATTCTCAGGGTATTTTGATTACTCCCCTATCGAAATTGCTATGGGCGCTGGCCTTTTATTTTAAACTAGCAATTTGCCCATCAAAAATGACGGCAATAAAATGTGAATCGTGGCAATGCTGTTTGCCACACAATGGGAGCCTCTCCCCCTCTACTTTACTGGCCTCGTGATGAGCGCCTTCTGTCTACTTCCTCCCTTGTGTCTTTTTTTCCGCCCTCCTCTCCCACCCTTGTGTCTCCTCCCCCTGTGTCTTTCCCCCCTGTCCACCCGGGGCTCTTTCCCCACCTTTCCCTCCCCTGTGTCTCTTGCCCCCCCTCTCCTTCTTCCCCTGTGTCTCTTTCCCACATGTCTGTTCCCCCCCATTTCCCTCCCCTGTGTGTCTAGCCCCTCCTCTCCCACCCCTGTGTGTCTCCTCCTCTGTCTCATCCCCCTCCTCTCACTTATTTTTATCTCTCCCCCTCTCACTCCCCTGTGTCTCTTCCCCCCCCCTCCTCTCCCTTCCATGTGTCTCTCACTCCTTTGTGTCTCTCCCCCTCATTCCTCTGTGTCTCTCCCCCCTCCCCTGTATCTCTTCCTCCTCCTCTCCCTGCCCTGTGTATCTCCCCCCTTTCCTTTGTGTCTTCCCCCTCCTTCCCTGTGTGTCCCCTCCTCCTCCTCTCTTGGGGGCGCAATCCACCTGCGCGGCCACTGTCGTTCAGTGCGCTTGCCTTTGCTCAATGCGCATCCGTGGCTTACGCCATGCGCGGCCCTTGCGCAATGCGCATGCGTGGCTTTCGCCCATTGCACTATGCGCATGCATGGGCCGTTGCGCAATGCGCACGTACGGCTTACGCAGCGCTATGCGCATGCTTGGCCCATTGCGCAATTCGTAGTTGTCAAACTGCTTTTTGACCCAAGCGTGATGACGAATCGCAGTTTGACAACTATTATATGTGATTGCAAGGCTTGGAGGATGTCACTAAAAAAATTATAGTAAAGCAGTTGGTGGATTCGTTAGAGTTTATTTGTGTTATGAAGTTTTATTATTTAGAACTGGTTTTGTTTTAACGTTCTTTGGGGCATTCAGAATTTTTGAGTTGGTAGCGCCAGCTAAATCAGTGATAGGGGGGCTTTTGGTAACTGATGTAGCAGTTCATGAATCTTTTCTTTCTATTCATATTAGAATGTCTAAGACAGATAAGTTGGGTCGGGGCAGATCTGTTATAATTTATGCAGTTTCGGGTACGGACTGCTGCCCTTGTTTATGTGTATATCGCTATTTGGGTAGCCACCCTGCGGGGGAGGGTTCCTTGCTGGTTCACATGGATGGGTCTAGCCTTTCTAAGTTTCAGTTCAGACCCATGTTTAAGGCTTGTATCGCGTCTTTACAATTGGACCCGGACCAGTTTGGGACCCACTCCTTCAGAATTGGGGCTGCCACAGAGGCAGCTAGATTGGGGCTAGATGAGGCTACAGTAAAAATGACTGGGAGGTGGGAGTCAAATAGATTCCATTCATATATTTGCCCTCAATTGTTGGTGTGATTCTGTCTTTAGGTTCCCAGATCCCCTTTTGGATTTTGGCCATTCTTACATCTATTGGGCCAGAGGGACGGCAGTGGTCCAGGACTGAGAAGCACAGTTGTGGTTTTGTTCTTCTGTAATTAACATCAAGTGGTTTGGTATTAGGGGTATGCAGTGGCATCAGTTGCTGCCTAATCTATTAGCTTTTCTAGAATATTTTGGCCACTGGGTGGGGGGATTCTCATTTATTTAGGAGGAAATTACTTAGGTGTAGTTTCCATGATGGATCTTATAAGGATTATTAAGTTTGATCTTCGTAGGTCGCAGGTGCTATTTCCTGGGATGGTTATAATTTGTTCAGGCATAGCTCCTCGGCTTAAGTGTAGGGTAGCATTTGACCCAGTCAGGTTAACCAGGGTCCAAGGTAAGTTGAACAAGATATAGTTCCTTCTTTTGTTAGACACATGGGGGAGGGGTTGTCATGAGCCATTCTGATCTTGAGATCTCTGATGCTCCCTCGTATTATTTGAAAGATGGGGTGCATCGCAATGAGGTAGGCCTCAGAGAGTTTAACTTTGCATTGATAGATGGTATTTTACAGGCCTTGCCTTCACTGGTTGGCGGGGCTAGCCGCATTAGGTTAGCTGGTGGCGGGGGTGACTGCTTTTGTTAGGTGGGAGCAGATTGATGGTGTTGGGATACACCTGTATTGGTGATGAGGTCTTCTGGACACGGGGTTTCTGGAGGTCTCACATAGTTGGGCTCACTTGATGGGCGTGAGCAGTCATGTTTTTATTTGTCTTACCAATAAAGGCTGTTGGCCTGTCTTATTCCCATATCAGTGTCTGTGTTTATTTATTTATGGGTAAAATGGGTATATATACAAATCGCGTATGCTTAGGTCAAGCTCCAGCTGGGAATCGGAGAGGAATCGCCAAGTCCCAGGCTTGTATATGCAGACAATGTGCGGACATATACAAACCTTAGGTGTTAGCACCATAGGGGGGCTAAACAATAAAAGGGAGTAACAAAATTAGTAACTCCATCACAAACACATATTAGATAAGCTATTAGCATGCTATTACAACTATGGTAATGACACAATATTGTATGGAGCCCTGTTGCGGCTTAGTCTGGCGGCCAAGGATGAGGGTTGGAATGGGCTGGAGGGTTGGAATATCTGGAGGGAAAGCAATCTAAGATACTTTTAAAGCATACTGCAGACCAACATTTCCCATAGAAGTCCACCTGACATCTGATTATTACCTCTAACCACCCCCTTCAAGAATACTTGCTTACACAGGGCCATTATGTTTCCTCACACCACCTTCCTTATTATAACCTCCTGCCTCTTTCTCAGACTCTCTTATACTGTCTCTATAGATCATGTCTCCTATAATATAACTATCTCCCCTTCCCTGCATTCCTCTCCTCTTCTCTGCTCCCATGAGCTCCTCTCCTTCCTCCGGTCACTATCTCATCCCTCCCCTAAAGCTGGAAAGCAGAAATGTAAGTCCTATTCCCATCTCCTTTTACTCTCTCTCCTTCTGATGGCTTGTGGGGATATATCCCCTAACCCAGGCCCCTTACTCATTCCCACCTGCTGTCAGCCACGCAGAGTCCCCAGGGCAGCAAATGCCCAAAACACCCATAATCTACTACCCATCACTTGTCACAAACCATCTACTTTGCCCTTCTCATGTGCCCTCTGGAATGCAATAAACTTACCTTCATTCATGACCTCTTCATTTCCAACTCCCTCAATTTACTGGCTATCACGGAAACCTGGCTCACACCATCTGACTCTGCCTCCCCTGCTGCACTCTCTTATGGTGGTCTACACTTCAGCCACACTCCTAGACCTGGGAACAAACAAGGTGGAAGTGTGGGCATACTGCTATGCTCTCGCTGCACTTTCACTGCATACCCACTGCCCCCCCCCCTTTCAATTCTCATCCTTTGAAGTCCACATTATCCGCATCTTCTCTCCCATCCCTCTGCGAGTAGCTGTGATCTATCGCCCGCCTGGATCACCCTCTCAATTTCTGGACAACTTTGCCGCCTGGCTCCCTCACTTTCTCTCCTCCAATATACCTTCACTCATTCTTGGCGATTTCAACATAGCCACTGACACACCCACCTCCCCAACAACTGCAAAATTACTTGGACTTACCTCTTCCCTTGGCCTCTCACAATGGACAGATTCCGCAACTCACAGTGGTGGACACTCCATTGACCTTATTTTTACTAATCTCTGCACTATCTCCAACCTTGACATCTCCCCACTTCCCCTATCTGACCACCACCTGCTAACTTGCAACCTCACCTCATCTTCCGCTCACCACCCTTCTTCAAATCCCTGCCACCAGAACCCGCAGAAACCTGCAGGCATTTAACCCACAACAATTTTCAAATGTACTAAAACCCTTTGTCAGCCCCCTCACCACCCTTGCCTGCCCTGACGTCGCTACTTCACAGTACAACACTACTCTAACCTCCACCCTTGACTCTCATGCCCCCATAATCACAAGCAAACGCCCTCGCTCTCATCCACAACCATGGCACACTACACAAACACGCTATCTACAGAAATGCTCACGCACTGCAGAACGACTATGGAGGAAATCTCGCACTTCAGCAGACTTTCTCCACACAAGTTTACCTTGCGCTCCTATTTGTCTGCCCTCAATCTTGCCAAACAACACTACTTCTCATCACTAATATCAAATTGTCCTCCAACCCTAAACGTTTATTTGCTACATTTAACACCCTCCTTTGCCCACCCCCACCTCCTGCCCCTTACTGTCTAACTGCTGATGACTTTACCAGCCACTTTAAAAATAAAATTGAAACCATCCGAAATGAGCTCTCCTCCCAGCTTGGCCCTACCCCACCTTCCTTTCCACAAGCCGACAACACCCAGCCCTTACCCTTCCCGAATCCCTCCTCCACTTTGGATTCCTTTGACCCTGTAACCGAGGATGAAGTTTTTACGTTATTATTAACCTCTCACCTTACAACATGTCCACATGATCCTATTCTTTCACAGCTAATCCCTCCCCTATCCACCGCACTTATCCCAGCTCTCACACATCTATTCAACCTCTCCCTAAACACTAGCAGGTTTCCATCCTCGTTAAAACACGCCACAATTACACCCATTCTCAAGAAGCCCTCATGTGACCCAGCTTCTGCCTCCAACTACCGCCCTATCTCACTACTTCCCCTGGCTTCTAAACTGCTTGAGCGGCTTGTTTACAATCGCCTCACTCAATTTATTTCTTCCAATTCCCTGCTTGACCCCTTCCAATCTGGTTTCCTTGCCCAACACTCAACAGAAACAGCCCTCACAAAAGTCACCAATGACTTGCTAACTGCCAAATCAAAGGGTAACTTCTCCATGCTAATTCTTCTGGACCTCTCTGCTGCCTTCGACACAGTTGACCACCCTCTTCTAATCCAAACTCTCTGTTCATTTGGCATCCAGGGCACAGCTCTTTTATGGTTCACATCCTATCTAAAAGATTGTACATTTAGCGTCTCCTTCTCTGGCACCTCTTCTTCACCTCTCCCTCTGTCTGTTGGCATTCCCCAAGGTACTGTCCTAGGTTCTGTCCCTAACCTATAAAGCCCTGAACAACAGTGCACCCACTTATATTTCTGCTCTTGTTCCAAAATACTCTCCCAACCGCCCCCTTCATTCTGCTAACGACCTTCTTCTCTCCTC
The DNA here is from genome assembly GCA_027410445.1 of Discoglossus pictus. NCBI lineage: Eukaryota > Metazoa > Chordata > Amphibia > Anura > Alytidae > Discoglossus > Discoglossus pictus. Next base: position 66,175,283 of record CM050170.1, read on the forward strand.
CTCTCTCATCACCTCCTCTCACTCCCGTCTTCAAGACTTTTCTCGTGCTGCCCCTACTATTTGGAACTTCTTGCCTCGCTCCATTAGATTATCTTCCTGCCTCAAAACCTTTAAAAAATTACTAAAAACACACCTATTTGAAAAATCATATCAACTTCAGCCTTAACATGTACAACTGCACACTCCACAGCTTAATAACACTCCCACCCACAATCTACAGAACAACACACAGACACCTCCAATTGACTAAACAAATTGCATTCACGTTGCCATTTTGTATTTGTCACTCTCTTGTATAACACCTAAACCCTTAGATTGAAAGTTTGCGAGTTTTCAATTGTGTGTCTGTGTCTTGGAAACAAGCACTATGTGCATTTGATTATAAGCTCAAAAACAGGGCCCTCCATTCTTTATAAGGTGTTAAGTTTGTTTTTTGCCATGTACTAAACCCCTATACAGTGCTACGGAATATGTTGGTACGATATAAAGATAATAGATAATAAAAATAAATAAATATCCTTTGGGTTCTGTCTATTGGGTCAGTGTCCTAGCCCAGCAGGATTTGACCTTCTTAACAGCACTCTTCAGTGACCATCTATTGGTCCAAGTGTTACCATAATCTAGCCTGGCTACAGAATAGAGGATCTCGGCCTATGTCTGACACAGAGCTTGCCCCAGCACAAGCTGCTACATCCAGGCTCTCAGAGTCCTGTCAATCATTCCATGTGACCAATGAGCAGTGCAGCCTCGGTCCCTCCCACAAGCAGAGCAAAGGCACATGGAAAACTGTGTGTGAGACTTGCTGTGTGTGTGTATGTGCAAGAAAACAACACTGTGCTGTGTGTGCCTTGCGTTGTGTGTGCCCTGTGTCATATCCCTGGCGTAATGAGCAGAAAGGTAAGAAAATGCATACATCTATATTTATCAATAAAGAATCAAAACGCCAATAAAACAGAAATATCCAACATCTTGCATCTCTATATATAGTACATATATATATATAATCTATGCATATGTATGTATTGGTGTGTGCATCTCAATATATCTATCACATATATAGTTGTGAGCGTACCGGCCGTAGCGAGGGCTGCGGGCGAGAGCCTCGGTTGCTGGCATGGAGCGCCAAAGGCTCTCCTTGCCAGCAACTGAGGCCCTCGCAAACTTGACGTTATAACGCAAAAAACACGACACAACAACTGCGACCCTCGCAAACTTTACTGCGCACCGCAAATAACATACGAGACATGTTAACACTCAATACGACCTCGCAAAAATCGTCCGCAACTCGCGAACATGAAAAAAAATAAAACACAATAAATACACACACCACATACATAAAAACCTTACCGACAGCAACAGGGAGCATCCACGACCTCAAAAAACCTACTTACACCTTCATTTAACTCAAAATAAAAGAGTTTAGACACTAAAAAATTCTGTAAGCAAGAGAAAAAATGGCCGCCGAACAAAACGAAAACGAGACTAAACACACTAAACACCACAAGCAACTCGCAAAACACCACAAAAGACACGTTATCATACATTACGACATCGCAAAAATCGTCCGCAACCCGCGAACATGAAAACATTAAAAACACAATAAATACACACAACACATACATATAAAGCTTACCTACAGCAAGAGGAAGCATCCAGGACCTCAAAAAAAACAACTTACACCTTTAGTTAACTAAAAATAAGCAAGAGAAAAAATGGCCGCCGAACAAAACGCAAACGAGGCTACAGCACTCTAACCACGGAAAACACCACAAGAAACTCGCAAAACACCACAAACGACCTACGGATATTCCGCTAAGACGCATACCACACATTACCCGCCATTTTACGCTAATGTGGAAGTACACGAGTACGCTAATGGTTTCGTCTCGCACACGCACACTATTACACTGCACACGTTCATCACGCTTACACAGCACCTCCACACCACTAATGCTGCAGCAACATCAAAACACATTGCCAGCTCTTCAACACAATGCTTCAAAATAGGTAAAGTATATTCATTTATTAATTTTGTATTCTATATTTCAGTAGTACACACAAAACAACATTAGCTACCTCTGCAGCGCGCAAAAGTCGGCATGCCCTTTTAAACACAATATAAAAATAAATAAACTGCATATCATAGCCAAACATACATACAACCTTATTTTCCACCAGAGATATAAGGGCATAACTTCAGAACAGCTAGTATAATATTTATAAGTCTTCACACTAAGATGTTCCATTAATAACTAAACAACTTTCCAAACATACACATCTCATTGCTGTCATTTTTTGTCGGGCAAGTCGCTAGTTATATATAAATAATATATATATTTATATATGCACATACATATGGAGATATATATATTTTTATATAACATATAGTTTTGTTAAGAGTAACGGGGAGAGACACAGAACAGGAGGGGTGGAGATATGGGGGAAAGAGACACAGGGGAGGGAGGAGGGGGTAAGAGACACAGGATGTGGAAAAAAGACGGGAGTGGGGGAGAGATATAGGGGAAAGAGACACAGGGAAGAGAGGAGGCGGGAAGAGACACAGGAAGGAGAGAAGAGACACAGGTCAGGGGGAAGAGATACAGGGGAGAAAGTCTGGGAAAATCACAGGGCAGGGAGGAGGGGGAAGAGACACAGGATGGTGGAAAGAGACACAGGGGAGGGGGAAGAGATACTGGGGAAAGAGACATGGGGAGGGGGACAGAGACACATGGAAGAGACACACAGCAAGGGGAGAAGAGACACAGGTCAGGGGGAAGAGATACAGGGGAGAAAGTCTGGGAAAAAATGGGAGGGAGGAGGGGGGAAGAGACACAGGATGGTGGAAAGAGACAAAGGGAAGGGGGGAAGAGATACTGGGGAAAGAGACACAGGGAAGGGAGAAGGGGGGAAGAGACACAGGGAGGGGGACAGAGACACATGGGGTAGACACACGGAGGGGGGAAGAGACACAGGTCAGGGCGAAGAAATACAAAGGAAAAACGGGGGGGAATGCAGGGAAGAGAGGAGGGGGAAAGACACAGGAAGGGGGAGAAGAGACACAGGATAGGGGGAAAAGAGACATGGGGAAGAGACATGCGAGGGTGGGGGGAGAGAAGGAGGGAGAGGGAAGAGAGACACATGGGAGGGAGAGGGGGAGAGACACAAGGGAGGGGAAAGAAAGAGGCAAGAGAGGGGAGAAGAGATACATGGGAGTGGGGAGAAAAATGTATATTATGCCAACATTTATGAGGGGCAAATGACTAGTATACTGTATATATATATTTGTATCCGTTTATCTCTTGTTTTCCAGACCCCAGGTACCCTGCACATTACCTTGTTCCCCTAACATTGGAGGAACATGGCAGATAATATTGGAGGAAGCCGAGTATCTAATAGGACCAAGTAAGTGTCAGGACGCAAAGCTCAGTATTAGTCAGATACATTTATACAAATCCACTAATGTACCAAATTGTGGGCCAACCCTCCCAATCTATACAGATATTCTCAATTTCAAAATGTATGATAAAGTGTTAGGCTCTCTTTTGGAACACATAATGGTGTTTTTTAAGGAAAAATCCTGATTTAAGCTACTTAGGTCCTAATAGTCATCGGGTATGAGAGGATACCAAACCAAAGAAAACCTACGGGTCGAATCAGTCTAGCGACCTTTTCAAGCCCAACAAAGAAGTAGGTAGAGACAGAGAGTGCAAGGCCCAAGATAGTGTTCTTGAGAATGAGAAATGATGTGATGATGGTATTGATCTGTGGCTCTATAATCCTTGTTTCCTTTATAGAATTAGGAAATAGACATAGCAGTGTATTAAAGCAAAAAACAAAGATGCATGAGGTGTTATAAATTCACCTTCAACCATGTCCAACTTTTTTTTTATACTGAGAATCCAATGCTGACCTCTCACCTAATAACGTATAACATTCAAGAATGCTTATCACATATATAAGTGTCGTAATTGTGGGGTTGTTGGTAACACAATGTTAAAATTGCAACTGCGAGCCATAACTACGAGGCCCGCTCAACGCCAGGGGCGCAGGACTTAGCGGGACTTGGCTGCAATGGGCGTCAAAGGCATCCATTGCAGAGGTGGAGATGAGAGCCGCAGTCACTCATCCTGAGACATGCAGGACTTAGTTGCAAAGGTGTCATCCCGAGACACGTGGGGCCCCTGGACTTAGCGAAATAATGGCCTGTAGGACTTAGGACCCAAGGCACGTAGATGGAAGGCGGGGCTTGCAAAATTAAGACTTTAACGGCCGAACCACGGAACTGGAAACACCTGCAAAAACATACAAATATTCCTCAAATTAACTTACACACTCACACACAGCACAGGGGGTGAGCCTGTGAGTGAGGTTGCAAGTTAATTTGAGGCAAGTTTGACATTTTTTCACGATTGAAAATCACCTTAATGAGAAAAAAATGGCTTCCAAAAAACGTAAACACGTCGGAAACGAGGCTCAAGGTCGTAAAACGAGGCTGAAGGACGTAAATACGAGCAATAAGCAGTAAGACTTAATGCAAACCAGTAACACTTAATACAAGGCAGTAACATTTAACCCAAGGCAGTAACACTTAACCCAAGGCAATAACACTCATCGTGAGGCCCCTAAACTACACGGGGGTGAGGCTTGTAATGAGCGCCAAAGGGGATCAGTGCAAAGGAGGACAGTTGTGGCTTGAAATGAACTAAGATGGAAGAAGGAGACATTTACACATTGCATCCTTGCCTAGCTTTTTTTTCCTAACACCTTAAGAACTTTTTGGGCAGTTTTATGGCAATTTTACATACCAATATCTCCCTATGGGTGATAGGGGACTCCAGACGTGGTCTCCTTGCTCATTGTGCCTTAGAAGTTATCAGCTACACCCTAATGACGAGACCCAATTAAGGCAGAAACGTACGTCTGGGGTTGCTGTTTCTCCTGTTCAGGGTGGAATTGCCTGGTATTTTGGGGCTGGATCACTCTAGTGAGTGGGACCAGACTGATATACTGCAGGATATGTCTTCCTGTGAAGGACACAAGTGGCTATAAGAGGCTGCTCTTAGAGTGGGTGACCATATACATAGACCTACCTATTAAGGATAGTTTGTTCTCTGCTTGAGTACCTCTATTGTTGGTATTGCTTATGCAACGTACCAACCTACCACCGCTATTAATACACCTCTTCATCACATTACCCCTCTTCACTTGCTCAGTAACATATCTGCACAGTACACATTTTGTCTTTCTACTATTCCCTCACTGTTGTTGTGCTCCTCTTGGTGACTCTTCTTGGCCAACACCCACAACCAAATAAAGTTGACAACATAAACTCTTCACGTCTTATATCATTCCTTAACCTAGACATGATTAACCATACACCATAATTAACCCTCAAACAAATTAGAGTTGCCTTTTTATCCTGTGACCTAAAATTAATATAAAATGAAAAGAAAAAACTAGTAGGATTTGAATATGTCAGCCATCTCTCTATATGATCAACGTTGGGGGCAAACAATAATGTATCTAATCTAATAAAGCTACTGTGCTGGGATCGGGCCAGGGCATACCGATGGGTTACTGGTGCGGGCCAGAGGTCCTGGTCTTAAAGCTATCATCCCATATTTCTTTAGTAACCCCTCACCAAATGTCATATCCTTTTTAAAAGGTGGCACGTCTTTCGCGCACTGGAGAATTGCGCTCTGATGGTGCTCCAGCTTGCATCCCATCTGCCCCATCTCATATTTACTGGACTTGCTTGCTGGAGGCTGCCAAGGCTAAGGTAAGGGGCTGACAGTGTGCCATGTGGGACTGGCATGTGTCATAAGGAGCATTGTGTGCATGTGTCACTAGGAGCATGTTGCATTGCATGTTTATCACTACATACATGATAAATATGCAATGCAACATGCTCCTAGTGACACATGCACACAATGTCTGGCCCATATGGCACACTGTCAGACCTTTACCTTGCCAAGCAGGTCCAGTAATTATGAGATGGGGGCCTCTGTGGCAGATGGATGCAGGCTGGAGTGCAGTTATCGGCGCCCTGATGACGGTGCGCTGTTCTGCAGCGCGCATAGGTCGGTGTGCCCTTTTAAACACAATATATCATAGCTAAACATACACACAACCTTATTTTCCACCAGAGATATAAGGGCATAGCTTCAGAACAGCTAGTATAATATTTATAAGTCTTCACACTAAGGTGTTCCAAAAGAACCAGGCAGCTTTGTCTTTTGGAACCAGATTTATTGGGGGATCTTGATACTGTTGTGATCTTTCTTTATTAAGATTCATATGACAGACAGATCACGACAGCCTCAGGTAAATAAGTATACTCCGTGTACCTGCCTAGTTACCCAACTGAGTGATTGTCCTGGGAAACCACAGAAGTCAATCGGGAGTCATTGGTGAAACCGATACCATTTGATTTATTGTATGTAATTGGCCACAGCATTTTCATATTCTTCCATGCCCATCAAGTCCTGTTGCGCCCTAATACCCACTGTAGGGCTACTGAAGAAAGCTATAAAATTGTCCCAAACTTGAATAAATAATGGCGGTGCTAAAAGTATCTTTTCTTTTTTCTCTTCTCCCTTTAAGGTTGAAGGTGGGGAAATGCCTACTGCTAGCCACTGGCTAGTAGCCCGAGTCATTCAGGAAGTAGTAGTATGGAAGGTTTTCCTGGCTGGAAGGAGCAGGGGCTGTGTAATAACATACACTCCATCCAACAGGTAGACTGAGCCCCATAGATTACATGACCCATGGCAGTCATGTAGCTTACATGGTCTCCAACTTGTCAGACCACCTGGCGCCTTACTTGCCCCATGTTTTTCTCCCATAGGAAGTTGGTCCTCCAGGATTGGTCCATTTCTGAATGGCAAATTAAAGGGGATTTTCAGTTTATAGTAAGGACACAGGGAGGTAAATGGGTGGATGGAAAGATGGGGATACTATAGATAGATTGAGAAACAGAGAGAGAATAAGAGAAAAAGGCAGGGCATAGAATGAGGAGAGAGAGTTGGGTGGAGGGACAACAGGATCGATAGATAGATAGATAGTGAAAGGATAGATGGATAGATAGATAGATAGTGGAAGGATAGATGGATAGATAGATAGTGGAAGGATAGATGGATAGATAGATAGTGGAAGGATAGATGGATAGATAGATAGATAGATAGATGGATAGATAGATAGATAGTTAGAGAGATAGATAGATAGTGGAAGGATAGATGGATAGATAGATAGTGGAAGGATAGATAGATAGATAGTGGAAGGATAGATAGATAGATAGTGGAAGGATAGATGGATAGATAGTTAGAGAGATAGATAGATAGATAGATGGATGGATAGATAGATAGATAGATAGTGGAAGGATAGATAGATGGATAGATAGTTAGTTAGATAGATAGATAGATAGATAGATAGATAGATAGATAGATAGATAGATAGTGGAAGGATTAATGGATAGATTTATGGATGGGTAGATAGATCAGGTAGACAAGATGAAGGAGGTAATGAAAATAAGAGGGAGAGCGAGAAGAGAAAGAAGGGACAGTGGAAAGAGGAATGTTCTACGCATATAAATGGAGATAGAGAAGCAAAAAAGTCCTAAAATCATATAAAAAGTCTTATGGCAGCTGCTTGGCCACCATGGTTACTCTAGAACCTTTATCCTGGTGATGTCATTCCTGGAGTTTGTGACATCACCACAGCCTGGCTATAAGTCCACATGTCTGGGGCAGCACTGAGTTATTTGATCTCTACAGAGAGCTGGGTAGGTTGGCATCTAACGAGGGGTCTGTGCCAGGAAGGATGTCTAGAAGAACTCAGATAAGTTGGGAGTGGGTTGTGTGTCCTGTGATAGGATTAGATAGGAGTAGTTGTATAATGTCCAGTAGACACATGTATATATATGTTTGTAAGGTGTCGGCATAGTGTGTTTCTTTCATGTTCATAGTAAATAGAAAGAACTTGATGGGCTGAAAGTCTTTTTTCAACCTTAATTACTATGTAACTATGTAATAATATTGGCAGCCACCATCTGTTGTTTTTTACTCAACTTTTATTTTTTTTACAGATATTATTTAGAGATATTCTATTTGAGGTTTGTATGAATTTTATCAATAAAATATAATATTACGTAGATTTAGCAATACAATAATTAAACTTTTACACCATACAGAAAGATGGAAAGTAAGATTGGGGGACTTCCTCTCAATGTGGATAGATAGATAGATGGATGGATGGATAGATAGATAGATAGATAGATAGATAGATAGATAGATAGATAGATAGATAGATAGAGTGATAGATAGATAGATAGAGTGATAGATAGAGTGATAGACACAGATAGATAGATAGATAGATAGATAGATAGATAGAGTGATAGATAGAGTGATAGATAGATAGATAGAGTGATAGATAGATAGATAGACACAGATAGATAGATAGAGTGATAGATAGAGTGATAGGTAGTCAGATAGATAGATAGTGATTTGGATAGATAGATAGATAGATAGTGGAAAGATAAATGGATAGATTTATGGATGGGTAGATAGTTCAGGTAGACAAGATGAAGGAGGTAATGAAAATAAGAGGGAGAGAGAGAAGAAAAAGAAGGGACAGTGGAAAGAGGAATGTTCTACGTATATTAATGGAGATATAGAAAGTCTTATGGCAGCTGCTTGGCCACCATGGTTACTCTAGAACCTTTATCCTGGTGATGTCATTCCTGGAGTTTGTGACATCACCACAGCCTGGCTATAAGTCCACATGTCTGGGGCAGCACTGAGTTATTTGATCTCTACAGAGAGCTGGGTAGGTTGGCATCTAACGAGGGGTCTGTGCCAGGAAGGATGTCTAGAAGAACTCAGATAAGTTGGGAGTGGGTTGTGTGTCCTGTGATTGGATTAGATAGGAGTAGTTGTATAATGTCCAGTAGACACATATATATGTTTGTTAGGTGTCGGCATAGTGCGTTTCTTTCAAGTTCATAGTAAATAGAAAGAATATTGGCAGCCACCATCTGTTGTTTTTTACTCAACTTTTTTTTTTTTTACAGATATTGTTATTCAGAGATATTCTATTTGAGGTTTGTATGAATTTTATCAATAAAATATAATATTAAATAGAGTTAGCAATACACTTAGGATAATAATTACACTTTTACACCATGTGTATAGATAGATAGAGATAGAAAGATATAACTTTATTGGTCCATTGTAGATGACATCACACTTTCATTTAGAAACATACAAATAAATATGGCTGCTGTCCCCCTATATTCAATGGCGTAATACATTTGGGCCATTTTTGATGATATGACACTTTATGTGACGATATCACAGAATTGTGAAAATTGGTCTAAATTTATAATAATTTTTCACATTTTTTAGATAATGAAGTCAATAGTGGATGTGACGCTGACTCAAATAAACCAGAGGATCGACCACCTGGTGAATAATTTATATACAGTGTGTGTTGTGTGTGAATTATATACAGTGTGTTATACACAGAGTAATTCTTATATATCTATATTTTACATTTTATACAGATTATCGAGTATACCCGCATATATAATGAGGTAAATATTCTCTCTATATATTATTTAGGCAATAATACACAATGGATGGGTGGATGGATGAATAGATAGGTAGGTAGGTAGATAGATAGATAGATAGATAGATAGATAGATAGACAGACAGACAGACAGACAGACAGATAGATAGATAGATAGATAGATAGATAGATAGATAGATAGATAGATATTCTACTACTATATAACTGTTTCCCTCTTTTACAGCTAGTGCGCATTATTGATCGGAGAAGTAAGTACATTACGTACTGTGTGATTAGTATAAATATTACCATAACTGATGAACAATCCCCTTGTGGGAGCAACATTTTAATGGCAGCCATATGTTTAATGAGTTAAAGGGCCAATCTCATGTAGGGGCAAAGTAGCTTAATGGTGGTGGTGGTGGTGGGGTGTTAAAGGGCCAGGTCCATATAGAAGCAAAGTGACCTAATGACAAGGACATGTTTAATGGGTTAAAGGGTCAGTACCATGTAGGAACAAATGGACCTAATGACAGGGACATGTTTAATGGGTTAAAGGGTCAGTACCATGTAAGAACAAATGGACCTAATGAAAGTGGGGAATGTTTAATAGGTTAAAGGGTCAGTAACATGTAGGAACAAATGGACCTAATGCCAGGGACATGTTTATTGGGTTAAAGGTTCACTACCATGTGGGAACAAATGGGCCTAATGGCAGGGACATGTTTAATAGGTTAAATAAAGGGTCAGCTATATGTAGGAGTGGTGACCTAATGAGAGAGACATGTTTAGTAGGCCAAAGGGTTAATCCCATGTAGTAGCAAAGTAACTTAATGACAGGAACGTGTTTAATGAGTTTACCTTTATCTTTCCATCAGGGACAAATTATGCTAATATATTGTAAGTATTCAATAATTAAATTATTTGCTATTAAATAATAATTATCTTATTGTGTAATGGTGTCTGTCAAGTGGCAAATGGTCTAACAATTCTTACTGATGTTTGTTCACAGCGACAGAATAAAAGATGACGTGTCATATAATAATGGCCAATATAACCTACGTGTTGTGGTAAGATATAACATTTCATAAATGCTTCAAAATTTGTGTATAAGACCTTTATGTGAGACTAGTAAGGACAACTGGTGGTGATACCGGGCTACTTGTGAGACTAGTAAGGACAACTGATGGGGATGAAACCATAGCTTTATTGTCCAAAAGGTTTTACTAAAGTGATTGGCCTAAAGATCCTCTCCAAGATTTTTTGACAAGGAGCTTATAGAATATCATTACATTTAATGCCAATGACGGATCTCTTAGACACAAGGGTTTTGTGATTATGTATCCTTGATTATAATAATAATAACAATGAACTGATGTACTTTTTCCCCAGAGATCAAACATGGTCAGGATGATGCTGTGCGCCGGTAAGTATATTACTACAAAATAAGATTTAATTAATAATTATTGTATTATTGCCGAATTTCCCGAGTAGTAGCTCAGTAAGATATCATTTTGGTTTTAACTTTGGACAAATAAAAAGTCCTAAACGAATGTTTTCTAGCTGGGTCAATGGGCTGTATAAATCCTGACAAGCTCAAGGGGAATTTTGCCCTGAACTATTTGGTAGGGAAAAGTGTAATTAAAAAGATTTTGAAATATCTGTATCCCACTAATTGGCACATCTTATGAAGTACGTCTGGTGACTTGTCTTCATAATACTAAATAATCTTGTTGTTTTAAGAATATTATTTAATATCATATTATATGTTCATCTTTTTCAGCTGTCCATATGGTGTCAGCCAATCAAGGGGGCAACAATAGGTAGGTAAAACAGTAAGTACCATGGGACCCAAATAGTAGATCTCAACAAACGCCCTGCTTAAAAGAACACACATAGTCCTTCAATGGGGCGTACTGGTCACAAATGGTTAATCAGTAAATACTTCATGATTGATTGACCAAGATGATCCTTTTTTCAAGATTCTTTTTCAATATTTATAGGCCAAAATGTTTTTCAAGACTGAATCACCAAGAATCCCTTTGATTAATATTATATTAATTTATATCTCAATTGACACAGTCAATAGTTGACCTGATTTATCTTCTCTATTTAGCCGCTCCTTAAGATCAACTATATCTATAAATCAATAATGTATTTACAATTCCTCTACTTTCTTTAACTCCATCCTTTAACTGTTCCATATAACATATCAATATAATGTAACTCCTCCACTAACTACTCCCTATAACTAGCCTTAACTTCTCACTACATCTACTCTCCTGTCTGCTTCTTTAACCACGCCCTATAACTCTTCTCCTAAATTCCTCCTATAAGCACTCCTCGTAGATCCTCCACTAACTTCTTGTATAACAACTTACTTTAACTCTTCCCCAGCTGCCTCTTTACCCTATTTGACCCGTTCCTCTTATGCACAGTACATCTATCTCATTATGTTTGCCTTTCCTTCTAGTTCCACTATGGAGGAGACTGAGCCCACAGAGTAAGTATGGCGTGCTGTCCTGGTAATGACTACTGGGCTGGGGCATGGACTACTAAAAATAGTCTCAGCCCAATGCTTGCCTCAGCCATAATACTAACCCTAACCCAAAATTAACACCAATGCTCGACCCAACCCTATTTCTAGGTCTATTCCCAAATCTAATTTTAAGCATACCCACAGCCTTAATCTGAGTCCTACCCATAATTCCAGATCCTCCCTATCTCTACTCACTCTATGGTCTGCCTCAATTATTTTCATAAAGTTAATTAAGATACCTTTTCCTAACAGGGATGTGGAGGCTGAACCGGCTACAGAGTCAGTTCTGTGAGTATTTATACTTCAATGTTGGTTAAAAATATTTAATATATTTATGTTTGTTTTATTCTCAAACTTGGTTGTATTATATTAAAATGATTAGTTTGCAAGTCTTTATCTCTGTTATGTACATAGATAATGGACCTCTATAATGTCATATATCAAGAGGAGGGTGGGTGGAATTAACATTAATGGATAACATCTGTAACATTCATTGATAAAATGGCTGATAGATCCAGTGACCACTAATGGTCTCCATCTCTAATATGCATAGACAAAATGGCAAATGACCAATAGCTATCTTTTATATGCAATGACAAAATGGTAGATGTGTCCAATAGCCATTAACCATATTCATTTGTAAATTGTAAAATGGGTAAGATTACCAGTCACCATGTATTTATATTCTTCTTATTTTATATTTCCTAAAAGCTACACCACTGACCCAGCTCCAGAGCCGGCCATGTGAGTATTTAAACCTCAAAGTGTTTTTGAGGGGGGGTTGAAACTGACCTACATCACTTATGTCCAAATGACAAATCTGGAAGGGTTAGTGCAAAGTTTAGATAAAATGCAACTTTTTAGGACAGAGTAAGCAATGATATTATTATAACCCTGTCATAAATTAACCCTTTAGGCATTTTGTATGTTTTATATGAGTTAATTTGATTATTTTTTATTATACTCAATGTAATTATGATATAACATTTACTTTTCACTTTACTGCTAAGACGCCTCCAGTATGACAGAATCTTATTTTCTGGGTCTTCCCCCCATTATTTTTGTTCTCCCGCATGTACAGCTGTGGTCTATATTACTGACATTACCTGATTCTGGTCTGTAGCCCACATGCTAGTCAACCTAACATGTCGACCATCTTGTACAATGCAATAAGGATAAGTTACATTTGTTCAATAAACAAAAACTAACAATAACAACCCACAAAGTCCCAAGGTCCATGAAGTAGCGACATTTTTGGTGGGACTCGTGGAGGCTCCCGTCCCGCCCTAGCTTAAAAAGTGATTCATTATACACAAAATGGCACTTTTCATTCCAGGGGGGGGGGAGGTTCCAGAACATAACAATCAGTTACTTAAGAGGTTTCTTAGAAGTGAAGTATACATTTTATATCCAAATTACATTGAAAAGGTAACAAATTAGCCTAACTCTACTCTCAACTATAGGTGACAATAATTTTCATAATGTTAACTAAATCAACTTTTCCTAACAGAGAGGCTGATGTTGAACCAGCCATGGAGCCAGCCATGGAGCCAGCCATGGAGCCAGTTCTGTGAGTATTTACATGTTAATGTTTAATGTTGTTCACAACAATTTGAAACATGTTTACACATAGCTATTATAGTTATGAATGGTTATTTCTCAAAATGTAATTATATGATATTAAAATGATTAGTTTGCAGGTGTATCCTACATTTGTAATCTACATAGACCAAATTGCAAATAGCCAACAAGCATTATTGGCCTCCATATGTAATACCAACAGATAAAAAGGTTGGATGGACCCAATATCCATTAAAGGTATATGCAAGTGAGCTGGATTATGATTGCATCTGATAGAGGAGAATTAGTAGTGTATGAAAAAAAACAGTTTGCATGAAAAAATACCAAAAAAAACATTTAAACAGTTACCCTAAAGTTTGTTGAATCTTTCATTTGCAAACTGTTTTCTATCAATGTTGACAGCCCCTGAAAGTTTCAGCTGAAATCAGCATACATAATATGTTGTATCCTGGGGATTGAGCTGCAGCTTTCCTTAAGATTTCTGTAATACCAAGAACAAGGTCTGTGTCCCTTCATTCACTGATTGTTTTATCTACATCCCAGGTGATACTTGCCCCAGCCCCAGTGATTTGCCTCTGTAACCCCCCTAGCCCCAGCAATTTACCCCATCACCTGCGCCACCCCCAGTAAATTGCCCCTTTGATCTCTCACAGCCCCAGTGAATTGCCCTTGTGATCTCTCCCAATCCCAGTGAATCGCATGCACTCACTCACACGGAGACACATGCACAGACCATGAACGTTGCAGGTCATTGCAGGACCATAAATCAAGCTTAAATGCTAATTCGCCTAAAGGAGAAATTAGAATAGGAAGAAGAAGCTAAAATGTTTGGTTTCAGTACAATTATAATTTGTCAGAATTTATGTCTAAAGAACAACCGTGTAAGCATTTTTACTTGAATGACGATTTATGGTCCTTTAAGGACCCAGTGTAGTAGTCATCTATGCTGGTTGCTTACAGCATTGCTGGTTGCTTACAGCATTGCTGATTGGCTGCAAAGCTGGGCATGTTTACATGGACAGAGTACACTTTTAGAAAATCGCAACCTGAGAAGCCTAGGTCCATCCTGGGGGTGTAAACATCACCTGCAATATTTTTTTATTTTTTAATGCAAAGCTAAAAAAACATAGTGCATGTGAATAAAAGTAATTATACGGTACTAATTCTATCAGATGCATTAACCCAGCTCACTTGCATATACGTTTAACAGCTTCCATTTGTAAATTTTAGGATGGTGATCTTACCATTAATGGCCTCTACCAGAAATATCAATGCGCAAAATGGTGGATGAATCCAATACCTATTAATGACTTTCATTCGTAATGCCCATAGACAAAATAACAATGGATCCGTAGTCATTAATGGCTTTCAGTTCGTCTATAATATTCATAGACAAAATGGAGAATAGGTACACTTACTTTTATTGGCCTCAGTCTGTAATGTTCATCTACAAAATGGCGAACTGATATGCGTAAATTATAAAGCAAATGGTTATAATGGTTTTTCTGTTATATATAAGAGTGGGCTGGTTGTGGTCTATTAATACTTGTTCCCTATAACTTCTCCCCTAACTGTAACTTT
This sequence comes from Discoglossus pictus, assembly GCA_027410445.1. Classification (NCBI taxonomy): domain Eukaryota; kingdom Metazoa; phylum Chordata; class Amphibia; order Anura; family Alytidae; genus Discoglossus; species Discoglossus pictus. The sequence goes on from CM050170.1 coordinate 66,190,545, forward strand.
ACAAATACCATATAATAATATCTACTTTTTCAGTCAACATTTACTTATATCTCATCAATTTATATTTCCTAACAGTGCCACCACCATGGAGGCTTCTCCAGACTTAGTCATGTGAGTATTTACACCTTTTATTCTCCTGAATGAAATTGTAACATAAAATGTTGTCTACTAAGAAGCCTCCACAACCTTATCTTCTGCCTCCTCTCCTTTCTTCCTGTTCTCTCTAAGGAGAACTGACATCTTGTACAGCTGGGACTTAGGGTCATGCCCCACAGGAGAAGGGCATCACATAGTTGAGTGTGAAGCTCTCCCTTGCCAGTGTGGTCTTAGGTCATAGTGGTTTATTTATTGTTTTTATTGAAGTAGTATAATTATTTTTTTGTGTTAATGAAGCTCTTTATCTTTTTTTACAGTAATAATGATAAGGAGGTCTCAGCCAGTCATCCTGTGGCACAGAAGTCCATATGGAGGAGGTTTAGAAATATCTTCCATAGAAGACCCAGACCAGCAAATCCTCCTCGCAGCCGGTAAGTAGGAGCCACATATATTTGTTTTTGATGATATTCACCACACAATATAACACAGGCTCCAAGGGAACTTGTTATATGATAACATAATAGTTATAAACAGACGTTTAGTACATCAGGTTCAACATTTTTTTATATCTCTTCTATCCTTGTAATTAGTGAACTATTAATTGATCCAAAGGAAGGCAAACACAAAAAACAGTGAAACATTGCCAGTTGTCTCATAAGGAAACAAATGTCTCCCTGACCCCAAATCTTGACACAATTATAATAATATGATTGATCCTGTCTATTCTCTACAAGTGATAACTGTACTGTTTGTCTTTCAGGACCTACTGCTTCCTGTGCTGCATCAGTTTACCCGAATAACGTGTATATATTTGTATATAGTTCCTCATTTCAGTTACATTAAAATCGTTTATACAATATTATTATGTCACTGTATTTATTTTTCTGTGTTTCCTTGATATTTTGGTCATGTATTGCAATCTATGTATAAAAATGGAAAAACTTTATTAATGTCAATAGGAAAACAATGTCAATATTTAAAAGCACTGTTTTGTGAAATAGGAGGTTATAGGGTCTTGAGGTATCAGATACTAATTTTATCTCCATGTGCCCAAAAACACACACAAACATTGATATATTTATATATATGGTACTTATAGTAGTTGAAAAAAGACTTTTAAAGTCCATTAAAACTTTTAGTCCATCAAGTTGAACTTTTGATTCTCCTCTGATCTTTGTAATATGCAGAATAATTGATCATTCCAGAGGAAGCCAAACAGAAAAACACATTGAACCATCGCCAATTGTCTCATAAAAAATAAAATGTATTCCTGACCCCAGGTACTCTCAAATGGGTTCCTCCCTCCATCAATACTAGGTAACCAGGATAACTTTAAATGCCCTTTTATTCGAAAATAAATCCAACCCCTTTTTAAAGTTATTTATTGAATCCACTGTCACCACCCCCTTTGGTAGAGAATTCAGCTCTTTGCCAAAAAAGTTCACTTGACAAAGCCTTGTAATGACCCTGGATATATTTATATAAGGTAATCATATCCCTTTAATTTGGTTGGTGTTTCTTCATATCATTCCCCTTATTAGGTTTATTGCCCTTCTCTGTACTTTTTCCAGCTCTCAAATGTCATGTTTATAAAGTGGTGCCCAAAATTGTACTCCATATTCCAAATGGGCTTACTAGGGATTTGTATAGTGGCAGAATTATATTTGCTTCCCTTGCTTCTATACCCTTCTTAATACATGCTAATATTGTATTTCCCTTTGCAGCTGCTGCTTGGCATTGAGCACTGTTACCTAGGTGGTTGTCAACAAGCACTCCCAAATCCCTTTCAATATCAATATCTGATACCCCTAGATTTGCTGCATTAAGACTATAAATTGCAAGGCTTTTTCCTTCACAGATGCATAACTTTTTACATTTATTTGTATTATATCTCATCTTCCATTTAAATGCCCATTCCTCTAATTTATGCAAATTCCTTTGGAGGGAAAGTACATCATTATCTGATTTAATTACCTTGCACAACGTAGTGTCATCAACAAAAATGGAGACACTACTTTCCAGTCTTACTACTAAGTCATTAATAAATATGTTAAAAGTGAGAGGACCTAATACTGAACACTGAGGAACCCCACTTACCACATTAGTCCAATCGGAGTATGTTCCATTTACAACAACCCTTTACTTCCTGTCTTTTAGCCAGCTCTCAATCCATGAGCAGATATTTACTGCAATTCCTGTATCCCTTAGTTTGCGCAATAGTCTCCCATGTGGCACTGTATCAAAAGTATTTGCTAATTCCAAAAAGACTAGGATTTGTTTGACACGACCTATCCCTCATAAATCTGTGTTGACTCCTTATATTGTTATTAAAATAGATATATTCTTATATACTATCCCTTATTAAACCTTCTACAATCTTTCCCATGTGCTGTGTGTACATGTCATGTTGTATCAGTGTGTGAGGGGGGGCTGGCACTGGCCCTATTTATTCTCTGTGTATATGGCATGTTGTATCAGTGTGTGAGGGAGAAACTGGCACTGCCCCTGTCTGTGCTGTGTGTGCATGTCATTGTGTATCAGTGTGTGAGGGGGAGGCTGGCACTGCCCCTGTCTCTGTGTATATATGTCATGGTGTATCAGTGTGTGAGGGGGAGGCTGGCACTGCCCCTGTCTGTGCTGTGTGTACATGTCATTGTGTATCAGTGTGTGAGGGGAGGCTGGCACTGCCCCTGTCTGTGCTGTGTGTACATGTCATGGTGTGTGAGGGGGAGGTTGGTATCACCACTGCCCATAACACATATATACTCTTACAGGTGATACTCTGACTTGCTATACAGGAGAATGTACTGGTTACTGCTATTCATGATGAAAGCTGTGGGACTTCTAAAAAAAACTACAGTACAGGAGGGCCCTGTCTTTGAGCCTCGAATCCAGTGTCCATGGTGCTTTTCCCAAAGCACCCTGCAGGATTGAAACTCTCAGACTTACAATCTAAACCCCCCACAGTCCCTAACTCCAGGGAGGTCTTCATATTTTCCCAAATCATTTAAGCTTACTGCCAAATCAAGCATTTTATCAACATAACCAAAAAAAAACTAGGAAACATTGATTCTAACTGGCTTACCTGAACATGCGTAAATAATCCCCTAACAAAACGAACTCTAGGTATGCTATACGACATCTTTAACTCAGTCCCTCGGGTCACAAATTCCAATACATACAATACAATACCTAAACCAACAAACTTGGGACCAAAACATTTGGCAAGAATCATGGTCCAACCTCTTGGAGAGGTTCCTTAAATTAAGGTTTACATAGAACAAACAGTATATTACCCTGGAGAAGCTACATAAATGAACAACATCTATGACTCCTTGGTGTTTTAGGGGATGTCCAGACACTGGCTAATTTATTCACAAATGGTGGACTTGCCCTAAAGTCCGAACACTTTGGAAAGGAATAATAAATCTAGCCTTAAATTTATTCAACTCTTAGCTGACTGTTGATGGTGAAAACCTCTAGGGACATCAGCCCCCAATCTATCCAACCCTCAAAATATTTTGTATTTTTTGCCATCAAAAGACACATAGCTAAACAGTGGCGCTCAGCCATAGCTAAATAGTGGCGCTTAGCCATTTTTAGTCTCCATAATATTAAAAAATAAATGAAATTACATCTTAATCAATGAAAGAATCAGTCATCTTCTTGCCGATACCCTTCTTAAATATCTGGGAACCATAGCTAAACTCCACACTATGACGAAAATCAGCACCTCCTATGGTCCACCTATTAGATGAGATGGGGCGGAGTATTCCACCTATTAGATGAGATGGGGCGGAGTGGCTTGGAGCCCTGGCATTGACAATGGAGGACAAATCAAGAGGTGACCTTTTATCTCATTCTTTTAAGTACAACATTATATTCTTTATCCAAGTAATTGACAATACGGAAATCGAGGAGAGATATATTTCCCCTATTCCCACCTTTTTTTCCTTTATTATTTTTCTTCCTTGTCCTTCTTTATGTGTTATTCCTCCTCTTCTTTTTCTTTTTACTCTTTATTTAAGATTTTAGGTTTTTAAAATATCAAATAATATGACATTATTTATTCTATCATATTCTGCCTTCCATTCATTGTATGGTCATTTCCCTCTAGAATCTTATTATACTTAATCTTACAACCATATCTCCTTATTAAAGGGCCACATCCTAACCAACAAAAACATCACTCCATCTACCCAATCTGAAAATGACTAAACTATTTGAATTATATCTTTAATATTCAAATACATGGAGAGCAGAGACCATACATTTTCCTCTTCTGTTTCCTTACTATCTAAGGATTGAAGCAGGAACAGACAAGAACGTTAACATAAGAAAGGAAGGAAAGGAGTTAGAAAGAGGAGAGAGGAAGGAGAAGAAAAAGAGTAGAACTTAAATGGGAAGGATAATACGCTAAGTACATTAATATAGTCTGTTCTTTAGAGTAATGTATTACATTATTATATAAATACTATCAATAACATATAATATACTAAAGAAATCTACCAATACTATCTTCCTGAATTCAGTACAAGAACCCTACCATAACTACCTTCTTCCTAAATATACTACAAGAACTCTACAATTACTATCTTATTTCTGAATCAGTATACCACTTTCCCTCCCACCCACCTCCATTTGTTGCTATATAGCTTTTAAATCACCCTATTTTCCCATTTCCAGGTTATATCATCTGACGACTAGGGGAAGATAACATATTATATACTAAAGCAACTAGCCTCTATTGACTTTCTATCAGATCCCTTCCCTCTCCAACTACATAAAAACCTTTCTAACTCTGCACACCCTCCAACCTAAGCAAACTTTCTATTTCTTCCTGACCCTTACTATCCATTATATTTTCTTCCCTGGGTTTCTGCCTCTTCCATTCCCTTTAGATTGTAAGTAGCGAGTTTCTAATTTTGTAGGGTGCTTTGGGGAAAAACACTTTCTACAAAGATTTTAAACTCAAAACAGGCCCTTCTATTTTTTGCAATTGTTTATATTGTTTTTTTCCTATTTCTTATCCCCTGTACAGCGCTATGGAATATGTTGGCGTGTTACAAATAAAAGTTAATAATAATATTACTGTAATTTACAATATCCAAGAAAAAATATGTTTTACCAGTTATACTACACACCACATGCTTTAAGTAAATTCAACCAACAAATAGACAGTTGATATGAAGAGGGCAGAACTGATAGAACCCAACTTTTCACATATGATTTGGTCATGCCCAATGCTAAAATACAATTGGTGCAAACTCATTACCTGTCAGTTCAAATACCATACTCTTCCTCATGAATTATTTTGTTAAGGTGGTAAGGAACAGGAATAACAACCTAAATTGCAAAACGTAGAGAAGATCTAATTGTGAGGAAGTGGCTAGCCTTCAGATCCTTCATGATAACTCAACTCAAAGCCCAACTCATCTACTAGATCGATTTAGGCAAACTGGATATGATCCTTTAAGAAGATGAAGGAGCTAGACAATTTCTGCATAGATGGAGGTTGACTCAAATGAGTCAATACGTCCGACAAAGACCATACTAGAGGCAGAACTTAGAAGGGAGTTTCTTGTTGTCCATTTTTAGATGTAGGGTCAAGTTTGACTCCCACCCCATTCATTCTCTCCACATGTACAATATTTTGTGGACCCTTCATGGGAGAGGGTCAGAAGTGAGAGCCAGAGGAGTGCACACCATGGGCAAGACCTTAAGGTGCCAACCCACATTGTAAACTTATACAAAAGCCTTCTGTTTGAAGAACCTTGCCAATTCTTGGCAACTAGTTGGACTGTGCCCTTCATGATTCAAAGTAGACCCAGATGCGACAAGTTAAACATTAACATGTGATACTTTGTCTACCTTGGTCTTTCTTGGTCGGCTGTCTCTGTTGAAACCCACTACAGAGAATATTCCAACAGGATAAAATGGGGCAATAAATATGGAGTTTGTATTCCAATATAGAGGCTAGTCATTTTAAGGAGACAACATTAAGATGTTCTCTTAGCAAAAGGTTCCCCTTTGTAGTGTTGTTATATCTGACCATTCAATAAGGACCCCTGTCCCATCCTTAAGTACTATGTGGCGCAAATTAGCATATTGAATTGCACATCCACTTTATTTCTCAGGAATAATTTGCTGTATAGGAAAAAAAGGCTAGTGCAATGTATAGGATGGGTATGATGAAACCAACACCCTCCTGGGGGTGATAGTGTCTTGGCTCTAATTTTAGGTAACAGACCATTTTCTTCTCTGCCTAAAATGAATTGGCTTAATGGGTCCCTAATGTTAATGATTCCTACGTTATATTCTATGTATACTGGGTTCAGAGATTTGGGAGAGAACTCCAAAGCTCCTATGTTATTCAATGGAACTAAATATATTAAAATGAGATGTACTGATGTAAGATCTCTCTAGTTTCTCTGTTATTCTATATGACAGCTAGGTATTGTAAGACAAGAGTCTTACATAGTTACATAGTAATTGAGGTTGAAAAAAAGACTTTCAGTCCACCAAGTTCAACCTTTTAAGATCTCCTCTGATCTGCAATATGCGGATTAGTTATTAATTTATTAGTTGTTAATTAATTGTTAATTAATTATTAATCAACGTTTTTTTAAATTAATAATTCATTATGAATGTTACAATTTTATGGATGTTACAATTTCATTTTGAAAAAGGTTATAATGACACCTAGTGGTGAAGTTAAGAAAAACTATGGAATTCCATGATATTTTCAATAAAGGGCCTTGGTTCTCCATCACCCCCGGCACCACTTGCAAAAGTCCATTTCCTGAAGTAGCTTTCTCCCCACCAAGACCACTTTCCTCCAGCCACTGGCTCCAAATTTTCTTACCCCCATGACCCCTTCCCATACTACTATCTTCTTGAACCACTGACACCTATTAATGCCCCCAAGAGGGAGAGAGGCTCGAGAGAGGGAGGGAGGCACAGAGAGAGAGAGAGAGGGAGGCAGAGATAGGGAGGAAGGGAGAGTCAGGCAGAGAGAGAGGGAGGGAGAGAGAGAGTAGGAGGCAGAGAAAGAGGTGGAGGTAGGCAGAGAGACAGGAATTGAGAGAGAGAGGAAGGGAGAGAGAGGGGAAGGGAGAGAGATGAGGGGAGATAGAGGGAGGGGAAGGGATGGAGAGATAAGGAGGGGGAGAGAGAGTGAGGAAGGCAGAGAGAGGGAGAGTTGGGCAGAGAGAGAGGGAAGGAGGCAGGGAAAAAGAGGGAGGGAGGCAGAGAGGGTGGTAAAGAGGGAGAGAGAGAGAGGGAAAAAGGAGTGGAGGGAGTGGAAGACAGGGGGAGGGAGAGAGTCAGAGAGCATACAGAGAGAGCCAGAGGGCACAGAGAGAGCCAGAGGGCACAAAGAGAGACAGCACACAGAGGATGACATCAGAGAGAGAATGCATACAGAGAGACTGAGGGCGCACAGAGTGATAGAGGGCGCACAGAGAGAGACATCACAGAGAGACTGAAGGTGCACTGAGCGAGAGAGGGAGAGGGCACACTGAGAGAGAGAGACAGCACAGAGAGAGAAAGAACAGATAATTGAACATAACATATTATACCGTTATTTATGACAGGCAAGTTGTTAGTTATATATATATCTTTGAGTTTAATACCAATACCCTTCTACTGCACATGCTTGCATTCAGTTAGCTTGTATCAATAACAGCAAGCACTGCTCTCTAGAAATGCACTTCTCATTGACGGAAAATGCAGCATTTATTTTTCTCCAGTTTAAAACTTAATGACTTTCCATGCTTAATTATGCTCTTAAACTAAAATGTTTTCACACATACATATTTTTCATTGTACAACTCTTGATTACTAATAAACATGTAAGATTGCTTTACTCTGTAACATGTTCTAGGAAGCTCAACAATATTGCTTTTTTTTTCAGAATATTTCCGTGTTTTAGATAATGAACTAGAAAATAAATATATAATATAAAAAGTCAGGATAACAAAACAATTTTTGTTTATTAAGCAACATGTATGCTTTTTTATTCTATAAAGTGTTCTAGGTAACTCAAAAACAACAAGATTAATTCTAAATAATATTGCTTGTTTCAGAAATGTCTTATTGTTTTAGGTAATGACCTATAAAAAAATATAAAAAGTCATAGGATAACAAAACAATCCAAGATTTGGATAGTTCATTAACTGAATTTCATATTGTAGTAGATGTTCTAGGTAACTCAACAATAAAAACGCATTCTACTATATAGTGCTACCTCCTGTTGAATTGTTTAAGATATTTAGCTACAGCCACTGTCTCTGTGTCAATAGCATAACAGAATAATGTGAATGGTTGGTTTAATAATATAATATTGAGAGTATATTTATAAATATATATAATAAAATATTTTATTTTTTTATTCCAGAAAAAATTCTAGGTAAGTCAATGATAACAGTGTATTTGAAATAGTATTTCTTTGTTTCAGAATGCAGTATTTTAGATAATGTATTGTGTATATATATATATATATATATATATATATATGCAGAGCCTTAAGCAAAGCCCAGGATGGATTATACACAAGCTAGGAAACCTACCCATGTACAGGTGGTTACTGCCTCTCATCAGTTTGGGGCAGGGTTCTAGCTTGTGTAGTAGATCTTTTGAGGAGGTAGTTTACCACAACAATCAGTTAATATATGGTGGGTAAAACAGCGATAGAAGCCCTCCACCGTACAGTAAATAAATAGTATTTGTGTTCATATTGAATGTCTAAAACAAGTTAAACATATTTCCTGCTCAAAATTCCAAGAAATACAGTTATTACACTGCATTCTGGAAAGCTGAGCAGGACATGCAAATGTGCCCAAAAAGGCACATTCAAAGTACATAATTAGAGCTCTGCCCAGGTCCAAATCAATCAATCAGGTGTAAATCACTGTATATTACATAGTTACATAGTAATTGAGGTTGAAAAACGACTTTCAAGGTAATCATATCTCCTCTTAGACACCTTGTTTCTAGAGAAAATAGGTTTAATTTGGTTAGTCTTTCTTCATAACTTAGCCCCTCCATTCCCCTTATTAGTTTTGTTGCCCTCCTCTGTACCTTTTCCAGCTCTAAAATGTTTTTTTTATGTAGTGGTGCCCAAAATTGTCCTCCATATTCCAAATGAGGGCGTACTAGAGATTTGTATAGTGGCAGAATTATATTTTCTTCCCTGGCTTCTATACCCTTCTTAATACATGCTAATATTTTATTTGCCTTTGCAGATGCTGCTTGGCATTGAGCACTGTTACCTAGGTGGTTGTCCACAAGCACTCCCAAATCCCTTTCAATATCTGATACACCTAGATTTGCTTCATTAAGTATAAACTGCATGGCTATTTTTCCTTTCCAGATGCATAACTTTACATTTATTCGTATTAAATCTCATCTGCCATTTAGATGCCCATTCCTCTAATTCATGTAAATCCCTTTGGAGGAAAAATACATCATTATCTTATCATTGATTTAATTACCTTGCATAACTTTGTTTCATCAGCGAAAATGGAGACAATACTTTCCAGTCCCACCACTAAGTCAATAATAAATATGTTAAAAAGGAGAGGACCTGATACTGAACCCTGAGGAACCCCACTTACCACATTAGTCCAATTGGAGTATTTTCCATTTACCACAACCCTTTACTTCCTGTCTTTTAGCCGTTCTCAATCCATGAGCAGATATTTACTGCAACTCCTGTATCCCTTAGTTTGCACAATAGTCTTCCATGTGGCACGATATCAAAAGCCTTTTCAAACTACTACAGAATATTAACTAATCGAATGACGATATCTGGAAGAGATGCATGGGAGCATTTAAGTTACTCAGGCTATACACATATATATTATGTTATAGATCCCGGAAATGCTCAGCTTTTCAATTTATTAATGAACTTACTAATTAATTATTCAATTTAAAGTCCCCTTTATAGCATGTAATTGATGAAGACTTCATAATGAACAAAAATAGAAATGGTGTCTCCCATTGCAGCATAATTGCATATAATCGATGATAAATTATCATCAGTATTTTTTTCAAGTTTCTAAAATAAAATGCCAGTCTTGTTTTTCCAAGAGCATCTGGAAAATGGGACTACTGTGGCCCTTTAAGGGCTAGTGAAGCTTCGTACTGTGATGGACCTTGCACATCACACACATTCAGACACTTACGGGAACTGCCCATATGACTTTGCCAAAATCCACATAAAAAGAGCAAATATTTATATATCTCTAAAAGCAGCAATGATCCTTATGTCCGTAACAGAAGGGTGAGGGACACATGAAATAACTTCTAGGCAGGGGAGGTATTCAAAATTATTAATTTATCATGTTCTTGAGTTATTGGCCATAGAACTTCCACTCTCTTGGTTGTGCTCTTGTTGTTGTTTAGTCGTGCCGGCTCTTTGTGATCCTATGAACCAAGCACATCTGTCAGTTACTTCCATGTGGAGTGGAGGTGGTGCACTTACAGCTCCACTAATCCTTGATAGCCCCACTGGTGTTGTGATGGCAGAGGTGAGATCCAATATAACCAGGTCATGGTCCAAGGCAGTACTTTGTGTGAAGCTAATAAACTGTTTGCAGTGGTCACCTTGAAGGATCTCACCAAGAAAATGCAATGGAAGTAGATTATTTCTTGATGAAAGGGAGTCTAAAGTTTCCCAGACAATAGTTTAGGAATCCCAAGCCAAATGATGGATTATGTTGACTGAGGAGAAGCTATGAACCCAAGACTCAGGGAACATTGTCATAGCTCTAGCCCTACCCTGATGGCAGGGCTACCCTTGTTCCAAGAGTTACGTCAACACTAACATCCAGGAGTGATAGGGCTTGCCAAAAAATGGAGTTCAATATGCCTATGTTAAATCCTGCAGATATGGTGGAGTTGGTCAAAGACGTTAAATTGTTCATACCATGATCATGGCTTGGGAGTATCTCATTCTACAATATGGGCATCCAGTTTCTACACTGGTCCGTATTGCCCAACTAAACCTTGTCGACTAAACTAATAGCTATGTTTGTTTTGGTAAAGATATTATAGTTATAGTAGAGAACTCTTAGTCTACACACGAATACCAGCAAATCTACCACATTGCTCTATACAGGAGATAACTCCAAGTCTACATATTAATACCTGTAAATCTACAACACTGATGTATACCATAGATCTCATCAAAGGCACACCGCATTGTTACTAAATAAGTGTCACTGTAACATAAAATATACAAAGTATACTAGAACTTTAACAATAAAAGTTAAGTTTTAGTGTAAGTGCAGTATCATCTTTCTCTATGTCTTATTTATCTACGGTCCACCATTTCTGAAGTCACAAACAACCTGGCATTGACCAATCTCTGCATTAAACAAAGTCCTGTAAGTTTGGTGGCGTTCCATTGGCCAAAGATGTTGGCTTGGCCAATCCATTAATAAGGCTCAATAGTAGTTACTCAATCATCCATCTGTACACTCCGCTATCAGTGGAAGGGTCTTGTAACTGGTTTCTGAGTTTTTGAAAATTAAATGAATATATTACAATATTATTATTATTAATAACCTTTATTTGTAATGCCCCAACTGGGGTCAGGAAGGAATTATTCTTTTTCCCTTTGAGACGATTGGCTACGTTTTTTTTTTCTGTTTGCCTTCCTCTGGATTAATTAATAATTTAAAATAAAATAAAAAATAGTTGATTAATAATGAATTACCAATTAATTAACAACTAATTAATTAATAACTAATCCACATATTGCAGATCAGGGGAGATCTTAAAAGGCTGAACTTAATGGACTAAAAGTCTTTTCTCAACCGTAATTACCATGTAACATATTCTTTAATACTCTATAGGGGTAAGTACAAGTCAAAAACAAGCGTAACACATTGTATAACAATGGAGGGCCCTGTCCTTGAGTTTAAAATCACCTAACAAGATTGAAAGCTCGCAAACTTACAACCTAAAGGATAATATTTTTACCCATTTCTTGGCCCCTTCTTATGTGATTTTGGACTCTATCTATCACTTTGATGGACTTCCAACTTAGCTCTTCCCAGGTTGACACACAACTTTCTTGAGTGTTCATCTTGGAGAACATAGTATGGAACATTGATCCATGTTCATCTAATTGATTCCTGAGGTTGGAGAACTTTGTTTGAGTATCTCTCTAGCTGAAGTTCTTGGAAGTAGAGTTCTATTAACCCATGGTTTAGAACCTTGGTTCTAGATCTTTATGGAACCAAGGACTTGTGGTCAACCAACCAACATTTTCTAGGAGATTGTCAATATATTGTACTCTATTAAAGTAACCTATTACATGGACCTTTGACCCACCATAGATTAGGCTGTATAAGGTGAGAGTTGATGAAGTCTTTCTAACAGCCTGACAGCTTCCTGTGGGAGACCCCAACTATCTTCTTTAGCAGACTGTATATTTGGTTTCCCTACTGAG